>CM065714.1:63950555-64040555 GCA_033310375.1 Conus canariensis | reverse complement strand
ACTACTAAAACAAGTCAAGTTGTCTAAGGATGGTGAATGATTTTCAGAATTGACTGATTCATGGCAGCAACAAAGTGAATGGCAGCAGAATGTGATAATACCTTGTCTTATGCCTGTTCTTTTACCCATTCTAAGCCTAAAAGTCTGGCACTGGTACCTTTCTTGCAGGTGTTAGCATTCACACGTTCCATGGCAACTTCTTCGTGCGTTCCACGGACTTGCTGTCTTTGCCCAACGTGAACCCAGACGCTGGCTTTGGCATGCAGATGTCCATTGAGGAGAACCTGACAGAGTCCAGCAACATCTGCTTCCAGGCTGCGCTTCTCTACACGTCCAGCAAAGGTACACCCTTTCTTTCAAGTCGACACTTCTATCTCGGCAGTGGAATGTGGAATGATGTTCTGCTAGTAACTTTGTTACTCTCTGAGTGATGATTTACCATTTGTTATTTTTTATAGTCTTGTTCTCTCTTCCCTTTCTTGTTTAGAATGTCCTTAATTTTCCGACTGGTCCATATGGTCTTTCTTTTTCTTGTCTGCTGTGTTTGAGAGAGAAAGGGGAGAGGGGGAGGTGGGGGGGAGGGGATGGAGACACAGAGGTAGAGAGAGTATATGTGCGAATGTCTGTGTGTCTGAGTGAGTGAGAATGAGAGCATTTTGTGAATCTGGTTGTGGAAAAAAAAAAGAAGAAAGATTACCGTTCTTTGTCATTTTTAAGTTGTGCCATATCCAAATTATTATTGTTCAAAGCTTCTCAAAAAACCCAAGAATACAAATCAAACTGTGATTTAATACATACTTTGAAAATAACTTAAAGTAAAGCATGATTTTAAATTATACCAAATTATTATAGTCTTTCAGTGTACACTTACCCTTAGTCTCACTGTATTTCAAACAGTAACATCATGAAATAGATGTTATTTTCAGTCTTAAAATCCGCCGTTGCTAATGCTTATAGACACTCGCAGGCATGCACAAATGCACCCGTACGCATGCACTCACACACGCACACACACACGCACACAAGAGTATGCATACACTTCATAGATTTCTTATATCTGTCTGACTTCTGTTTTGATTTGTTTCTCTCTGCTATTTTTTTTTTTCTCTCCCTTGACCTGTCACACTCATGGCCTTCAAAGCACTTGGACAAATGTAAAGCACATATGACTAGAATGTAAAGAGTCATGTTAAGTGTAAGTCACTCTTTGTGCTTTTCAATGGGTCCTTAGACTAGAGGGTGTGCTAAGTGCTCATGTGAACTTGACAGTTTCCAGTCCTTTGTAGTTAGATATCTCTTTATTTCTCTCAGTCATTTTCACTTTCTCCTCACTACTCCAAACACCAGTTCAGTGAGCAGTGGTTGTGTGTTCAGGGGAACGACGTATCCGTGTGCACAGCCTGTGTGTTCCGGTGACCAACCAGTTGAGTGATGTGTTTGCTGGAGCTGACCAACAAGCCATTGCCTCTCTGCTGGCCAAAATGGGTGAGGGTGCATCAAGCCATGATTGTTGTTATTGTTGCTGCTGGAGTGGCCTGTTACTGCTCCTTCTCATGAATATGCATAGCATGGGTTTATTTGCATATTTGTTTTGTTTTGTTTTGTTTAAAAGGGTGAGACTGCATGTATAATTTTTTGTTTTCACTTTGCCCTATATATGGCAGTATTCTGTCCTCTGATGATTTGAATCCTCTCCAAGAGCATGAAGATTGTCATGCTAGAAGCTTACAATGGTGGAAGCCAGTGACAGCAAGTGCAAATGCTGTTTTCTCTAACAACAGTATCATTTAGACCTCAGAATGAGACTTCTTCCCCAAACCTTTTTCTTTTAACAATCAATCCACCATAGCCAGCTGTTCCACCATAATCCATGTAACTACCTGTCCAGCCAGTTCCACCCCTCTCAACTGACCCCACGTTTCATTTCCATATGGAGTATTTGGGAAGCTTTAAATGTGTACCGTTTGAGAACAGCAAAGTGTTTTGCTGAAGTTGCTGCTATTGTGTATCTGCTTCCAGTCGCCTCTGAAAAATTTAGAAACAATATTTGGGGGCCCATGTCAAGGGCGAAAATGAGTCACAGTGATAGATGACTGTCCATTCAACACAATCATGGAGTGTTGAGCTGCCCAGCCCCTGCTGAATCAATAACAACAGCTCAGAAAGATGTGTAGACTGTAGGGATACACTTGCACTTGCTTCAGATTTCAGTGGCAGTGTGTTGGAAAACCAGTCAGCTTGATGATTAGGAATGGCTTTCACATTTTTCGGAAAGGGGTCAGTGACCGCAGTGGTCAGTTATAGACATGATCAGCACTAAAACAGACTCATCTCAATAAACAATATTCACTTCTTGACCTGTCACAAAGTTTTGTACAGTTGATGAAAAGTTGATAGTAGTAAGGTCATAACCCATGCACATTGTGCCTTTGCGGCTCAGCAGATGGGGTGCTTCATGAGTGGACAAGTCTACACTTTGTGATGCCTTCTTGTAGGAATAAACAGAAAAATGACACTAAGTTGCTTACAAAATTCATAGTTTTATTCAATTTCTCGTCGGACCCTGTCACTTGCACCCATGTGCTACCATTACCCTATTTACAGTTCCAACTTGTTCACAATGTTTGCAGCTGTGGACAGGACTATCGGCTCCTCGCTGGAGGATGCACGTGATGCCATGATGAATGCTTGCCAGGACATGATGAACGCCTATGCAACACAGATCCCTGCCTCACAGCGCGCTGGTGCCCTGATGACCCCGTTCTCCCTGAGACTGATTCCCCTCTTCACACTGGCCATGCTGAAAAGTGTAAGTGGCTACTGCTTTTGTGTGAATGGATGCTGTGTGTGTGTGTGTGTGTATGTGTGTGTGTGTGTGTGTGAGAGAGAGAGAGAGAGAGAGAGAGAGAGAGAGAAAGGGAGAGAGAGAGAGCAACGGAAAAGAAATTGGGATGAACCTGGTTTCAAAAAGTATGTAGAACCTTTGTTTCCACATTTCTCTTCAAATGTTGCTTTGTGTATGTATGTGAGGCTCACTTTGTGCGGTTCTATGAGTATGTGAGAAGAAGAAAAAGATCAGGGAAGTATTTTTAATTACTTTTTCACTGCTTTTGTAACCTGGATGAAGGTTGCTGGTGAAGTGTTCATTTTACAGTTATTAATGATTATGTTTGAAAGACTGTGTCCCCAGCCCTCAGGTCAGGTCCAGATTGTCAGCCAGCGTGAAGGGTGCTAACCTATTCACTGTTGATTTTACTGGTCATTGATTATTTCTCCTCCCATTATGATGTTCTGTCAGTCAACATGAAGATTCCACTACTTAATGATGATGTTTGTGCTTCATGCATTCAGGTTGTATTGCAGCCATCATGAAATAGTGATAAAGGGATAGTAATTCCACTATTTAGCATCGTGCATTGTACCTTGTCAAACTTTCCTTCCACAACAGGGTGCATTTCAAGATTTTTTTTTCAAGATTTGCTGTATCTCTCCTGTCATCTTTTCAGACTTGCCATTCACTACTAAGCCTTTCGTAGTAGTACTACAAAGTTCTGACAGTTTAAACTGGTCCAAACCATCAGTTTGTTAAACGGGTAGCACTACTTAGGAGGGGTAAGACTAAGCCACTTAATGGAAGAAGACTCATGATAATGCATTGCAAGTTTAAAAAGGTGATCAGCAAGACAGAGCAAAAACCTAATGTCTTTTAATTTGTTCATCTATAGATTTGCAAGACGTTGACTAGTTAATTAAGTTATTTAGCCCTAAACAGAGTATTGTTAAAATATTAAGCCTTTGTTGGTGAAGATTTTTGTTTTTCCTGCATTATGTTGTAGCAAGCCAACATTAAGATTAAATAAGTATTGAGTTTATTATTTGAGTGATGACTTTAGTTTTGGGGTGCATTCAAGTAATAGCATTCAGACTGATGAGATGGATCTTGATTCCACTGTTTAGTGATGACTTTTCTCTGCTTCACTATGCTGCTTGTTAGCCAGCATAAAAGTTGACAAGAAAATAATGATTTCTTGATTTATTCATGACTTTTTCTTTCTCCCCTTCTTTCAGACTGCTTTCAGATTGTCAGCCAATATGAAGGTTGACGACCGAGTGTTTGCCCATCTACTGGCCAAATGTCTTCCCAACAGTTATCTTCTGCAGACCTTTTACCCCCACCTGTACCCTGTTCACAATCTCCCTGAAGAGGTAAACAGTCACCTTGTGATGTTCTGTGCAAGGTTATTGTAGCCTGTAAGTGTAGTCATTTTTATGATCTTTTTGGTGCATTCATTTCTTTCACAAAATATAAATTATCGACAGAAATGCATTAAGTCGCTAAAATGTTGACATCCCTAGAGGGTTTGTGTGTGTGTGTGTGTGTGTGTGTGTGTGTGTGTGTGTGTGTGTGTGTGTGTGTGTCACTCGCATGCACGTGTGTGTGTCTTTGTGAATGTAGTCGTAAAGTCCTTGAAAAATTAATCTTCTTGGTAAAATCTGTGTTCATGTCAATTAAAAAATTTTTTTAACCTTTTCTTTGTAAAGATGTGTGTGTACATGTCAGAACACAATGAAACCATTCAGTTGCTCAGGTATGTTAATTGCAAGCGATGTGCTGTCAAACAGAAGCTCTGTATTTCACTATCCCACTTTTGTTCTTTCTGATTCTCACAAGGTAATCATGAAACTTGGTGTGCCAGCCTGTGAAAAGAATGCCAGTATGTGATGAGGAGTTTGTTAAGTAGGAATTCAGTTTGAGTGTCAGAAAACATTAGCATGTAGTGGCGTCTGATGTGTGAAAAAAGTCACTGGGTATCACAGTTATAGCAAGCTTATGCCCAGTAAACTGAATTTTGTCACCAGTGTCACTCTTTAGTCCATGAGCTACTTTCCAATGACACTTGTGCTGACTCCATCTATTTCTGCTCATTCTGTGGCCAACCATGTATAAGATATCAGGCTCGTTGGCACACAGTTATAGAGTACTGCAAGCAATGTGGTAGTGATAAATATAAAACACACCACTGTGGAATTAGTAAAAAAACAAAGTCACCTGAGACCATTTTGCTGTGAAGCACACTTTCGATGCAATTGGACGATGTTGGTGATGAACTTAAGGATTTGAGTAGATGTTGATTCCATATCACTCTTCTTGATCATGTAAATGTTGTAAGATGCTGTACAAAGATGCAAATTCTGTTTCTGTAGAAAGATGCAAAGTCGGTTATTGTAAAGAGTTATTGATTCAGTTGCTTTGGAAATATGCAAATTCCATTCATGTAGAAAGATACATACGCCGTATTTGAGAGAAAAATATAATTTCTATGATTGTAGAAAGATGCAAGTTCAGAATTTGAAAAAGCACAAATTCTGTGACTGTGGAAAGATACATATCCTATTACTACAGAAAAATACTAAACCTACAAATTGTTCCATGACTTACCAGTATGGGAATGATACAAATTATGTTACTCTAGAGAGATGAAAATTCTATAGATTGATCAGTAATATAGCAATTTTTGTCATCAGCAAGGGCATAATTATGTGTTCTGCATGTTGGATCAGAAGAGGCATCACTTAGCACTCATCACCACTAAAGTGTCTCACTGCAATGTCTCCTCTGGCTGGATGCCTGGTGAAGACGTAATATTGATTGCACCCTTTGGAGTTCTGGGGCTGCAGCACGATGACCAGGGTATAGCTATATATGGTGTCAATGGAACGAGCAGCTGAGAACTAGGGCAAGGAAAAATGATCTACAGATTTTCAGAGAAAATACCTTTCATCCATTTTGCATTAAAATTTTTCAAAGACTTGATCCAGTTTTCTGAAATTAGTGTGTGGGGGAAGGTATCTTTTTTAGCAGAGTGTATTTCTGGCTCTTGTTTGTCTGATCCAAGAGGGGGTGAATTTTGATAAGAGGATGAAAAAAGGAAGAGTGACAAGTTGAAAATAAAGCCCCTGTAACATCACACTCATTTCGAGTTCCCAAGTGACTGGATGCAAGTTGTAGTAGTAATAAGCTGGACTGCACATTGTCAGGACTGTATGAGAGTACCATATGTGTTGTGCTATGCTGTTGCAGGATGATGTGGCAGACAGCAAGGAGAAGTGTCCCAAGGCACCACGCCTTCAGCTGTCGTCGGCCAACATTGACCGTCATGGGGTGTACATCATGGACCAGGGGGAGAACATGTACCTGATGGTGGGAGGAGCTGTGCCTGATGCCTTCTGCCAGAGTGTCTTTGACATGCCAAACTTTGCAGCCATCCCTGAAGGAATGGTTAGACTTGCATGTGTTGTGTGTGTGTGTGTGAGAGAGAGAGAGAAAGAGAAGGAGAAAAAGAGAGATTGAGTGTGTAGTTTTGGTCATTTCAGGGGGAAATATGTTTTTATTTCTGTTAGGAAAGCAGATAAGACTTGTTTTGTTTGGAGAATATGTCCTAAGAGTCCACATCACAGTGACTCTGTGTAGTACACTATTCACTGTCAAGAGAGGTATCAATTCAAATTCTTTGGATGTAAACTGGTGTAGGGAAATGACTACAAAAGAAAAGAAAGCAAGGATATGGCAGAATCAGTTACAGCTCATTTCTAAGACAGCCTAAAGGCTGTCCTTACTTGAACACTCAGTTACTACATCAAAATGGAGTGCAGACATAGACTAGTTTTTCAGGTTTGGTTTTTTTGTTGTTTTTTTTTATTGATTATGCTCTACAATCTTCTTCACACACAATACTGTGGTACGACAGTCCACAGTTCGTGGTCTTAAATGAACAATCTTTCTGTAGGGAGAGAAGGCATCTCCATACCTTCTAAAATACAGTTTGCTGTGGCCGACTGAGATGGATCATTAGGCCTACTGAGTTTGGAACTGTTTTGAATGAACTGTTGAATTCATTTTAGCAATCCCACTGACCAGTTTTTTTCTTGTTTTCAAGGTACAGTCGGCTTGATTATTAGGACTGTACCTAATATAATGTTTGCTGATGAATCTTGAGTGTCAAGTTAAATCAACCAATCACAAATTGCTTTCCACGTTAGGAGAGCTTTTATATTGTACAAACACAAAAGACGTCCTGAGAATATTTACCATATTCATTTTTCATCATGAACCTTGGATCTCCAGGTTACATACGACTCAAAGAGCCATGATTGGGAACTATGATATTGCATAATCGAGAACCAAAAACAAGAATAACAGAGATACTTAATTTGACTTTGTAGGTAAGTGATCTAAAAGTATGCTCAATTTAAGAATGGCCTAAGGTCAGAAAACCTTGTGAACCTAGTATTATGTTGTTGCACGCATGTTGAAGTAAAGTGTTGGATTTTGTGTGTGTGTGTGCTGTGGCCAGACTGACCTGCCAGAGCTGGATAACCCCACATCGGACCGACTCCGCTGTTTCATCGGTCACCTCATGGACAGCAGGCCTGGAGGGGTGACGTTCCTTGTGCTCAGGTCAGTCCTGTCTATAGGTGTGTTGTTGTATGTATGGTAGTGTGTGGAAGGGGAGGGATCTGGCTGTGTAAGTTTCTGATGTGTGTGTGTGCATGTGTGTGGGCGCACATACATGTGTGTGTGATGCAGTTTTCTATTGTCTGATGTATGGATATGGTGTGTTGGTCTAAGTCATGACAATGATTAAGGGTCTTGAGGGGATGTTGGGTGATACTTAAAGTGGAAAGTGTTGCTGTATTGCCTGTTGTGTGAGTGTAGCGATGGGCCAAGTTTTCCTGTTTGGAGAGTACACAAGGAGGTGTCTTTGTAGATTTTCCATGTGTGTATGAGGAAGGGAATAGGAGTGTGACACTGTATTGTGAGTGTAATGATGTGTGTCGGAATAGGAATGTGTGACTGTGATGCCTGGTATGAGGATTTGATGATGTGTCTTTGTAGATTCTGTATGTGTTTGCTGTGTGCGGGGCAGGGGAGCAAGGAGAATAGGAATGTGTGTGTGTGCATTATATGTGGGTGTGGTCATGTCTTTGTACATTGTTATGATTATGTGATTGGGGATTGAGAGGCAATTTAGAATTGTATCGCCTGGTGTGTGGGTGCACTTAATCTGTCTGTATAGATCTGTGGTGCAGTCAGAGAAGGGGGGAAATAATACATTGCTCGATGTGTTGGTGGTGGAATTATTTGTGTGTATATTAAGGGTGTCGGGGGAGTGGGTGTCAGAGGAGGAGAGTGGGGGTGGGGTGGGTGTGAAGTTGAATCTGACACTAACCTGGTGTTGTTCAGTGAACTGTCCAAAGGTTTTGATGAGACGGGAGTATTTTTTTTTATGCAGGGTGCAGTCATGTGTTCAGGCATCTGGCATGTGTGTATTGGTGATGGGTGGCAGTGAAATGGAATTAGTCACTGTATTGCTCGGTGTGCTATGCAGTGGTCCGTCTGGCCATGTCTCAATGAGGGAAAGGGCCATTGGATGAGAGGTTGGGGATGTTAAAATTGAATTTGGCCTTCTGTAGCTGTCTGTGTAAGATGGTGTGAGTTTATATAAACAATGCTGTATGAATTGCATAATATTTTTTTGTTTTGTTTTGTTTTCAAACAGAGAGGACAGCAAGTTACGGCACTTGTTCTTCCAGCATATGGTAGAGGACCGCACAGAGAACAGCAAATCCTACTATGAGTTTTTGCAGTTTGTTCAGCAGAAAGTGAAGGGTTGAGGTTGTCCAGCTCAGACCCTTGGAAGACAAAAACAATCCTATGCCTCTCTGCCAGTTTTGTGAGAATTTCCTGTAAATAAAGCGTACAGGCGCTTTTATTTCATAAAGAGGTGTTGGGGGGGAGGGGGGAGGGAAGAAGCTGGTTTCCTCAACCCCATTGTAGATGGTGATAAATCAACAGGTTTATCCAAAGCTCTCCAGGGTGTATTGTGTAGAAAACAATGTGAAATATTAGTGTCCCTTATCTTTCACTTCTTCCTTTACGATATTGTACAGAGAATGCTCTTTCATTTCTTTTGATGTGATGTTTGTATAAAATGAAAATAATATATATATTTTGACAAGAGCATGTAATGTATTTACGGTTGTAGAGAAACCTGACAGAGACCTAAATGAACACATCTGTTCTTCAAAGACATTGTTTGGTTGCTTTTTGATTTGACTGCGTAACTAAGAAGACACCTTCTCTTCTAAGCCCCCCCACCCCCACCCCCCGTCCCAACTGTTTCTGGCTGTGGATAATGAAAAGTTCCTCTGCAGTATGAACCAACAGAGTTACTTACTGCATTGTTGCATCAAAAGCCTCATGGAGTGGCATTACATGATGAACGTGGGGAAGACAAGATTAGCTGCCCACATTTTGAAGTTAATGGTGACTTATGCTTTTGGAATAACAGTTTGTGGATAAACAGTGTATCAAGCCAGATTGTGATAACACCTCTGTACAAGGCTCTGAGGTAGATTGTGAACTGTTGCTTGACATGGTATAGGCATTTGGCTGGATTTCTTTGGAATGTGTAATATCAAGTTGAAAGAAATTTCACATGCCTCTGCTTATACATATTCTTTTTCAGTGATAGTGATAGAGCTTCTTTTAGAATGATATGAATTGGTGGTGGTTTTCTTGTCACAATACACTTATTATTATTATCCCATTTGTATAAGACTGAACTTGTTGTTTGAATTGAAGCCAGACATCGATTTCAATCATCTTTAATGAAAAAGGAATGTGTGCAGTATGATGCTAGTCATTTCCAGCATTCTGCAGTTCTTTGATTGCAATGGTTTGATCAGAACCTTGAAAGGCATGCATCCACAGGTTGGAGGGGGCAGTGAAAATGGGTGGAAAACTGATCTCAAGTCTATCTCTGTGTAATATCGTGACATTAACTTCAGCCAAAACAAATCATCAGCATTTTTCTTTTTCAGATATGATTTATTACAGTGTGGTTGATGTCTAGTATATGACTGTAATTCAGAGACAGTTTTACTCTGCCTTGCCTTGTTTTTCTATCATGGTAACGAAGATGTTAAACAGTGACAAAACCCATTTAACTCAACAAAATGAACATGAAACAACACATTAAGTGATAAACATCTCTACTGATTATAAACAAAACTTTTTTTCTAGATGAATTGGTTCTCAAGATGTGTGATAAAAAGAAAAATGCCTTGCTTTGGTGGAATGAAGCTTAAAGGTCTACTTTAGAGATTTTCGATAATTTGTTAAAAACAGGTCTACATGTCATATAACTACAGTAGGGTATTCATTTTTTTTTTTAAATCGCTGGAAGAATTTAATAGATAAAAAACCACTTTTGCACACCTGTTCAAACCCCGCGCAGAAGACCGAAAACCATGACGTCACTTGATGGACTGGCCGTCAGCTGCGACCTACACAACATGGCAACGCCAAGTGAAATCAACATGAATTGCGATCCCCCACAGCCTAAAAAGTCACGAGGGGGTGGCAGATATTGTGCTGTTGGCGAGTGCAGCAGCTCAGCAGGAGACGGATATTCTTTGCACACATTTCTATTTGATCCAGATACTCGAAAGAAGTGGATTCGGTTCGTGCAAACATGCTGGGCCGCTGAGTTCTTTTTACCACGTCGGTTCCAGCTGGACCGCGGAAACGAGCTATTCCGACAATTGCCGAACCTGTTCGAGTAGATCAAAAACTTTGTCTGCATTGTGCGCGTATACTTCGAAGGCGGAGTGGTGAGCTCGTACAGATGAGTACGATAGTCGCACGTTTATTCTGTTCTTATCTACGGACAGATCACACTTGTTAAATTGAATTTGTGCGTTAAGGCTTGAGGAAGGAGAATCTCCGCTCGCCGTCCACGCATGATCGCATCAAGAAGTCAGTCGGTAGCCTCCCTCAAGACTTCGGTAAAGTCCGTACGCCTTTGGAATGCTGTGTTCGGGCATCCAGCTGGAACTGAACAGCTCGTGTCCATGGTCCAGGTGGAACTGACGTGGTAAAAAGAACGTAGCATTCAAACTGATAAGGTAAAGGCCTTGCAGAAACATCCCCAGAGTCACATTGGCTGCCACAATCATAGTCACTGCTTTTACATGATAAATTAAATTCCGAGCGAGATGTGCAAGAACCATCAGTATCGCTTTCTGTCACCGTCACTGACACTCATGTGACGTCACATCCAAGAGCAGTTAAGCCATGCCAAGATTTAGTTGATTACCTCCCGTTTTCTTGATTACAGGTGAAAATGCCCACTTTCGCGGATCGATTTCGTGTGATCGGGAGCAAATCGGAGGTTTATTTTACCAATTTATCAAACATTTCATATTTCTGCATAAGCTGACCAATTATCAAAAACCTCTAAAGTAGACCTTTAAGGTCATGATGGAGATCAAATGTTATTTTCAGTAGTTTTTTTTTTCATCTCGGATTTACTATTAGAATGCTGAACAATTGCTGAACAATTAATTTACTATTAGAATGTTAGTGATAAAGCCATTGGGCTCCCTCTGCCCCTCCCACCCCCACAGTCTCTTCCCCCCCCCCCCCCCCCCCCCCCCCCCCTTGCTCTTAATCTCTACAATTAATGTTTGATGCACGTTTCAAGGAAAGACGGGGCAGTTCAGAAAAAAAAGATCATAGGTTTTTGGGGGTTTGTTTGTTTTTAATTTCAATCACAATTGATTGTTTCATTATTTTTTAACACACAAGTTAATGACTGATAGATGATGGGAAATGTCTGAATGCTGTGGCAGTTGTTTAGGATTTTAGCATTGTATATCGTAAATGCTTTTCTGTGCCAGTACTCAAATGCTAGCATCCAGATGGTCAGCCCTTTAGGGTAGTGGCTTCTTTTTTCAGTTGATGCTAGGTACAAGGTATGATGGAGTGTCATGTATGTTTCATGTTCCGTATTATGTGTGCATATTTTATAGCGTCTTAAGCTTTCTTAATCCTTTAGAACTATTTTTGTTGTTGTTATTAGGGGCTCTGCTGTTGTTTGAATAATTCAGTTTCTTTGCCGTTATTGAGAACATTGTTGCATGCAGTCTCTGAATGTGCCCCCCCCCCCCCCTTTCTTTTGTTTTCTTTGAACGGGCAGGGTCTTTGTTCGTGTTGTTGGATGTTTTCTGTTGTACTTCGTTCAGTCTGGTGAATTGATGAATGTGCGAAAGGCATCTTCCAAAAATTCATAAATGCCAAAAGCAGCCCAGCTCTTAGTGGTGCAAGTGTGTGTGACTGTGGTCTTGGGTCGCATGGAAACTGACATACAAGGTTGATAGAGGGATGCTGATCTGAACTACGAGAGTTATTTCTGTTGACTGTCCAATTGTTAGACATGCAAAGAAGTCTGAATTAAGATCATCTCACAGTAGTTCTGTCATGGCACTTGTTCATGATAAATGCTTGCTAGTTTGGTGTTGCAGACCTGTTTAAGCCCAAAAATAATATAGATGGCTATGGGCTTTTTTTAGAATCTGCCTTTTATGTTTGACAATCATTAGCCCCACCCCCACTTATCCAACCCCCACCCTGCCCTCCATCCTGCTCTCCCTCATGCCAGATCAATATACGTGTCAAACACAACTCACAGGAGACAAAGGCTTGCCTGTGTAAACATGTGAAGTCTTTAATTTGCTTATGGTTTGTCCCATTGAACTAAGCTTCAGCACAGGATATATTTTCCGTGTACTTCGACCTGGAGTGTCGACTGGCAACCACCTGTGTTTTCATTTTCTTGGTTTTAATTTAGAACCACTGCCAGCAGGCTTTCCATTGCAGTTTCCCTGTTTGTTACCAGCTTCTGATTTAGTTTTGTGCTCCCTCTTTGACACCATTTTTCTCCCAAAACAATGTTGCTTTCGCTATCGGCATTACGTGATTGCTATTGCGGGAAATTCCACAACTGGAAAAAAAACACTTCAACTGAACTGCAGCCTGAAACAAAATTGCAGGTTTCATGGTTGGCAGGGTTGTGATATTTACCATAGTACCAAAGTCTGTTAGTTAGAATAGTAGAATCATAGCACTGCACAGATTGGGTAGCTACTTAAGACTTCACATATTTATACATATTTTACTGAAAAAAATGTATGTACAACCTTTTCTTTCAAGCAAAACAGGTTTTAGAAATTGTAGGTATATTCATTTTATGTTGTTTGTCATTATGGCTTTCATAGACATTAGAAGTGCTTTCCCCCAGAGTGTTTTGAAAACCACCCCATATCTTGCCTCTCACTCCTCTCATGGATCCAATTCTTGCAGTATATATACATTTTTTTTTTTTTAACTTATGCTTCTGGGTGGCCAAGCCCCTTGGAACCTGTCGCTGGCCCTTGTCCCTGCACTCCAGCAGTGGTCAGGCCTCGACAGTCCCTGGACCCAAGCCCCATTCCTGATTTCCTGTCTGGGCCATGCGTTACTGGTTAACACAAAGTAGCGTTCACAAGAACAAAACGTTCCAGTCCCCAGCAAAGGCAAACCACATACAAACACACCCCATCCCAACCCATTCCTTCCCCATCTGCAAGATGCATCGAGCGCAAAAGAGAAGATGCACTCATGTTGTCCCAAATCAGATTATTGTACAAACAAATTGTTCGAGGAAAGGAAACAAAGCAATCTGCCCAAGTGTATGAGATAAGTTGGAGTAAAAGTGTTCTGCCTGTAACATTTAGCATTGTGGTTCAGCCTTCTGCTTTGAGAGTCTCCAGCAATTTAAATTCTCATCAGTGCCTTTAATCTTTTCACTATCAGGCTTTTTTTTTTTTTTTTTTTACATAGAATGTACCAAACACCCAAAACAATTTTTTTTAAGTGCTGGGCAAACTCAAGAATCTAGGGTACTCAATATTGTTTCAAAGAAAAACAAACCAAAAAAATCCTTAATCCAAATTGCACCAAGCTGTCATAAAATCCAGTGGTGGATGTAGATTGTTGTGCATATGTTTTATAGAGGTTTATTATGAATGACCGACCATTGCAGTCGTTCATTGGCACTTTGAAATCCAGACATCAGTGCTAGCGTACCTCATCTTGTTCACCCAGATCATTGCCATCGAAACTGATTTCAAACTCACCCTTGCAGCCTGCACCTGGGCTGCTAAATTGTTCAGTTGTGATAAACAGACTGCTGTTGATCACTTTCACTTATAGTTTTGCATTTCATTCGAGACTAATGCAAATGATAATGAAGTTGACTACAACCCACAACAGCTGAAGCCTATGGTAGGGAGGGGGGGGGGGGGGGGGGGGGGGGGTAGGGTTGAACAAAAAACATTTTAATGCTCAACTCTTCCCAAATAACTCATATGGAACTGTAAGGTTAACTGGACAGTCACCATTAATGGGCTGAAAGGGCACGATCGAGATTATGGCTATGCTATAACATCTAGGGAAGTCATATGAATCAGGTTTCCTGAGTTCTGAAACCATATGGCCAGAGTGGATTAAAGACTAGAAAGCCAGATTAAAATGCTGGCTATGGATGTAGAAGACTTGTTTGGCTTGTGTTAGATTTAGGAAAGATTTAAAGAGACATTGCGGATGAATTTAACACTTTGGCTCATTTAATATAAAACCAGATAAAAATGATGGTAGGTAGGATTTAAAAAAAAAAATCTCTTTAATGGACATGAACTGAAAATGAACATTCATAAATTTATACAAAACCCAGATGAACAGTGCTCTTTTCACGGTGACATGCATACACTATACATGCTTGTGTTCATGCACCTTAATCCTATCCTCATATCTTTTGATAAGAAAATCTCATTTCTGTGTAACCCTTACCACCACCTCTCCCTCCTGCAAATCCCAAGTAGTCCTGATTAGCTGGTTTGGGGTCATCTGGCTATAGCTGTCAGCATCCATGAAGTGTCTGCATTGCTGCTCTGTGAAGAAGAAAATGGTGTCTGCTCTTGTGTACATGGTGCAATAGATTATAGTGATGAGAGGTGGCCATAGTGTGCATCTTTTACATGCTATTTGTATTTAAAGTTTTCCTGTCATGTTATTTAAATGTACTTTATACATTTTTTTTTCTTTGTAATGTATGAATTTTTGTAATGCATGTTGAGCTTGTACTGTAGCTTTGTGTATGTCTGGTGGTCTAAGTTGCCTTGGTTGGTTGAATGTTCAACATATTTTCTATTTGGGAGACTAAGTACTTCCCTGCTCACGGGCTATTTGGAAGACTTAGTACTGTCCCTTCAGTACCCTTGGGTAGTTTGGCCCCAGCATAGCATTTGCCTCAGTGTCAGTTTTGCTGATAAATGCTTTCATTTCTAGCATGCTTGAACATTGAGTGGAAAGGAGTGGCAGCAAGAGTCAGTTCCTTTTAAGACCAGTACCATGTCTGTGTGATAACAACTTCATGTTGCAAACTGTGGAAGAAATGGGAAGCGGGTGGCATGTAATGAGTGTAATGTGTACATTGTAATGTCCATCGTGGGCGTCTCCTACTTTGTGAGTATGTAGCGTCTGTTTTCTTGCTTTCAGTAACAGGGTCTTTTTGTGTTATTGTGAAACCTTGTTGCGCGTTGCAGTAATAAAGTCATGGGGAAGGTGTGCCCTGCAATCAGTATGTCAGCAGTGTGTGATGTGCTGGACATTATTCTGATGAAGCCATGGCTCTGATTCATTGTACGAGTTATAGCAGAATGTACAACTGGGGGGCATTCTGAGGTTGCTTTTATGACTTTCTTTGATCGCGACGAATCAATTTGGAGAGAAACTAGAAAATAGGGAGTGCCCTTGCCACTCTTGTTACCCAAGGAATGCAACCACTATTGAATTAACTTCAGAAGATAAACAGACCTTGTGCAGATGGTTTGCGTCTTTTGGTGATTATTGATTGGAAGGGTGGATGGATGTTTGTTTTTGAAGGAAATAAATTCAAGTTTGCCCCACTCAGTCCTGATGTGAGTCCATGTCTACCCATCCAGCTTGTACACTAGAAAGCGGAAATCTGGAGAAGCCCTGGGTGGACAGAATAAAGAACTGGTGACCATTACAAAAACCTTAACCTGTGTACATAACAGGGAACAAAGAACTTGACAGTCCAAGTGCCTGTCACAGTACCTGACCAGATGAAAGGAGTCCTGAGCAGTTAAAATAAGACAGTTTCACAGGACGTCCCAAAACCTTACTTATTAACAAGCAGTGACTCCTCTGGTGGGTTGCCTCATGACAACAGAGACGGCTCTCTTTGGATTGCTGATGCCTTGGCTGTGGTGGGACAAGTCGGGCTGTGGCTAGGCTGTGATCCGTGAGCCAGAATGAATGGTGTGGTTGCAATGCCACAGAGGTAGCATAGAAAATAAGACAAGAGAAAACAAGAAAGTTAACTCTGAAACTTGGCTCAAATACTTTTAATCAATATTTCATTTACACATATACTGGATGCAAAGTAACATTCATATGTACATACTTGCACAACACATTCATCCATGCAAGTCAACACATACACAGCTTCATGAGGCACACATGCATCAGTGTCAAAATTCCCAATTATTCCCACATCCTGAATGTACCTCCTAGAATTATTCACACACTTGCCGGTGCAACATATCCATCCATGTAATGCATACAATAGCTCGCACAGATAAACACATGCTCACACATCCATGAATGTCAAATCTATCCTAAAATCATTTTCCCCTGCTTTTGTTTTGTTTTCTCCTTGTTTTGCCAGGTCTCTTGGCTTTGTGTTTGCTGTTGCTCTGAAACAAAAAAAGCTTTCATGTCAGTAAACTGCATGGTGTCGGTTAAATAAATGCTTGGTGTCGGTTTGTCTTATCTAATGCCAAAACCAAAGTATGACACAAAAATGTGCCAGCAACATATTTTACAAGAACATTGATAAACAATTGATCCAACATAGAATTATGGTAAAATCAGCATTTAAACATGAAAACTATAATAAATTGGCCAGATTTGATTTAAATCAAATGGATAGAAAAATCTGTACCCAAACATTAAAAGGGTTCAATTTGATTTTTTGTTTTGTTTAAATCATGGTAAATCAGCTATATCAAACATTAAAATGGTCAGATTTAACTCGGAGACTTTCACAGAAACTGGTTTTCATTCAAACTTTAAAAGTGTCTGATCTGATTTTCAAAAAAAAAGACTTACAGTACTACAAGCATTTAAAGCATGAATATTGTCACATTTGAATCAAAACGGACCTTGGCAAAAATTAGTTGACATCAGCATTTCCAAAGGGTCAGATTTAATTCAAAATGGACATCGTGGCAAACCCAGCATTCAAAAATTTAATGGTCAGATGTTATTCAACAAACATATGGCAAAAGCAACGTTTGAACATTTAAATGATCAGATTTGATTCAAAACCGAGTTACGGCAAAAGCAGGTTTCAAACATAAATTGGTCACACTTGATTCACAATAGACTTACGGCAAAAGTAGCTAACAAACATTAAAATGCGTAAGTTTGATTCAAAACAGACCTATATTAAAACCAGAATTAAAACTCAAATTTCATTCGAAGCAGACTTGTAGAAACACCAGTATGGAAACATCACAATGGTCTCTGGTTCAATTTAAAACGGAGGCCTGGTAAAACCATCCTAAAACCCCAGCATTTTCATTTGAAAAAAAAAAAGACAGAAGAAAGAAAGAAAACATTAACCACAACTGCTTTTTTAGCTAAGAGGGAACAGCCAGCCAGATGGATAGGCTTCAATTTGATTTCAGCACTGAAGGCTTGGAGTTTCAACTTTGACATGTTCGTTTGATTGTGTGTTGCTGTCTAACAACTGATCAAGCAACAATTAAATTCAACCATCATCAATGATGCTCATTTCGCACATTGCTCAGGCATGAATCATTTATGCAGTAAAACGGTGTCAAATTTCAATCAGCTCCAGATAAGAAGATAATCCTGTGCCTGGCTGAGAAAAGAAATTCCATCATAAGTAGACAACAGCTACTGTTGTGGCCACAAGGGGGAGAGTTGAGACAAAAAGCATAGACTTACAAAAGAAGTTGCGGAACTTGTTTGCAAAATTTTTTCTTTCAGTATTTTATCCGTTTTGACATTGAGATCTCCATTATTTCATCATCAGTAGACACTGATCTCATATAAAATGACCAAACATTACATTTCAATAGACACAAAGATATGACTGAAAATATGGTTTGCCCTGTAGAGGGCACAACACAACAGTATCCCCCAACTCCCATAATGGATTAGTCCGAGGGGTGCCCACCATTCTCCTTACGATCTCACTTGCAGATGTTTTTTTTTAAATCGACCAAAAAGTACACCTGGAAAAAAACAGAATTCAACACTGGCAAACTTAATCCTCCCCCATCCGCAAACTTAATCCTCCCCCATCCACCTAACTTTACAAAGTTTTTTTTTTAGGACAGACCGCCCCCTTGTCCACTGCTCCCCTCTCCCATTACCCATCAATCTTCAGATCACCCTAGACTGGTGTGCCTAGACTGGTGTGTTTCCTACTAGCACACTTACTTTACTGCACTTTCTATGCCCGACTACTTCAAGCCCTGGTTTCCAAATGGAAACTACTATTGGTACCCCACAGAAGGCACATGTGTGAACTTTGACCAGAAAAGGTCGTGTTCAAACGCCCATCACCTGTTCTTAGGTACTTACCTGACCAGCTTTAGAAAAGGCAGACTTGCCAGACTTTTTCCAAGGCGTATCCATCGACTCCTTGGTGTTCCTTTTTCCTCTCTTTTTCTGTCCGCCAAACCCAAATTTTCTGTTCTTCTGCTGTCTCTTCTTGTTTGGCTGCCTGTACATGCAAACAAACACAGACCGCTTCCTAAGTTATTGTTAAGTCAACAAAGCAATGAACTGGGTTTCAATATGATTGCCAAAGGGTGTGCATGAGAAGTATGATAAACATTAGCGTTTACAACAAAAACATGTTGCTATGCCACAGTTTGTCCACCTGGCTGCTGCCAATCAATTCATGTTGCTTTTAGCCCAGAGTTGATTGCAATGAGTCGTCAAGATTATCACCCTACTAAAGTCAACTTTCCACCGCCATGGCGAAGTGGTTAGCGTCGCGGACTCCCAGCTGGGAGGTCATGGGTTCGAATCCCATCAGAGTCATGTGGGTTTTTCTGCCCTGACCGGCTCCTACCCAGAGTTGAGTTTGCTGCGGACTCAGTTGGGAAGACTTTCATCCACTTAATGGATGCGTTTCTGAGAGTGTTGCTCAAATTTCCTGACCAACACTGCAGGTGCCTGTATGTCTCGGGCCTGGTTGATGCCGGGATATATTATGAAAGGAAGCGTAGAGTACAGCGCTGTCATGTAGTCTCAGACCGAAATGGAAATCCGTAGTATCATCTAAATCATCCTCATTCTCATCGATCAGCATAAAAAAATGGCTCAAATTCTGTGGCCCTTCACGCCCTGCTCTCATGGTGACCTCAATTTCGATGTCCTCTCCACGTCTGTGGTCTTGGTTTGGTTCCGTTGGGGTCACCGGTATCGGCGAGTCCATGAGGGCTGTCGTTGGACGGACGTGGTGGCACCCTCAGGAGGGAGAGCTCACTCACGCTGGCTCTGCGACTAAGCAATTATTGTCATCAGTAGGGGGCTAGTAGGTGGTGTCCTGCGTATGTTAGATCAGAACAGGCGCCACTGAACACCACCGAAGTGACTCGGCAGCAGTGCAGTGTCTTCTCCGGTGGGTTGCCTCCTGACGACTTGACATTGACTGCTCCCTGTGGATTGCCGGTGCCGGGGCTGTGGCGGGGCCAACCGGGCTGTGGCTGTGGACAGGGTGTCGGAATGAGTGGCATGGGCGCACAGCCTCTGAGGTGGCGCAGAGGTTTGGACAGCAAAAAAAAAAAAAAAAAAAAAAAAAAAAAAAGCCAACTTTCAATACTAATTTGAACACACACACACACACCTCATTAAAACAAAGTTTGTTTTTTATAACAGAGCAGAATTTTGCTAAAAACATTCTTATAAAATCTTAGATGAAAAATATCACATTAAGTGAACACCTCCCACAAATCAAATAGTTTTCAGCAGTTCTGACTGTTGTATGGATGTTTATGACCCTATATGTATATTCTATGCCACTGTATTAGGGGCACTTTTTTTGTTATGGTGGATACATGTCATTGCTGTTGATCTGAAAGTTTCACAAAACTAAGTATTTTCATTTTTAAGTACACAAATTGCTCTAAGAAAACAATACCAAGCAAACAGAATGTTCTTACAACAAAATATTTATTCATCGACGTCCTAATATCTATTCTTCATCGCAGAACAAAACATAAGGAACGTCAGGTTTACAAAAGCAATTTCCATTGGAATGAATAGGTGGCAAAAAATAAGCATTAATACAGGAACTTTTATTTTGAAATTCACAAAAAGCTCAAGCAAACATAACATTCTTTCAACTATATATTTAGATTCTCCCGTTTTTATGCAGTAAGAAATACATGACAAACATCAAGCTTACAACAGTTTCCCTTAGAAGGAACTGGTGACTGAAAATGAGTATTAAGACCATAAAGTACGTTTACTTTTAATGGAACCCAGCCAAATACACTGAATCTGTGTATAATCTTTCAAGATGCTTAAGATTCACTATGTGCAAATTCCTTGCCATTATCTTTATTATATTTGAGGTGTTTGTTGTAACATTATGTAAATCATTGCTAGTGCTGATCTGAAAGTTTCCCCAAATACAGCATTTTCATTCTAAAGGATATAAAATACTTTAAGAAAACAATTACAAGCATATGAATGGTTCTTTCAGCAAAACGTTTATTCATCCATTGTCATATTCTTTACTAAACATGCAGTAAGAAACGTATGATGAAAGCCAGGTTTACACTTTCCATTGGAGGGAATCGGTGACCGAAGTCGAGCATTACTGCAGTAATGTCAAGATGGTATATCAATCAAACATACTGATAATACTGACAAATAAATTTTTAAGGCTTTCATCTGACAAAAGCCTTTTTCCTTGAAATTATACTCTGATGAAAATCGTCAGTTTTACACAATTCTAAAGGAGAAAACTCAACTCGGTCGAACAGGGTCCAATGTTGTAAGCTCATTAAGGGAGATCACTCATCAGGATTGGAGGTATTGGAAAGACTTAGCTCCCCACTCTTCATTGTTGTACTCCCAGTTCTTATAGAACAGGGAGTACTTTAGAGTGGGAACGAAGAAATGCTCTCTGTGTGTGTCTGTCTGTCTGTCCGTGGTCAAAATGTGTTCCACTCGCTCCAGACAAAACTACTGGGACGATCTTTCTGAAAATTTGTAGGTATGTTCATTATGGGTCACAGATGATACCCGATGTTTTATTTTACTGTTATATCCGTTACTAACGGCTATAACAGTTTTTCTTCTTTATGGAATATCTCAAAAAGTACTCGGCTGATCTTTCTGAAAATTTGTAGGTATGTTCATTATGGGTCACGGATGATACCCAATGTTTTATTTTGCTGTTGTATCCGTTACTAACGGCTATAACGGCCCATAATGGTTTATCTTCTTTATGGAACATCTCAGAAAGTACTTGGCCGATCTGTCTGAAAATCTGTATGTTCATTATGGGTCAAGGATGATGCCCAATGTTTTATTTTACCGTTATAGCCATTACTAATGGCTATAATGACCCATAACGTTTTTTCTTCTTTATGGAATATCTCAAAAAGTACTTGGCCGATCTTTCTGAAAATTTGTAGGTATGTTCATTATGGGTCACGGATCATGCCCGATGTTTTATTCTACCGTTATAGCCATTACTAATGGCTATAAAGGCCCATAATGGTTTTTCTTCTTTATGGAATATCTCAGAAAATACTTGGCCGATCTTTCTGAAAACTTGTAGGTATGTTCATTATGGGTCACAGATGACGCCCGATGTTTTATTTTACCGTTATGCCCATTACTAACGGCTATAACAGCCCATAACGGTTTTTCTTCTTTATGGAGCATCTCAGAAAGTACTTGGCCGGTCCGTCTGAAAATTTGTAGGTATGTTCATTATGGGTCACGGATGATGCCCGATGTTTTATTTTACCATTTTACTAACGGCCATAACGGCCCATAACAGTTTTTCTTCTTTATGGAATATCTCAGAAAGTACTTGGCCGATCTTTTTGAAAAAATTGTAGACTGTATGTTCATTATGGGTCACGGATGATGCCGGATGTTTTATTTTACCGTTACAGCCATTACTAATGGCTATAACGGCCCATAACAGTTTTTCTTCTTTATGGAATATCTTAGAAAATACTTGGCCGATCTGTCTGAAAATTTGTAGGGATGTTCACTATGGGTCATGGATAATGCCCGATGTTTTATTTTACCGTTATAGCCGTTACTAACGGCTATAACGGCCCATAACAGTTTTTCTTCTTTCTGGAATATCTCAGAAAGTACTTGGCCGATCTTTCTAAAAATTTGTAGGTATTTTCATTGTCGGTCATGGATGATGGCCAATGTTTACCAGAACAGCCGTTGCTAATGGCTACAACAGCCCAAAACGGTTCTTCCTCTTTATCGAATATCTCACGCATATTCAAGATAAACTGGGAGCACTTTTATTATATGCTTTGCATCTTGTATTTTTTTTCATGGGAATCCTGATGTATGGCAGTGTTCCCTTTTGACTGGACAGGTAAATACGGAAAAGACAGTAACAGTGAAAAATGTGTAAAGTATACCAAATGATCTGTGCAAGTAATGCACTGAAGGCAGTGATACTCAAATAGTCAATAGTATAAAAGTGCCCATATAAAGACATTAGGATGCCATGTATTACAGGTACTATAGATTCAATGTTTTTTCATTTTTGTGCATGGGGGAGGGGGGAGAGCAAAGTAATACCACTAAAGGTACAGAGTAGAAAACTGAACCATTTACACATTCAACATGCAAAATTCTTTATAACTGCAATACACATATGCTAGGCTGAATATCCTTTGAAGCAATCCACACTCAGTACAATGTGACCAACAACTACTTACGTTTTCTTGTTGGAGTTTTCTAAAATTTGTTCCAAATTGTTTGCCTTGCCTGAAATCAATATAAACAGATTTCATCAAAACAAGGACACTGAAAGCATGACACTATGAGGTGAACACTTATCTAGTATGCTCACTGTATTATTTTCCAAACTCTCAAAAATTGAAAGTCTCTCTGTTTCTATATCTCTCTCTCAAATTACTGCATGAATACAACACAAAAATCCAATGCGTCAGAAAATCAAATATAACAAATTGGATACATAAAAGAATACACACACATAAAACACATTTGGTAAGCCTGTATAAAGTCAAAGACAAAAACCATGCACAACATTTTGTATGGGGCCTACCTTTGCGGTACTTTTTAACAGCCTCCCCTAGTTCCTTCTTCTCTTGTTGTCTCTTCAAGGCAACTTCTTGCTGCACCTGGTTGAATAAGAAAGACAAGAGGTCTGTTTTCAAAATATTCACCAATTTACAATCTTCATCCTTCAGTTCAAATCCAATATAATGGCCTCTCGCCCAAAGATGCATTTTCCACCCAGTGTTTGTTTAGTTAGACTGCACATTTGGAGGACAGGATGAATTGAAGAAATTTCATTCCCTATATGTACATCAAACAACATTCCAAAACAACGCAATATGAACAATGTATGACTTACCTTTACATCATTTTCCCTCTTTCTAATGACAGCATGAATAAAACCAGAATCAGAACATTTGTGTATATACGCATGCAAACTGCGTGGGGATCTCTGAATGATTAATGTGATAATACCCGAACACTGGTATCTGTATAACTTATTTCTAGAGACAGCTTAAAAAAAATTATGTAATTGCTTGGTTTTCTTTTTCTTTTCTGATAAATCTCAGTCACTTACAATTCTTAAAAATGGAATGTTTTAGATAATTCTTAAAAAACAACTTTGCTCCCCTATCCCATCCCACCTCATCCAACCCCTAGCATCCTGCTCAATGAGAATTAATAAAACAATCCATTCAGCATCCTGTCAAATGTGACATAAGAAAAAAAACATTCAATTCCTGAATTCTGCTCATAACAGTTCACCTTTTTTAAAGCATAAATATATTTAATCATAATAAACTTCTTGTCACGCATGTTGCAGTTCAGATATTATTTCACCTAACTACTCAAACAGACTGTAGGCATTCAAGAAATAAACAGGAAATGCCTAGCACAGACACAGTACATGCAAACCCAAAAATCAAACTCACCACGGGGTAGTGGTGGCTGGATTGGTGGGTGGGTGGGTGCGTGTGTGCGTGCGTGTGTGTGTGTGTGTGTGTGTTGTAAAAGCAAAACTTCATTTCTTCTTCCACTTACCTTCTTCCCATATTTCTTTGCCTCCCGCAGCTTTTTGGCCGCTTCCGACCTCTCCATGCTAACCTTCTTCTCCATTAGCTTTTCTCTAATCTGTAAATACACAGTCCATGCAAGTGCGACAGACAAGTTTTATTTCAGAAAATCAAGAGACCATCTTAAACTGTATTGCTTTGACTGAAGAATTCAACATAAACTGATAAAGAAGACCAATCTTCATCTTCCCCAATCCCATCACTGAAACTGTTATGACAATAATGAACTTAACTTGAAGAATGCTTCAACTAACAGAATTCTTTAAAATAAACCAAATATTGCATAATTCTGTGCCAGCGATTTGGCTCCCTTTTGTGAAAACCAGTCACATCTTTTAACTCCCTCTTTTTTCTTCACATCAACCTCCCTAAATTTATAAGCCAAATGCTGTAAATGCCTGCCAAATATTGATGTCATTACTTGTTACAATACGTTATGTGCATTCTGGTATCTTGAAAACATAACAATGTTCATAGTCAATAATAGAAACAATCATTACAAAAATAAGAAGAAAAAAAAAAACAAGCAACTAAAATCAAACAAGTGGACAGAATTTAATACCAACATAAAAACAAGTTACAAACTTTTGTCATGTGATGGTCTGGCTTGGCCATTTCAGCGAAGAAGTCTTCAGGTCTTTTGGTGGGGATGCCCAGCCCCTTCAGTTTGGGGATGGCATGTAGCACTGCTGCCTGGGCCTGGCAATAACTGTCGTGGACAGACCGTTAAATTTGGGCAGGAATGTTACTTAAGTGGCTAAAGACGCAGCATTTTTTTGGTTTAGTTTTTGTTTGTTTTCTTTTCTTAACCAGCAATAACAACAACAATAAAATAAAATCATCTATCTTTATATTTCTTTTTTCAATCATTTAGCTAAGATCTACTTATGACCTATTTGACAGACTGTTACACTGTTTAGATTCGTGCACTGCTTTATCTATCATTTTGCCAATCAAGATCACACCTGCCATAAACTGGTCTTACTATATCAACCACTCTCCTCTTAATGAGTCAGTCCCCCCCTTCCCACCCTACCCCACTAAATTAACAACTTTTAAAATGAAATTTAAAATGCAGAAATTACTGAAAAATCTGAGAGTTGGCCACTGTTATCTTTATAACACACACACACACACACACACACACACACACCACACACACACACACACGTGCGCGCGCACTCACACACACACACATCTTTCTTACAGGAAAATCTGAAATAAGCCAGAATATAACAAACATAAAAAGCATCCTATTCTCAAACCTATTCTCAAAAGAACATTAAGCGCCACCTTCTCTAGACTAAATATGCTTACATCACCAATTCGCCTAGTACATACACAGACACTGTGCACACAGAACAAACGAGGAAACTTCCAACAGGTCTCTTACAAGTTCAGTTCCAGTTTGAAGTCATCATTGACTTCATCCTCAGACAAACTTTGAGCAACTGGATCCAGGGTCACCTCCAGCCTCTCAGCGAAACTGAGGTTTTGCTGAAAATCCTTCAGCTTTTGCTGCAAACCGGCCTGAAAATAACACTGATCAGATGAGAACACAAATCAATACAGATGTATGCACACATGTGTGCAAGCAAGTAAGACATATGTAAATATATGAAATGAGTCAAAGTGAAAAGAAAACAGTTTCACCAATTACTCCCCTCTCCTCCACCCACCCCCAGCAAGCTAAAAACAACAACAACAACAACAAACAAACAAAGAGGGAGGAGAGGAGGAAGTCCTCCTTAAACTATGGAGTATATGTCACAGCAACAAAGAAAGTCATTGTCACATCTTCCCAGCAGAATACTTCAGACTTGTTGGTCCTAGTTGCCAACTAAGTACAAGTGACACAGAGATGGCTCATAAGTCATATCCCCCAAATCAGGGACCACCCTTGATGTTAAAGACATTCCTCTAATTGAAGAAATCTGAAAGTACCTCCTGTGACTTATTCTACCCTATGTCAAATGAAATGTGTGAAAAAAAAAAAAAAGACACAAATCAAATGAATCTGACCACAACAACCATTCTCATTTTGCTAACTACAAGGAGTTCAGAAAACCCCTCTATTCCGGTCCTAATTCATCCATGTTGCCTGTAAAGTTTGGCTGTTAGTCTGGTTTGTTATTCCTTTAGTTTGACTTGTTATTCCGTTCTAGAAACTTTCATATGCAACATCTGTGTTGCTTACCACATCATTTACATGTGGTCGTTGTGGTGCTGGAGCAGTTCTGTGGAGGCCAGGTTTCAGCCTTCCCTCAGCAAAGGCACGTTGTAACTGAAATCACCAAACAGTTGGGGGAAAAAAAATCAGACACATGTAATAATGCACAGTGTTACAGACAAACGTCAGCTTATTTTGAAAAATCCACTGAAACTGCATTATCATCATTGACTGTGTCACAGTGTGTGAGTGTGACCTTCCCAATAAAGACCTCAGAATACCTTTTCTCAAATCCTTAAAATCTATAAAGTCCTAACCAGCCACTTATTAAAAATAAATAAATAAAAATGCTTCATCTGAACCTCTTAGTCTTATCAAAGACGCTCAGAATTAACCTTTTTTTTTTTATCTTTCAAATAATAAAGGCCCTCTGGAATACAGATTAAGGAAAGGGAAAAAGGGAGTGGGGGGAGCCTTGCCATCTACATCTTCAAGTAAAGGCAACTTGCAAAATCTAAAAAAAAAAGTCTGTCTGAACTTAAATAAAAACCTCCAGTATGCTTCCAGTAATGACCCTCAGACTTACTAATTTAAGAGAGAGGAGAGAGAGAGAGAGAGAGAGAGAGACAGAGACAGAGAAAGACACAGAGAAAGACACAGAGAAAGAGAAAGACAAACAGAAAGAAAAAATGTCTTTGAATCTTGCAATACAGACCATTAGATTTATCATTTCTGCCAAGGAATTTGAATAGTACTAGTAGTTTAAATGATTGAAATGCTATTACCTGCTTTTCTTGTAAGAGAAATCAGGCCTGAGCACAGACAGTGAAAAAAGAGAAAAGGACAGAATTGGGACCAAGTTGTAGGAACCAAGGCAGATCAAGCTGTGTGAGAAATGTTCTCAGAAATCTGTCATTCCATGGTGTCAAGCAAAAGCTGGTGAAAACACTGACGATGCATTACATGATACATGGGCTGAACTTGATTTTCCAGTTGCCCAGATTCTAGATTCAGTTGACAGGTGATTCTCTCTAGTTCAGAACAGCTGACTGACGGCGTGGTCAGAAAGAGCTGATTCTAATGATTGGCAAGAACTTCCACTTATACAGACTATCGTTCATTCACTTTTTTTTTTTAATCAGATTGACTAAAGCTTATGGGCAGAACAATCCTGTTATAAACTTCTGATCAGAAACAGAACAGAGCCATCATAAAAAGAAGTCTCTGTTCCAGTCTAAAAAATTCTTAAAACTGAAGTATCTGCGGTTACTTGAGCTTATGTAGCTAACGGGAACTAATCATTTCAACCACTGAAACCTACTCTTCTCAACTACTGAAAAATCTGAGGGAAGCTCAGCAGAGGACTGATCTCTGAAGCAATTCAGAATTTTGACTGAAGAGAAAAATCTCCTAAGTCTTGCATGATTGGTCAGGTGGTATGCGTAGAAGCGAAAGGAACTTTGACTGATGGTATTGTGGAAAAGAAGATAATAACAAACAAGTCGTAACAACAAACAAGTGGTCATTCCGACAAAATTGTAGCCAGATCTTTTGAAAACAGCTCTTTCATCTTTGACGGGAAGTCAGGAGTCGAGAAAACCCAAGAAAGGATATTTCTGACATTAGTTTTCTGAGCCAGGCAGTGGTGCCAAATGAGATAATTATGTGTAGTAATCTGATCTACGCCAGAAAGCATCACCGTAAGATAGAGCAAAGTTTTTCTTGTCAAAATGCCCCTGATCTAGACTTTCTCTGTAGACTGGGCACTGATTTGGCTGCACAAATTATATCTGCTTCAGAAAGAGAGTGTGTACATACGGAATTGGTCGCTTATGCATAAATTTTGCTTTGATACCGTGCCTTTAACATGTAAACTACCATTGTTAATATGTTTGAGAGAGGGGGGGGGGGGGGATGGAGGGGGGGATGGGAGGGGGGGGGAGAGGAGAGGGGGGGAGGAGGGGGGAGAGAGAGAGAGTGTGTGTGTGTGTGTGTGTGTGTGTGTGTGTTTGTGTGTGCAACACAAAATGAAGCTAGCAGATAACAGATTCTCCTTCTCTCTCGTTACGTGGGAAAAACTGAAATGTAAGAAAATAATTAAGTCTTTTGTTTAATCTATGTTGTTTTCTTTGTACTAGCAACACATTGTCAGAGTGAGTGTGCCAGTTCACCACACATTAGAACACTAACAAACCCAGACACTTTGTATCAAACGCCAAAACATTAAAATCTGCAAAATCGTGTCCATTTGTAAATGAACAAACAGACTATGCATGGTGTGTAAGGGACTGGTTGAAGAAAAAAAAAAAAAAAGGACAAAAAAAACAAAAAAAAAACCCAACCTAGTAGTGGAAATTGTTGTTGTTTTTTTTTTTCGCTTTTTGATTTTTTTGGCAAATGAAGAGGACAGTGTGAAGCACCAAAAAATGAAGAGGTGGATTTTGGCCTTAGGAAAAAAAAAAAAAAAAAAAAAAAGAAGAAAATTACCGCCTTAGGTGCTCCATTGATCCGATAACTGATGCCAATTAAAAAATAAAATAAAATAAAAATAAAAATCTGCTTCAGAAAGTATGTATTCATGTGTGAAAAGTAGTTGATTATGCAACAAAATATCCAGATAGATTCAGTGCCTCTAAAAGGTACTGAAGCTGAATGATCATTTGAGGCATAATTTAAAATCTGGTCTTGAGTGGATTAACCATCTGGAGTTGATCACAACGCCTTATGTACAGTGCCATGGGCATAATATGGAGACTGAATGGCACTGTCAAGTGTATGCTCAGGAACCTGTGTCAAGAACAGCTCAAACTGTGGGATCGCTACATCCCTGCTCTCCAATTTGCATTGAGAAAGGTTCCTCAAGAGTCTGGGATTCTCTCCCTTCAGATACTGTATGGCTGTACTGTCATGATACTGTAACATATGTGGACAGATGAGGAGACAGCCAAAAACCTGAAAGACTTACTTGTGTGCTCCAAACTGAACAATTCACTACACCTAAACCATCTGGAACTTTTCCCCAGCTCAAAACCCGGCTGCAAAATCTGTCCTCTAAAGCCAGACACCATCCTACATCCTGAAGGACAGTTCAACATGCATTCTCTTGTCAGAGCCATAACATCATGTATGCTATCCACTGTGAACTGTGCGGTAAAATCTATGCAGATTTGACATCCTGCACACTTGAGATGTGCATCATCCATCATCACTGATCCAAACCAGTTGCTCTGCACTTCAACCATCCCCAACACAACATCAATCATGTCAAACTCCTAAGTCCTATCCCTTTGACAATCACAAACTGACAACTTGCACCTTACACTGATACAGGGATCCCATCAAATTGTCTGACTAGGCACTCTCTGCCCACTTGGCATCAACATCCAAAAATAGCATGTGCTTATCCACCCCCACAACACAGCCCCCAAAACTCTCCACAGACACTTGTATACATGTGTCACAGCAACTTTCCCTTTTCCCCTCCCTTCACTATCTCCATTTTCTTTATCAATCTATTCTTTATTCACTTATCTGTCCATTCCATTTTCTTACTCTGGTTTTCTTTCAGTTGAATATATACTCCCTGTGACAGCAGGAGGAATCAAACCAAGAGCAAAGACATAATGATTGTTTAATCCAAACTGTCTCCCCTTCCATCTTGGTTCCATTCCATATTCTTTTTGCACACAGCTCAGACAGATAAATAATTGTTGTTCATCTTTTATTTTCATTGTCTTGTAATAAATGCAAAGTCTTGTATGTATGCCTGAAAAGACCAAATAGGTAGAAATGCTTTTGTTCATTTAGTAACTTGTTTATTGTTTCATTTGATGATGCAGTAATTCTGTGTTTGCCACCATTGCAACACGGGGAACTTAACAGTTTAACTAAGAATTAACGTGGGGGATGTTGCTCAATCAAGAAATTGCCTGCTTCTGAGTCAGAGAATTAGTTCTAATATACATACATACACACACACTGACAAGTGACATAAAGAAAGGAAAGTTTCCCAGTCATGGGACCATTGACCAACATGAGAAGTGTCAAAAAGAAAATTGCTGCTAAACAGGCATGAACTGTTATAACTATTACGGATATGCTAATATCATATGCCTAGAAAATGAAAACTGCAAAAGCAGGTGACCTAAAACAAGAAAGTACATGCGCATCTGGATGACGACTCATGTGAACTGACAGTTGGCTATGGTGGCACAGTAAAAGTATGTACACAGTTGAGTTTAGTTTAATGTCCTATCGGCCAGTGGCCCTAAGGACATGGTATCCCAGACTGGAGTCTGAAATTCTGATGGCAGGATGTCTGGTCACTGGCAGGAGTCTTGCACCTGGTTTCAGACTGAGGCTGTCCTATCTTGTTCTGATTTTCATCCAAGACTGAAGGCTGGGTCCTCTTCTTTCTTCCTGCTGAACTGGTGTCTAGCACATAGTTCTGGTCCCATGTGCACTTTGTGGTATTGCTTGGCCAACTCTAGTTGTCAGTACTCTTCACCTCTACCCCCCCCCCCCCCCCCCCCCCCAACCAACCCAAAACCCTGCTTTCAGGGCTGCCAGGTGGCCTTCTTCATGCCCGTGTAGCAATGGTCCTGTGCCGCATGAGACCACCACAAAGAGGGAGCAGGACAGACATCCCATGAGCACGCATGATTCCCTTCTATGGTCTCCAGTCGCTATACCTGAGAGGGCAATTTTTCAGCCCAACCCCTGAGAGCAGTGCCCACCATGCTGACCCAAAAGCATGGTTTCCCGGTTATTGTAGTCAGGCAGCATTCCATCACCAGCTGTCCCACATTCTCCACAATAAACCATCCCTCGGCTACACAGGCTAGATCTGCCATTACCCATACTCATTCTGTCATAGTGTCTGGAAAGCTGACTGCGCCACCTGACTTGTAGCACTTGACACACTTATGCTGTGCACACAGATAAGCTAAGTGGAAGTGCGCATCGCTTGAGAAGTGTTCACTGATGGTCAGGTAAACAAGCAGACAAACTCCAGTAGTACGACAAGTGGGCTCGAAGAGGGCGAATCGGCTTACTTATTGTTAGTTTAGGTGCTACGTTGTGCTGACAGTGACACCAGCGAGACCAGTGCTAGGGCCTCCAGTTTATACAGGTGACAGTTTTGCCAGGGCTAGCACTGTGAAAGGACAGCCATATACGGTAACGATGGCAAGGACAGCTTTGACAGTAGCTCTAGTACAATTGCTAGGCCTGGAGACTGACACTGACTGACACGAGTGACAGTGACAGAGTCGACTGGTAGTTGGTGCCACTGAAGGGCTTGGAAAGGGGAGGTCGTTCATTACTCAGCTTCTTGATGTCATGGACACATGGACCAAGGTCTTAGATGATGGAGGCTCAGTCGATATTGTTTACATGGACTTCCAGAAAGCGTTTGATAGCGTCCCACACAGACGACTTGTTTTGAAAGTTCAAGTGCATGGTATCAAAGGGAAGATATTACTTTGGATACAAGACTTCCTAAACAACAGGCATCAGCAGGTTGTCGTCAATGGCGCACAGTCACAAGAAGCCAATGTCTCGAGTGGGATTCCCCTGGGGAGTGTCTTGGGACCTATCTTGTTTGTCTTGTACATTAATGATTTGCCGAATCTCATTCAAAACACTGTACACCTTTTTGCAGACGACACCAAGGTTTTCACATGAAGTGATGATGAAGGAGCTACACGTCTTACTGGAAGACCTAAACAGACTGCAAAATTGGTCAAGACAATGGCTATTGAAATTCCACCCTGTAAAAATGCGATGTCCTAAAACTGGGGAACAAGAAGTCAGATGCTGTGTATCACATGACTGAAGTAAACATCAAGGGTGAGACATGTACCACAACTCTATCTGAAAGTGAAGTTGAGAAGGACCTTGGGGTTTACACTGACAACAAATTGAATTTCAGAGAACATGTGGCCAAGGCAACTGCTAAAGCGAATACAGTAGTTGGTATTATCCATCGCTCCTTTGACTTCCTCACTGAAGACATTTTCCTACAACTGTACAAGTCTCTTGTATGACCAGTACTAGAGTACGGACATTCTGTCTGGCAACCATACCACAAAACACTGTGCCAGGATGTAGAAGATGTTCAGCGCAGAGCAACTAAACTTTTAGCATCTCTTAAAGATAAACCATACCCTGAGCATCTCTCTACTCTCAAACTTCCAAGCCTGGAGCACAGAAGAAAAAAGGGGTGGCATGACAGACTTGTACAAGTTTATACATGTATGGCATTTACCGGAGTGAAAAACCATGGTTTGAATTATTTACCAACAGGGACAGCAGAGGACACTCCTTGAAACTATCCAAAGTTCATCGCAGACCGACTATCAGGGGAAATTACTTCTCTCTTTGAGTGATTGATGTTTGGAATGGTCTTCCTGACTCTGTAGTAACAGCCCCTACAGTCAACATCTTCAAATCACAGTTAGACACTCACTGGCAGGAACTGCTGACAAAATACAATTCGAAATATTATCAACCTAGATAGTCTCAGTCTGTGACTCTCTTCCTTCCACGCATGCTGAGGTTTTTTGGGTTTTTTTTAATCTCGATGTTATATAATAGAACGGTGAACAGGCCTCTTAAGGCCTCTAATCAACCTGATGATTGTGGGCATTACATCAAGAACACCTTCAAGTTCAAGTTCAAGAAAGAATCCTGATGAAACCCCCAAGCCAGAGTGTCTGGACTGACCCAGTTAGGTAGAGTGCGTGTGTGTGTGAATGTGCATGTGCTAAACGAACTTTTGCAAAGAACTGGTTAAACACTTCCTCTCACATCAACGTCTGACAGGAGACCGATGTCTTGGTCACTAAGTACAACTACTAGTAATACTGTCAGTGTCAGTGACTGAGTGAGTATCACTTGGTTATCATTATCTGCTCTGCTCAGCAGGGAAAAAAATCACAAACTCACCTCAGTATCTGAGTCAACATCAGAATCGGATCCACTCATATTTAACGAATAGACTGTTGAAGTTCGCCGCACACACCAAAGAACGCATGTGCTGAGACAAAAACCGGAAATCACTAAAGAACCGCGATGACGAGATGTCTTTTTAACAAAATTTACTCAAACAACGTTCTCAGTTCATAATTTCGAAAGGAGTTGTTTGTTGTTCTGTAAGACAATATGGAAAAACATATTACAAGACAAAACACGATGCGTTTCGACCTCTTAGGTCTTCATCAGGTAAAACAAACCACATTCAGGACAATGAAAACGAAGAAGGCCACTTGTTAAACTATCTGCTTATGGTATATCTGGCAAACTATTAAAATGGATACAAGAATTTTTGACAAATCGGGTACAGCTTGTAAGAGTAGGTAGTGAAAGATCTAATAAAGCCAAGGTTCTAAGTGGTATACCTCAGGGTAGCATCTTGGGCCCAATATTATTCACAGTGTTTATAAACGACTTGCCATTATCATTAAAAAGCACCTGTAAAATATTTGCTGATGATACAAAACTGTACGATAAAACTTCACAATTCTCAGATTTACAAAACGATCTATATAAACTCCAAAATTGGTCTGATGTATGGAATCTGTATTTCAATATCTCTAAATGTGGTGTGCTACATATTGGAAAGAACAACCAGGAACATGCTTATTATATGAGACATAATGGCAGCTTACAGAAGATAAAGACCTTAAAAGAAGAAAAAGATTTGGGAGTAACTTTCGATAGCATGTTGTCTTTTGATCTACATATTGGCAGAATAGTTAATAAAGCCAATCAAATGTTGGGTGTCATAAGGAGAAGTTTCTCTTACTTAGATAAGGAGGTATTCCTAAAACTTTATAAATCTTTTGTGAGACCTCATTTGGAATATGCTGATGTGATTTGGTGCCCATACTTGAAAAGACAGTCATCACAAATAGAAAGAGTTCAAAGACATGCTACAAAGCTATTCAAAGAATGCAAAGATAAATCTTATGCAGAAAGATTACAATATTTGAATCTACATTCACTAAAAGGCAGAAGGACAAGAGGTGATCTTATACAGACTTATAAAATATTTAATGGATTTGACAATGATTGTGTTGACTCACTCTTTTCTCTTTCACAACATAACATCACAAGAAATGCAGAAGGAAAGATATTTATTCAGCACTGCCGTACTAACAGAAGAAAATTGTCCTTTTCACACAGAGTAGCCCCTTTATGGAATGGACTCCCTACTAACATAAAATTTGCAGAAGACACTAACAAGTTCAAGAATCTCTTGGATGTAATTCCAAAGTATAAGGAACTTTTCAACCAATTTGAGGATTAAAATGCCATATTTGGCATGGTGTAACAAAATGACAATTGCGTTTCAACACCTATACTTTTAACAAAAAGTATTTGACAAAGAGGGGACGTACATAGGCCACGAGGCTTAGGCTTTTGAGCCAGTCCCTACTACTACTACTACTACTACTACTACTACTACTACTACTACTACTACTACTACTACTACTACACTGCTGCTGCTACTACTTTCATATTCGTCGCAAGATGGGTGTAAAATCTTAGATCAAATTAGAAATATTTCTGCCCCTTAAGTGTTTATGTTTGACCAGTCCAACTGATTAAAATAGTGTACTTTGGAGTCGGACATCTTTTCTCAGGAGTTACAGAAGACATCTTACGATTTTAAGTGAAATAATATAATTGATGAGCCTAACAATTAAAAAAAAATATAAGTAGGTGCAGCATTACATGAATCGTAACAAGCACATAAACAAAATGAAACTAATATTGAGAAGCCACACAACAGCAATCATACACAGAGGTATTCTAAGAGTTCAAGGAAGCTTTTGAAAGTGTTAATGTTGGTAGCTCGTTTAATATGGGTAGGCAGTGCATCCAGGACATGTGCAGTTTTGTTACTGAAACATTTTTGTACGAATGGCAGTTGAATAACCAACAAATCATTCAGATTGCCAAGGGCATTCCCTGTTATGGAAAAATTCTAATGAACATGACACTACACACACACACACACACACACACACACACACACACACACATTTGCTCTATATTTTATTTTAAAGATTTATCTTTATCAAACAAAAGTTTTTGGGGGCATGAAAAGATGAGAGTACTTCTTTAATAGGCGAAGGTCTTGGGTACAAGCGCATGCTCGATGAATCTCTCTGACTCCCCTGGAGACGCGCAATTTCAGAGTGAGGTCTGCAAATGGCTGAACTTCCATCGGATTATGAGCCTAAACGCACTTTTTAGCGCCTCGGCATTGTTATTGTACTAAAATCTTTCGCGAAGAGCTCTTTTTTCGCCTCTTCCCTATTCTTGTCGTTTCGGTAAATTTCGTCGAGTTCTGGCAAAGTTTGGTGAGTTTTGGTAAAAAGGGGAGCCGTCACTCCGTCCCCATTATTTTCTGCCCTCGTCATCGGGAGCAACAACCACGTCAACTTTCGTTTTCATCATGGCCACGTCAGGAGCTGTGACATATCAACAAGTTAACTGGACCATGACGGTGTTTTGTGTATATAAAGCAGTGTGGCTTTGGCATGTGTCTACATCCGTGTGGCACTGGCGTGAGTCCATACTGACTTCGGAAGAGCTTCTTCGTTTCACCTTTCTTCTTGGTGTATCTCAGAGGTCGGACACCGATTTCTCCACCTGTCACAAGTCATCGTCGGAAGATCAGCTTGTTATTCTACTATACGGTAAGTAAAGTGTGATAAGAATTTGCTGTAGTACCAGCCAAGTCCGTAGATCTAGTGTTGAGAGAGCCGTAGCGATCTGGCTTTCTTGGTCGGCTGGGCAATAAACATTAGGAGTGCGTTACAAGTGACTTCTTGTATAGATTGCTATCTCGAACAGTCGGTATAAAGACCCAATCGGAGCTAAATACGGGTCAGTAGTGTAAGCCTCGTAAGAGAAGGGTGGGAGAAGTTTTCTCCAGTGATCAGGGACTTAAGAATCCAACCCCATCAGACCCCACCGGACCCAAAGGACACCCAAGCATAACCTAAAAATGATTTATGATTTTAAGTGAAGGGACACAATACTTGTACACATCATTCCATCCTCTCTCCTTTTCGCTTCACAAAGTACGCCAAAAGGGAGAGAATGACTCATTCACTGAAAAAAACAGATGAGGGGAAGGGGGAAGGAGGAGTGCTGTTTGTGGTGGTAGGGCTTCTAAACTTGGATTTTGTCAGTAAAGTTGCAGTTTATGATTACAAACTCAAAAGTTATCTCTTTAGGGGCTAGAGTAAAGGGGTTTATATTTTAATAGTGATAGATATAAAGTACTACTCGTTGGAAAGATAAATCTAAAATAACTCTAGATAACATGTAAAAAAAAAGAGTTTACCTCAGTCTCTAAATAGGAAAATTAGAAAAGGTTGGGTATCATTTTTGATGGCAAGTTCAAACATATTCAGTGTGTAATGAAAAATATGTGCAAGCAAAGTGAGTAAACTAATTAACTGTATCTTTTCATGCATCGACAACAAAATATGTAAGTGTGCTTGTCCGACATGGCACTGATTGGGTCCAGTGCGGTCCAGTTGAGTCCATTGGGGTGCTATAGGGTATTCTTACTGAATACATGTCGGATAAATCATGTTCACGTTTATTCAGTAAAGGTTACTTTTGTTGCATTATTCATTGATCTTCTTTCCCACAGTGGGCAACTTCTCTTTCAGAGTCCGATGTTTAAGTATAGTCATTAGTTTGTTTGTTTTTGCTGAGGTGAAACACAGACAGAGGGACAGAGTCAGAAAAGAGAGAGAGAGGGGGGGGGGGGGGGGGCAGAGAAAAGGTGGGGTGGAGGATGTTCAAGGAGATGGAGAGAGAGATAAATGTAAGAGAGACAGAGATACACAGAAAGAGAGAGAAAGAAACTGAAGTAGGGGACCGATGGAAAAGACTGTGTGGAGTTGATGGGGGTGGGGGATGGGGATGAGGGGATGAGATGGAACTTGAGGCAGATAAAGAGCTACAGAAATGAAGATGGTAAAACAGAAAGTGAGACAGAGAGAAACAAGACGTAAAGTAAATGAACATAGATAGAGATAAGTCAGACACAATAAGAAATGTACAGAGAAAGAGAAAGAAGAGACTGAGAGATGGAAAACCAGGCAGAGAAAGGTATACAGAGAGACTGAGAGTGAGACAGAAGAAGGAATGGAAAAATAGAGGTTGATAGACAATAAGAGCATCTGATGTTGGGTGTTTGAACCATCATTGACAATAGAGATATATCCAACTTTTCCAAATCATTTGATTTTACTCTAGGCTAATCTCTAAAAAAAATAAAACCGTTAAAAAAAACTGTTGTAACGGTTTCAAAGACATCTTTTTCCTCTGCTTTTCTTCAAATAGCCGTTGTGACATTGCACAGGTACAGGACTACTTCTCTAAAATTAGAACCGTTATTTGGCAGTAAAAAACATTATTTATAACAGTTAAAAACCATTAAAAAACTAAATTAGAACCGTTATTTGGCAGTTAAAAAACGTGATTTGTAACAGTTAAAAACCGTTAAAAACACCAAACCCTATAAAAGAAACTGTTTAAAACCCGATCGTCTTGAAATTTAGCAGGTACGTCTGTTGTGACCCGAGGATGGTTTTGGGCTAATCTCTAAAAAAAAAAAAAAAAACCGTTAAAAACTGTTAAAAAAACTGTTATAACGGTTTCAAAGACATCTTTTTCCTCTGCTTTTCATCAAATGGCCGTTGTGACATTGTACAGGTACAGGGCTACTTCTCGAAAATTAGAACCGTTATTTGGCAGTTAAGAAACGTTATTTATATCAGTTAAAAGCCGTTAAAAACACCAAACCCTATAAAAATTGTTTAAAACCCGATTTTCTGAGGTTGGCGGCCACGAGAGTTATCAGATCGCCACCAAACTTGACATAAGCCTACAGGAACATCCAGCAGGTAACATAGGGTCATTAGATAGTCATTATGACCATTAAATTTGACCATTAAAAACCGTTGTTTTCAAAATTTAGGCTGTTCTTCATGAAATTCGGTATACATGTGCAGTTTTAAATGCCAAAAAATGATATACAACTTTTACAAACCGAAATTTAAAATTGACCATTAAAAAACGTTATTTTATAAATTTAGAGTATTCTTGAAGAAATTCGATATACATGTGCAGTTTTGAACGCTAAACAATGATATACAATTTTCAAGATCCGAAACTTAACATTGACCGTTAAAAACCATTATTTTCTGAATTTTTAAATTTTCACCATTCTTGATAACATTCCGTATGCACGTAGTTTTAAGCGCTGAACAATGTTATGCAAATTTTATGAACCAAAACTTAACATTGACCGTTAAAAAACGTTATTTTCTAAATTTACACCACTATTGATAAAATTCGGTATGCGTATGTCCAGTAACGGTAAGTAATTTTGCAACATGGATGGGAAAGGGTAGGGGGATGAAAAGGGAGCAATGAGAGGGGCCAGAAAAATGATTGTACAGTGCAAAGCCTGATACACTATTTTTACATTAGACACAGACCCGTTGAAATAAACTACTTCTGCACAAAGTCTGTTCCTACAAAATTAAGGGCAATCATAAGAATGGGAATGGGAACAGTGAGTGCAGGCTGAAAATCGAGCGAGAAAAGCATCTCGACGTACTAGGGAAGATCCAGAGGAAAGGGGCCAGAGGCAGGCGGAAAACAATAGAATGTATAAGAGAGAGAGAGACAGACAGACAGACAGACAGAATGTGTATTTGTGTGTGGGGAGGGGGTGGGAAGATGTTGGGGAGGGGGGGGGGGATTGATTGTAAATCAAAACAATTAATACTTGTTTGCCGTCACGTGAGTATCGCAAAGAATGTTCATATCCCGGGCAACGCCGGGTGCCCCTGCTAGAATATATATATATATATATAATATATATATATATATATATATATATATATATAAGTATAAATCAATGGAGATGACTCAAACTTCACTAAACCAATTTTTTTCATTGCGCATGTGCACACACACACACACACACACACACACACACACACCATTACACAATGTTTGTCTGCAATCCTTTTAAGTGGGAAGACGTTAAATTGAAGAACAACAACAATACACACAAACACTCACATGCACGCCTGCTCGTTTGCACATGCACACACACCATGCATGCACACACATGCACATGCACATGAACACACACACAAGCACACAATCACACACACACACACACACACACACACACACACACACACACACACACACATTCTCCATATGCGATGTGTACATGGTTGTATTCATGTTTGCTTTTAGCACAATGCACAGTAAGCATAAAGAATTATCATGACTAGTTGTTAGCATGTACTTCCCTTTGATAATATTTTATCAGGTGTGTGTGTGTGTGTGTGTGTGTGTGTGTGTGTGTGTGTGTGTGTGTGTGTGTGTGTGTTCTTTTTGTTTTTTAAGAAAAAGATTTTGTACACAGATAGAAATTCTGGGTTCAAAAAAGAGGGCAAGCATACCATACATATGGATTCATTCATTTTGAAAAAGGCAAAGGAGAGGAAAATTGAGAACTGAGAATTTTGCAAAACATCTTTTGAGGAGTTACAAACGTCAGGTTAATCTTTCCAATACGTCATTGACCACTTAGGTGAGATATTACCCTCACCGTGTGCTTTAAACGGTTATGTATCTTTTGTTTGTTCGTTTGTTTGTCAAATGGTTCTGAAACTTGGTTGCAAATTATAAGCTTAAAACAATCTGTGTTTTAAGTTTCACTTATCAGTAGATTAATTTGTTCACATTATCATTTTCTTGATATGTTTTTAATGTTTATTTTCATTTATAAATTCTTTTATTGCTCATATGATTTTACAAGCATTGTCATGTTGTCATGTTTCAGAACACAAAAGAAGAAAAAATAAAGAACCAGGCCCTAAACCATCAGCATGTTTCTCTGGAAGTGGTTTCAGAACATCTTGTCATACTTAGGTGAGTTTCTGTACAAAGTTAAATGCCCCGTTTCTTCCTTTCCAACCTCATTCACTCGCTGTCTTAAATACTAAAATTTGTTTTTGTCTGTTTTACAAATTGTGAAAGGAAAAAAAAAATTTTTTTTTTCATTTTTGTCTATGTATGTGTGTGTATTAAAAACCATCAGATGTACAAGTACTAAATAATATAAAAGTTTAGAATCAGAAACACCTTTTCGCCTCATTTGGAGAAACGAAGAAACTGGTGTGTGAAACTAATCAGTTTTGGGTCTTCAGTCCTTGTACGTTTGGTAAAGATAGAATGCACTGCCATTTGAGGGGATATCAAGTAACCTTTCTTCAGTGAAGAAAATCCAAGTTTAAAACACTGCACATTGCTGAACAAGCTTTAAAGTTAAGGGCATACAGGTTTCTGCTGGACAGAAAAAGAAATGGCAAGAAAACCTGGGCTCAGATGCAAGACTGAGTGTAGTTTCTCAACAAGGAATGTAGCAAACATCAAAATCCATCCCAATTTAAGAGACATATTTTTAAAAGACAGGCTAGCATTTGAGGGGAAGGGGGCTTGAGAAGTAATCTTGCTTTGCTCGTTTTATTGATTTTTTTTTTAATGATACAAATAATAATCATTAGAATGACTATATGGGGAAGACAAAACATGAAAACAAATGGAGAAGCAATGAACCGCCAAATGAACACAACAAACACTGAAGTGACGAGCCTCGACCTGTCAATCGGTCTTCTTCAGGCAGGACAAGAACAAACAAACAAACAACGGAAGCAAACAGATAGTGGGGATAACAAAACTAGCGCAAGTGAATAAGGTTTTTTTTCTTTTGTTAGGAAGCTGGAAAGAAGAGCCTGAGAACAGTGCCTCTTGGAAAGGGATAAGGAAGGATGGGAGGTCGGCAAGGGAGATGTGGCGGGTACCGTTTGTAAATTTGTTGAAAAGTTTTCGTATGAGTGTCAGTCTCTGTACATTGTTTCCTTTTTTATTTTCTTATGTTGTGTTCATAACATCAATCTCTGCACATTGTTTTCTCTTATTTCTTATGTTGCGTTCATTTAAACAGGTTTGGCACAAAAATCAGGCAAACTGGTGTTTCTCGGCCTAGACAATGCTGGCAAAACAACGTTGCTTTGTCGGCTCAAAGACGATAGAGTGGCACAGCACAAACCCACAGGTCTTCCAAGTAAGTGATGAATTCCACTTTGTTATTAGATTTGTCTGTAAGTATTGAAATGCCATTTCATGCAAAAACCGTGAACCATTCTTGTATCGGAAACATTCTGATCTGCAGTTTGATATTTGGGAAGAACAAGGACTTGATTTATGGACTCCCGCCAAGATGTCACCATGCAACCAGCCACAGTGGCGAAGTGGTTAGCGTCGCGGACTCCCGGCTGGGAGGTTGTGGGTTCGAATCCCATCAGAATCATGTGGGTTTTTCTTCCCCGACCGGCTCCTACCCAGAGTTGAGTTTGCTGCGGACTCAGCTGGGAAGACTGGGACCACACAGTCGAGTTTCATCCACTTAATGGATGCGTTTCAGAGAGTGTTGCTCAAATTTCCTGACCAACACTGAAGGTGCCTGTATCTCTCGGGCCTGGTTGACGCCGGGATATATTATGAAAGGAAGCGTAGAGTACAGCCCTGTCATGTAGTCTCAGACCAAAATGGAAATCCGTAGCATCATCTTAATCATCCTCATTCTCATCGATCAGCATGAAAAAAAAAAAAAATGTCTCAAATTCTGTGGCCCTTCATGCCCTGCTCTCATGGTGACCTCAATTTCGATGTCCTCTCCACGTCTGTGGCCTTGGTTTGGTTCCGTTGGGGTCACCGGTGTCGGCGAGTCCATGGGGGCTGTCGTTGGACGGACGTGGTGGCGCCCTCCGGAGGGAGAGCTCACCCACGCCGGCTCCGCGACTAAGCAATTATTGTCATCAGTAGGGGGCTTAGTAGGTGGTGTCCTGCGTATGTTAGATCAGAACAGGCGCCACTGAACACCACTGAAGTGACTCGGCAGCAGTGCAGTGCCTCTTCCGGTGGGTTGCCTCTTGACGACTTGACATTGACTGCTCCCTGTGGATTGCCGGTGCCGGGGCTGCGGCGGGGCCGATCGGGCTGTGGCTGTGGACGGGGTGTCGGAATGAGCGGCGTGGGTGCACTGTCTCTGAGGTAGCGCAGAGGTTGGGACAGAAAAAAAAAAAAAAAAGATGTCACCATGCATGCGTATTAATTAACAAGCCTTTTGTTTTACAGCAGTGTTTCAAAAACTCTGTCAAATCATGTTGTCTTTGATTGCAGTGTGAATGAGGACTTCATCAGTCTTCAGATGCATTTTCTTTTAATTTGATATTTTTTTCCCAACATTCACATGCTCATGTGTGTGTGTGTGTGTGTATGTATGCATGTGTGTGTGTGTGTGTGTGTGTCCTTCATTTAACGTCTGTCCACTATTCATGATATTAGACACACAAAAAAAAGAAAAAGAAAAAAAGATGTGTGTGTGTGTGCGTGCCTGCGTGCATGTGTGTGTGTTTTAAGAACAAGGGTGGAGGGAGTATGTAGGAGTAAGACTGAGAGAGAGAGAAAGTTTTCATGAAGGAAAAACAATTCATGTCTGTTCACACAGCATCAGAAGAGCTGACCATGGGAGGCATGAAATTCACCACGTTTGACCTGGGTGGACACAGACAAGGTAAAGCCACAACATTTGTAGCATGACGAAGTTCACTGGACACTGTGTGGTTGTTTTTCATGTGTGTAAGTGATGAAATGAACTTCCCCCTCCCCCGTTCCCCTCCCTTTACCTGGATGAAAATCAGTATAGTGAAATCTTTAAGTAAAATCAGTGTACATTGATATCTGTCAGTAAAATCATTTGTTGACATCTGTGAGTGAAATCAATATATAATGACACCTGTCTGTACAATGAGTATCACATAATGACATTTGTCACAAGATTAACTCTAGAGAGACATCTTTCAGTAAAATCAGTATACAGTGATACCTGTCAGTAATCAGCATATCGGGACATCTGCCAGTAAAATCAGTATACAGTGACATCTGTTAGTAATGGTAGTGTACTGTGACATCTCAAATGTGTTTACAGTGACATTTCTAAGTAAGAACAGTATATGATGACATCTGTCTATAAAATCAGTATATTGTGACATCCCGCTTTATATCAGTACTCAGTGACACATGTCAGTAAAAAATGACTTTGTCAATAAAATCGGTATATAATGACATCTTAATCATAAAATCGGTGTACAGGAACATTTTTTTGTAAAAATCTATAGACAATGGCATTTGTATAAATATCTAATGATACTTGTCCTTCCTTAAAATCAGTTTATAATATCTCTTAGTAAACTCAGTGCACCATTTATAATTGTGTTTGTGTGTGTGTGTGTGTGTGTGTGTGTGTGTGTGTGGTGTTTAACAGGCAAACTGAATTATAATTGAGGGTACTTAAAAACAGGAGAAAGAGTAATTCTGAGAGTCCATATGTATTTTTGATCATTTGTTTACTGTTTGTTTTTCATATGTGGGAGTGTCAAATCAGGGAAAATTCCTGGTGCTGTCACATAGCCTAGTTTTATAAGCCATAAGATGTCAGTTGTTTAGCAACCATGTCATGAATAGCTATTGTGGTGTGTTTCTTTTCCAGCATATAATCTTTTTTTGATGACCTGATCTGTTCAGGATATGGCGGTTTTTGTTTTTTTTTTGCCTTTGTGACAGCCCTTATAAGACTGTTTATGGTTAGCTGGGCTATAATTAAGACTTGACACTTGAATGGTGGATTCTGACTCAAACAATGTGCTAAGCTCCGCCATTTTGTTTTTCCTGAGAATTTTCTGTGATGTCAGAGATAATTAAATGACTGTATGTCCCTTTGTTTTACAGCCCGGCGTGTGTGGAAAGATTACTTCCCCGTAGTGGATGGCATTGTCTTCATTATTGATGTCTGCGACAGAGAACGTATAGCAGAGGCCAAAGCAGAACTTGATGTAAGTTTTGTCTGATTAAAGTTTGATGGACAGCACCATATTTCATGCGTTTCTTTAGTGATCATTTGAAATATTTTTACTGTCAACCCAGTGAATTACCTTTTCCAAGCACATTATGTTTTCACCTACATTTTCTTTTTTATTTGCTTGATTTTCTCCGTCATCTTTGCAAAGCAGGTAATACTTTCACCTGAATCTTTTTTTCATTTGATTGATCATTTGTCTGTCAAGAAAATATCACCCAAAAAATACTGAACCTATAGTGAGCACACTTGGTGTGCCTGAAGACAAACCAACTAAAATTTGATGTGGATCTGTGGTATAAATCCGGATCAAACATTGGATCCAGGATCTGTTCAACAAGGTTTTACAAATTTTCCACTAAACATGTGGTTGGAACTGATAACTACCTGTACATGTAGTATATTTTTGTGGAATAGTAAAACTTACCAAATGACATAAATGCTGACATTTCATATTTTCTACGCCCAGTTTTACATTATTAAATGGGAAGTAATTCTCTCAGTCCAGACTTATTACATCCCATGGTGGAAAAATGATTTTGTTTTCACTCATAAACTGACTGACTGAAGTGCGGATTCAGGATCTGTCTGACCTTGAAAAAATACCCCTCTAGTTTTGCTTACTTTGCATTATAATGCAAGAAAAATCTGTCCATTTCAGTTGATGGGCTTGCTTGTGTGTGTATGTGTCTGTGTGTGTGTGCATGTGCTTTTGCACACAAATGTGTTTGATTAACACTGATGGAAAACTGGTGCTTATTTTCATTCCAATGAATGATTACACTACTTAGCATGAAACTTTTGAATACATAATTTCATTTTATTCTCTGGGAATTCATGAAAAAAAACCCGGGCAGCAACCATTTTGTGTACCCAATTCAAGGGAGTGCTATATCATGCTCTGAATCTGTGTGTCAACAAGACACTATAAGAGTGAAAGAGATTGACAAAAGCTGCACTAACAAATGGTCCTGATTGTGGTTGAACTGACAAATGGACAAGAAAACACAGTGGTCGGATTTGCATCAGTTAGCACCATTTTGAAAGCAAATTTCTTTTTTTTTTCTTTCTTTTTGCAGTGGAGGGTGTATGTGCATGTGTGTGTGGGAGAGGAGTGGGGGAGGATGGGGAGTTAGGGGGTATGCCCACCAGAATTCCTTAGAATTTCAGGGATTTTACTTTTTCCTCAGTGGGAGCGCCACTATGAGTATTTCCCCTTTCTTAATATAGACAGCTTATATGAAGATGTTTCAAAATTTCAAAAAGTAAAACAAATTCCAGCTGAATGCTTTTGCAAACCTTTCACAGTTGAAGCAGAGCTACAGTGCACATTAAAATGCAGTCTGCATAATAACATATTTTCCTGACTGTTATGCTTTATTAGCAAAAAAGATTTTATGGTCTGTGCATGTAAGCCTCTTGTCCTTCCTTTAACGGAACATTTGTTTATGTGATTCTTATGTGTGTGTTCATGTGGAGAAGCTTAGTATGTTGTATTCTTAAGGTTTCAATATGAGAATGAGCATTAGATGATTCTTTGATATTAGATCTAAAGATGGGTTGATATGCTGATTTCAGAGTCTTCTGAGAGATGAGCAGATTGTTACTATTCCTATCCTGGTGCTGGGCAACAAAATTGACAAACTAGGTGCTGCCAGTGAAGAGGAGATAAGATATTGGTTTGGCCTGCACAATCTCACCCCAGGAAAGGTCAGTCTAACTTTCCTTACACACACGCACGCACGCACGCACGCACGCACGCACCACACACACACACACACACACACACACACACACACACACACACAGACACACACACACAGGTGTTCTTCAGTGCACCCAAATACTTACTGAAAAAACTTCAAAGTATTGATTCCAAAGCATATAAGATAGCCATGGGACTACCAGTCCATGCCTCTTGTACAAAAGCATACAGTGCTGCTGGGATATTACCACTGGAAGAATATAGGAATCTTGCATGCACCAAATTTGTTATAAGAAGTTCTACTATAGACAACAATATAGGCCCTGAAATAAATATTAAATCGGACATTGATTTTCCCAAAAGGGCTAAAAATATATCATCTCAAACGACTCTAAGAACATATACTTCCTCGATTTTAGAATCCTCAGATGTCAAACTAACATCTATTGCAAAAAGATCTAATGTGTCTCCTATCCCCCCATGGAAACTAATACGAGCACATTTTGATATTGACCATACAGATTTAACAAAGGCTGAAAATTCTAATTTGTTATTATCCAATATCAAAATGCATTTGCATGATCACTATTCCAACCATTTTAAGATATACACTGATGGGTCATTAATCAATGAACATGCAGGTGCAGCATACATTATCCCAGGTCTTAACGAAGAAAAGTCCTATTATCTTGGAAAAAACAAATCTATATTCACTGCTGAGTTAACTGCTATAATTATGGCTTTAAAGTGTGTTGTTGATTACCCTCAAAATTTATTTAAAGTTGTTTTATGCGTAGATTGCAAGTCAGTTCTTACTGCAATGAAGAATTTTAGATTAAAAGTTCGACCTGAGATGATCACTGAAATAAATAATTTAGTACACTTCCTCTCAGCCAGAGACACTGAAATAACATTTCTTTGGGTGCCCTCCCACTGTGGGTTATACTATAATGAAAAGGTTGATGTTCTGGCAAAGAGAGGAGCAAAACGATCATCAGATTCGCATTTTTTGAACTTCTCTATGTCAATGCAAGAGTGCTATACTTTGGCAGAGAAAGTACAATTTTCTCATTTTCATTTGATAGAAAGATAGTTAAAGGGCCGAACAAACAAGGCTTACACATTTCTGATCCAACATTTTTGTTGTTGTTGTCCAACCAGAGGCATGTATCAAACTTGTATACTAGTTAACTAGAGAAAATTAAGTTCCCAGAAAGTGATGACGTCATTTTTGCACAATTGTGTATGTGTTGTCATTGTTTGAATATCGCCTGACCACTTGTGTACAAGCTTTCATGCCGTATCTACATCATCTACAGGAAAATAAACCTAGTCGAGTTTGGTATTAAAAGAATTGTCAGGAATTCGCCTATTCAGTCATCTCAAGAGCACAGATATATTACATTTTTCATGACAACCACTAATTATCAAACTAACAGCCCCACTTGTAATGGCCGCTCAGCAATGCCGAACACATTGTTGCCAGACCGGCTTTACACAAATGACATTCAGTTTGCCGAGTACAGCACGGTTAGCTGGCTGGTGGGGAGCAGCCTGCAGAAAACACCCCTTTCCCTGACCTGCATCCACGGCTTGGCCTCTGCAGCTGTGGGCGAGCTGTAAACTCCCCTTCCTCTCAAAACTAAGTGGCTTGCTCTGAACAGCCATGGTAGATGGAAATTGGATTGTTTTAAAACAAAGTATGTCAGAAATATACATTGTATATGTGGTCATAACATATCAACTGATCACATTCTTTTGTGTAACTTGATGAAAAAATTCATTCCAAATACGTCTGTACAGCCTAGTCAAAATGTTTTCCGGTCACTGTCAGCAAATGAAACGTATCTTTTCTTTTTGCACTTAGCTAAAAGTCCAATTGGCAAATATTTATAACATATGACAGTCAGTGGTGCGATGAGACAGAAGAGTTACATGTTTCGGGGTTTTTGTTGTGTGGGTTTTTAGTTTTGTTTTTTTGTTTTTCAGTCTTTGATTAAGTGGATTTTCTACTTTTGTGGTATTGCTGTAGGTAAGTTAGTTATTTTACCTCATAGTGTTAACCTTTTTACCCCGACACACACCCCCCCCCCCCCCCTTTTTTTTTTTTTTTTTCTTTTTTCTTTTTTTCGTCTAATATCACGTAATGTGGAAAGACGTAAAACAGAACAACAACAACAACACACACACACACACACACACACACACACACACACACACACACACACACACACACACACACATCATCATCATCATCATCATCATCATCATCATCATCATCATCATCATCATCACCCCCATTTTCACATCTTCCATTCTCCTGCCTTTTTTTTGCTTCTCTCTCTCTCTCTGTAAAATCTTTGTGAAGTCATCAATGACAGATGGATTGTTTGGGTAACTTCTTTCCCCCCATTATCTGTTTCTTCAACATTTATACAAGATACAAGAATACTTTATTATCTCAATTCTGAGAAATTACAATCGTTAACCAATGGGAGACTATTTATTAGGAGATCCAAGTAGAGACTATTCATGCACAATTATCAGCTGCTGCTTGCGCTGATGTGACTCACTGGCCTTGGGTTATCAAACAACAGAGCTGACCACTCAGACCATTGGCACATTTTGATGTCACTTTCATCCTCTTTTGATCCTCAAACTCAGGTTCAGAGATTTCCTTTCATTTTGACTTCTCTCTACATATTTGTTTTTACCTTATTTCTTTATGGTGCTCACCTCTTATTTCCATACTCTGCCCTTTGCTGTTTCCACAGGTAGGCCACTGTTTTTTTGTGTTTTTTTATGGAAGATAGACAACATAAATGAATTTGTCTGATTTCATATCGACAATGCACAGCAAACACTGATGGCAAATTGTAATGATGGACACGTAATAAAATCTTGTCATTTGCTTCTCAAGGTAAACTCTGTCTCAGTCGGTACAAAGTCAACCCTTACACTGGTTATTTAATAACGTACTATTAAGTATGTTGTCTGGTGAATTAACAGAAGGAAAGTTTGAAAAAATAGTTACATTTGTATAATATGCATAATTTTTCAACTGTTAGTATTTGAACATGACATGCTGAATAGAAATTGTTAGTAACTGAACAAAGAATAATATAAAACAGAACTGGTGTGATTGTGAGTGTTTGATTAGGTGTTTACTTGTCTAGAATGTGAAAATAACAAGTGAAAACAGGTGGCACATCCTGCTTGTCATACTCAAGAGCTTGTTCACAAATTATCCAGTCGATGATGTTCCACAGCATCCAGAAATAAGTTACAGCCTTTTTCAAAGGAAAGTCAGTGTGGATTATACCAATCTTCCATGCAAGTAATAAGGGTAAGAATGAATAAGGTACAGTTCAGTTTTCACATTGAAGTCACCTGCTGATAACACAAAAACACCCCAAAATGGTCACTTTCCACAAATGTAATAGCCCACACTGCCGTCATTTAGGTTTGAAAGGTTTAGGATCATCTGGAAGCACTACACTGAGTTTTTCTTCCCCACTGAATGGCATGTTGATATTCCCCTCCCCCTTATCATTCACCCAGTCATTGTCTGAGTCGATCTCAAAATCACGATTATATGGTGCTTGATCTAAATCAAAAATATCACCCAGCACACCCAGTTCATTCAAAATGTCCACAAGTTCTTCTTCATCTGCTTGTTGCACAACAGCATCAGCAAAAAAATCTTCAAACAAGTTCTTAATTCTATCACGTTCTCCTTTGGGCACTGCCATTGTTTGCCAAATGATTCAAGTCACGCTATGCATTACAAGCTGCTACTAACTATAAACTAAGCTAAAAATCCATGTTCCAGGACTCAATTAGTCATTTATGCAAATTAGTTTGTCAATGAGCCATAGTTTCATATCTGTGTGTGTCGGTGAAATTCGGTTGGCAAGGCTGACCCTACAGTGTGACTTATGTCGCAATAACCAGTGTCGGCCATGACATAATGGCGTGACTTTTTGTCGTGACTACCAGCGTAAAGGTTAATTTAATGTAAGTTGTGATTAACTAATGAAAGTTTTTGCCAGTAAAATGTGTTAGTAATTTTTTTTTCAGGTCATATTTTATGATAGAACCTTGATCAGCACTTTGTCATATACCATTACTGTCTTTTCACAGACTAGTCTGCTTGTCTTTATTTCACAGTTTTTAATGCTCACTTATGTTTCCTGTCCAGGATGCACAAGCACAGAGTGAGCCACCCAGAAGACCTGTGGAGCTGTTTATGAGCAGTGTTGTCAAGCGTCAAGGCTATGGGGAAGGCTTCAGATGGATAGCACAACATATTGACTAACCATGACTCAAGACAGCATGATGATGACATTCAGGCACAAATCTGCGCCACTCTGAAGGACTTGGAAGAATTAACAGCAATTGTTTTGTATGCTGTGGGATTAGAGGGTGACTTACCAAAGCTGCTGGTATCCACATCTCTCAAGCCTGGGCGATGCAGTGCATCTTATTGAAAGCACAAACCTTTCAAAATGGAACTCCATAATACCATCACCATCATCATCAGATACAAGAGAACAAATATTCGGGTTCTGTAGCTCTTCAAGCCCTGCTTTCATAGTGACTTCACTTTCAGTTTCTTCTCCACATCCACATCTGCCAAAAGTTCAACCAAAAATGTAGAGCGGACAGGATAAGTATTTTTGCCATTTGCCAGTTGGAGTTACATTGTAGACATTGAAGGCATTCACCACTTCCTGTTGATCTGATTAGCTCTGTGTCTGCCTGCTGTTCACAGGCTGGCTGGCTGTCCACCACACTTTGCAGCTGATTGTGTCAAGTTATCAGGTTTGAAGCAGACACACAGTGATTCACACACAGTCAAAGGGTACATGCAAATCGTAGACTGACCTTGCTGAACAGGGAACAAGAAGCTGGCAGATGTTGTAACCTGAGAAAATACATTAGTCTGTAGAAGAATTCTCTCACCAAGAAGTGTTTAGTTAGCTGTGCAAATGAACAGGACTCAGACAAAGGTAAATAATGAGAAAAGGCAAAGTTCTTATCCTGTCCCCTCTGCATGTTTGGTTCAGCTTGAAGTCTAGTTAGCTGTGCAGATGAACAGGACTCAGACAAAGGTAAATAATGAGAAAAGGCAAAGTTCTTATCCTGTCCCCTCTGCATGTTTGGTTCAACTTGAAGTCTTCTGTGTATGCAAATTCAGAGGACAAGCACCAGAAATATATTCTAGTGGCGTCCTTGTGGGTGGAGACATGATTCTTAGCACGCCAAATTCTGTGACTAAACAACTGTTGTTGTCAGAGCAGGGCTTAGAAGACAGAGTCCGAGGAGTGTCAGATCAGAACTGGCACATCCGAACACATCTGAAGTAATTCTGCAGTGTCTGCTTTGATGGATGATGATGACCTGGATGTCTGGATATTTATAGCTCCTCGTGGACTGCTGGCGTTTTTTACAGTGAAAGAGTTGGCCAGGAGTGGACTGCGTGTGTTGGAATGAACTGTTTTAGAGTGATGACATTGAATGATGGCATGGAATGTTATCTTACTAAGAAAAAAAAACCATGATTATATATAACAACATGAACATGGCGCAAGCCATGAATAAATTGTTTGTTTCTAAGGAAACTGACTTAAAAAAAAAAAAGGTGATGCTTCAAAAAATTCATCAACAAAATTGCAAATCAAATCAAGCACATACATTCTGTGAATGAACAGAGACAAATGCACCTCCAAAAATATGGGGCGAGAGCAGTTGCAAAGGGGAAGATGGGCATATATTTGAATATGGATGTTACAGAATACACATTCAGAACATTATGCATTCCAAATTGACATTTTGCATATTCATACAAAGCTTTGGGATGGTTACTGCATAAGGTAAATGGGCATCTATTGCTATAATGAACTTTGTGCAAAGAAAAAAAAAATGCATGAAATTGTTTTGTGAAGTTTGTAGGTAAATTGATTTTATTCGTCGTGACTGTTGTTATCGTTGAATTTTGGCCAGCACTTCAGAAAGTTAAACTGTTCAGATACATCATGGGATATGCATGGTGTGCATATGTATGTATGTGTGTGCGTGTGTGTGTGTGTGTGTGTGTGTGTGTGTGTGTGTATTCACTGATTTGTTATGATATGTGTCCTGCACATATGGTATTTTGATATGCCATTGAATCTGATCTGTGATATCTGAACAGATATCTGCTTGTTGATTTGTCTGGCACATCATAAATTTCATGTTTTAAGAAGAGAATGGAGAAAGCAACCTAGGCTAATACACATAGAAACGAATACTTTAAAATTCATCCAAAACAAATTGATTGATCACAACAGCTTTACTTAGCAAACCTAGAATTTGATTAACCCAAAATTCAGTTAACCTGGGAACAAAATTTCTTTCCCTTCCATTTTTGGTAAAGTAAATTCAACAATGTTTTCTATGATTTATTTACATGTCTTGTGACTTCAGTGTTTTGGATTTTACAATGGATTGAAATGGATTGTCATTTGGATGAATCTATAGCTAAATCAAGTCAGTGATTCACTTTGAATTATATATTTTCAACTGAAATTATAGATTACTCTACCAGAAAAGTTTGAAAATGGAAGTATATGATTTTCAATGAAAGAATCAAATTATTAAAGACATGAGTCATTAAAGCAAGTCTGTGTGTGTTTTGCGTCACAGTGAATGAGATAGTTTGAGAAAGATAAAGCATGTTATGTGTGTTTTTGTGTGTGCATGTATCTGCCGGCATGCATGGAAGTGTGCTTTGTGAATGTTGTGTTGATATGCATGACTGACCTATGCAAGTAGTGGATGCATTTCAATGTTTTTATATATGAAAAACTGGAAAGGTACTGCTTTGTCATATGCTTATTGTAAGCAGTATAGCCAATTATGGACATAGTCTGTACTTTTTATCATTATTAAATACATTTTGTATGTATTGTAAAGCACTTTGTGCTTAAGAAAACACTATCTAAACATCCATTATTATGACATGGGTGTGCAGATGCTTTAGTGAACTGGTATTTTGTAGACGAGTTGAAAGTGAGTTCCAGAGATATGATCCACAGTAAGCCAGAGTCAGTCAGTGCATGGTCAGGGTAGAATGAATCTCTGGAAATCAAAGCTGCAGGTCAGTCTTGTTAGGACATTGAATGGCATGGTATTTGTTCAAATTTTAAGCATAGATGATGTCTTGATGAATTCAAGTCCCTTATACGGAGGAAACTTTTTTTTTTTTTGTCTAGTGCTTATAGTTTTTCGTCTGTTGAAAATAAAATGAGGCAGGGAACAGTAAACAATAAGCAATAAACAAGTAGGGTAAGTCTTGCTCCCATAAGAAAACCTAACATAGAGTAACTTTTATTCAAGACTGGCACAGCAACTTTTATTCAAGACTGGCACAGCCTTTCAAACTTGAATAAAGTCAGACGAATACAAAGTCTTTGTATTCGTCTGACTTTATTCAAGTTTGAAAGGCTGTGACAGTCTTGAATAAAAGTTACTCTATGTTAGGTTTTCTTATGGGAGCAAGACTTACCCTACTTGTTTATTGCTTTTCGTCTGTTGCTGGAGGTACAGGTTGAAGCAAAGAACAGAGAGAGAGAGAGTTACAGAGGCAGAGACTGAAACAGACAGAGACTGAAAAAAGGTAAAGACTGAAAGAAACAGACACACAGAAAAAGACAGCAGAGCGACCGGGGAGTAAACAAAACTGGGATATGACTGACATACTACTGAAGGGGATAAAGACACAAAGAGATTTTCAGAGACAGATGGAAACAAAATGAAAGCAACATAAAGACAGAGGCTAGAAAAGATGATACAAAAACGAACGAGACTGAAAGGGGCAGAGACAATGAGAGACGGTGGCAAATAAACAGAGACAGACAGCCTAGGAAGCAAGACAGAGAGAGAGAGAGGAAGAGATGTTACTGGGGACACACACACACACACACACACACACACACACACAACACTCAAACACACACAACACACACAGAGGCAAAAACCAGACACAAAAACAGAAAAATGGAGACCAAAAGAGTATCTAAACTGACGGAGACGGTGGTAGAGAGCTGGAAAGAAATAGCTACAATGCCATGCAGAGCTTGGGGCATGCTAAGTGTCAATATTGAGATTATGTGTGAATCTTCAAGGGACGGCGTCAACTCTTTCTTCTTCTTTAAAGCAGTGAAGACCAGGCCAGATGCTTCAGCACGCTGTCACCACTGGAATCTATCAACCAGTTGTCCGCACATCCTGCTGCACAACGCCTGTTTTCTTAGCAAAAAAAAAAAAAAAAAAAAAAAAAAAAACCCAAAATATGGGTTCTCTCTCATTTTCCGTTTGCTTTTATTGGATTAGCATCTTCTGATCTGTTGTTTTGATGTTTGTTTTCGCCATGGAATCAACGCAGGTTGTTGTTAAAGGCTCCCATACACAAATGTGGCATACTCCAACACAGGTCTTTGGTAGAACGATTCCAGTTTACGCTGATCCGTAATGAATTTTGCCCCCTGTACGTGATCATAAGCGTGAACAGTTCCAAGTGTACTCTTACGAGTGTCCGTTGTCAGTTCACTTGTACCGGAAATTGGAATGAAGATTGTTACACGAAAAATGATTGGTTTATATAAAAATAACAGCCAACGAGAAAATGTGTATCTTGAGTAAGTAACAACTGCGTCATCTGTTCTGTCTGCCATTTTGACGAAGGTACACGTCTCAAACAGTCACAAAGTTCAATTTCAGCATCAAAACTGTTTCAGTGTTGAACTTGAGCACAAAGTACGTATCGGATTGTATGTATAGTGGTGAAAATATTATTTGACAGTATTTTATTTGATGAATTTAAAAGAAATATGCTAACCTTACCTCCATTGTTATGGTACATCAGGAAAGAAAAGAGTATGCTCGGTATCGCAAATCACAAATTTATTTCGAGAACTGAACCTTGTTTGCTGACATAACAGTGTGAAATACGTTGCGTAACTGTTTTAGAAACCTTATGGTTCAGCATGAGGGATGGCACAGGTTTGCTCTGATTAATGCATTGCGTACAGTTACATGGCAAGATCTGGACTAACTGTAACAGTATAATCATACAGTATACTATTGCATTGAAGAAGAAAAAAAGACAAAAAGATGACTACTGCCTGGTAGTAGCACTTGTGGTTGTGATACAGCATAGCAACTTTATTAACAGAAAGTACAGAAACTTACTGATTACATGACAATGAGAGAGTGATCTCTCCACATTCCATAGATTGGTCTGGCATTATGCAGATTTGGAATGTGTGTATTCTCCAAAATCCAAATGAAAGGGTTGGATGTGTGCTGGTCTGTTATTCTGTATGAACTGCTTACTGTGTGGACAAAGTCATGCAATTTTATTTAAAAACGAGCTGAAACAACCACAAATCTTAAGGATAAGCAAACTATTGTTCAGGCTGTGAGTCCTCTGTTGCATTAGCTGTAGTTTTAGTTAATGTCATGCATTTCTTAACAGCATAAGGTTTCACATAATTCAATTGTAAGAATTTTTATTCCCTTTGAGTTTGATTTTCAGTGGTTTTTATACCTGAAACACACATTCAAGTTGTCTTTACAAGCATCAAGATCAATTTAGCATATTGCCTTTGACAAATAGTGAAAAGTAACTTAGTACTGATGTTAGACTACTAATAGGTTGACTGATAAACAAAAAAAGGGGGAAGGATATAACATAAAAAGCTTTCACAGAACTGTGTACATGCTTGCTAATATGTGATCAGCACTTCATTATTTACAGGCAGGATCACAGATCTTCTAATTATAGACCCCAATCCATTGGCTTCAGCACTCTAGTTGCTTGTAATTAGGCATCGCTCGGCGTTCTTCTCCATCTCATGTATGACAGTGTTACTACCTGATCAAACTATTGGGGAAAGGAGCGCATATAATCCATTCTCGCTCACCATGCCAGAGGCTCTTCTTTTTGGATCCCACTGTAGATCCCCTGAGGACTGGACATGTTAGGAGATCCAGAGTTTCTCTACTCTTTTTCCGTTCAGCACAGTTTATAGGGTCCTTTGCTAGCAGCCATCAGGCTCTACTTTTCTTGGGTAAAGTTTGACTATTCACATTTCATGGCAAATGTGGGGAAATCAAAGTTCTCCTTTTTACAGCCTTCCGAGTTCAAGAACAAATGAATTTGGGGGGGGGGGGGGGGGGGGGGGGGGGGGGACGTGTCACCACTCCTTCAGATACAGCAGGCAGCTGCTGGTTATTAGGAGAGTCCTCCATTGATCATCAGTACATATACTTCTCCTTGTGCTCAGCTGAAGATTGGTTCGTGGCAGTGGTAGAAATGGAAGCATCTGTTTCTACTTGTTAGTGCCAGTCAGCTTGCCTAAGGAGAACATTTAATCAGTTACCATGATATTGGTAATAGTTTTCTTTTAACTTAAAGTATTTTTATGAATGGATTTTAATGTTATTGTTTTATTCAGTATCTTTTTGGTAAATTTTGAATCTACTTTGGTGCTGTCTCTCAGAGGAATATTCTATGTTTGTGCACATAGCCTCGCTAAAGACTAGTTTTGTACACAGCAGTCATGAACCCAGTCATGTTTGAACACATCTTTCATGCTGACTGGACACTTCATTTGTGTACTACAATTAGGTTACAGTAGATACTCTTTCATACTGAGGCACACAACAAAGAAAAAATGCAGGCTTTACTCTGACTTTAACGAAAGGGGAAAGAAACTGCACAGGGATAAGGTCAGCCTACATGATGCGTGCTAGTCACAAGCAACCCTGATGCAGTGCCTATGTTGGTTTTTTTTTTTTTCCTAAAATGTTCAGTACTCTTTCTGGTCAGTGTCATTTCAGGGACAGGGAGAAAGGGACTAATACTGCTACTCTTCGTTGAAAGCACTAGTATGTTTATAGATCTGTACAAGTTATAACACCTAGTTTTGAGAAGTGACTGTCTATGAATAAAATAAGTTTCATTTCATATACCAAGGGTGCATCTTTGCTTTTAAGTGCCTCATAGGCGTGAGCTTAAAAAAAATATTGGTACAGTTGGATTTGTTTTCTTGGCAAGTTGATTAACATGTTATATCTATTATATTTGCGTAAATGTTTTTACTTGTCAGTGAGTGATCACATTTGTATGGGTGCAGGAGTGGGTGAAATCTAAACAAATCTTAAAAAGTTTAAGTACTGCGTCCGCTAAACATGACCAAACATCATTATTAATATTGATATCGGTATTATTATTATCATCATTACTATTTTAACTGGCATTGTCTCCTTTCTGATGGCCTTGTTTTCATTCAGTGTCCACCTTGCACCGAATTTGATGAGAGAAGTGATTGCTTGTTCTTCATTTTCGTTGTCCTGAGTGTTGTTTATCTTGCCTGAAGAAGACCTAAGAGGTTGAAACTATGTCGTGTTTTGTCGAGATTGTTATCCGTTTGTTCATGTTTGGCAGATATTGTTCATGTTTGGCAGATATATAGTACTTAAACTTTTTAAGATTTGACTTGTCAGTTGATTTGAATTAATTGATTGCAATGTAATGTACTTGGATTTTTTATACAGTAAAAAAAATATGAATACCGGTCATATCATATTTAGAGGGCTTTCATCCAGTTCTCCTTGATTGGATGTGTGTGCGAGTGTGTGGTGTGTGTGTGTGTGTGTGTGTGGTGTGTGTGCGTGTGCGTGTACAAGTAGATTTCTTAAAAAATAACTTTGAAAAATGTCTGAAAACCAAAGACAGCCTTTTGAGAGCAGTCTGATTTCATTTAAATGAAGGGTTTTAGTCTTGAAATTACACACATGAAGTGTGGATGGCATAAAGAATTTGATTACATTATACAATCATTTGAAAATGAATGAGAAAAAAATTGTCATTTTACTTTCTATGTTTCAGGTAAACACAATGTTTATTTGGGACTGGTTTCAGAATATTCTGTCATTTTTAGGTAAGTACAGAAATTCCTAGATAGACATGACCCATTAGTATTAGGTTCAGTGCTCCATTTTCTATTGCATGCTTATTCTAAATGAAACATTACTATGTCATAGTCGATGAAATGAGTATAGACTAGTACATTAAAATAATAAAAATTGTACAAACATGTTCTTCAAAAGTAATTCGTTAGTTGAAATCATTTTAATCTTTAGTTTGCAGTGCATCAGTACATTGTACGTGCACTCTGTTCAGATCACGGTCTGTTATACAGTGTATTTGCTGAGCAAATGCTTTCTCTGTTTTATTCTACATATTTGGAAATCTGATTCGTAATCAAAGTTGCTCACCTTTGAAACTGTCTTTCGTGTGAATCAAAGAAGCAATATCTTTTGCCATGTACACATGGTAAGGCCTCCCAAGTGTCAAATTTGTTGTCATGGTGCATTAGATTCCTGTTAGCACTTTTTCACACTTGATCAAGCAGTGCAAATATCACAAGAAGAACTGCACGATCAGGACAGTAGAGATGAAGATTTCGGTTCATCTGATGACATCGGTTTGAGCAAACTGAGGGAGATGGAGACAGATGACTACAACTTGGCAAGTTGGTATATCTGTATGATACAGATGAAGAGAAAGACCATGTGTTGCAAGCTAATATACACGATAGTATGTTAAAAACAACTTTTATTTTTATGTAATTATCTTTAATGATACAGACGTAAATGGATGTCGCTGAAATAGATTGAAAACTGTCGGCAAAACAAAGTAGTGCATATGAATTCATGGTCGGGTCAAAATTTCTGTCAGCATAGACTGGTAAATATGTCAGCAGGCCAAGGGTTAGTATTTCTGAGTTTTGATATTCATACTTTCAGTCTAAATACTTTTGCAGATAAAATGATTTGTGCATATATATTGTGTGTGTGACTTGTTATTGTCTTGCTGTCTGTAGGATTATGTCAGGGACACCTGTTTTTTTGCACTTTGCCATGTATATCTTAAATACATGTTTGTTTGTAGACTTGCTTTAATATTTGTCTCAGATCTCATGTCTATTTAAGTCTCATCTATAAGCGTAGATCTCTTGTCTGTTTCAGTCTCAGCTACTAGCTTCCAAAACATCGTAGTTAGAGGACTGAATACTTTTTTTTTTTTTAAAATATCTTTCAATAGTTTCATACAACTTCAGTGGCATTGTGTCTCCCCATCCGCAGCCACCCCCAAGCTTGTCCCACTGCTGCCATGACACCAGCTGTTTACATCTACATGGAGCAGTCAGAGTAAAGTTGTTTCCAGGTGACTTTCCAAGGGTGGTGTTGCACTACTGCTGAGTGACTTCAGCGGTGTTCATTGGTGCCTGTTCTTATCCAACATTTCATATGCAGGACACCACCAACTAAACCACTGTCTTACAACATGTTTGTAAAGTCGTGGAGCCAGCATGATGAGTGAGTTTTCCCCTTTAGAAGGCGCTGCAATGTTGTGTGGTAGTCCTCATGAATGTGTCAGCACCAGTGAGTTGTTACAGACTCGCAAAGAAAATAAATGTAGAGAGGAAGTTGAAAGTGAGGTCACTAATAGAACAGAGCTTGAAGGGTCGTAAATTTTAGATGTTTAATGCTGAGCGATGTGGATAAGGATGATCAATACGACATTGTTGAGTTATATTTTGGTATGAGACTGCATTACAGGGTTGTTCTATATGCTTGCTTGCATTATTTTTCCTGGTGCCAAGCAGCCCCAAGAAATACACCTACCCGTTGATCATGAAATTCGAGCAAAGCTGTCAGTGATGAATCCATTATGTGGATGAAACTTGACTGTGTGTTGAGCCAGTAGCAAACCCAGCTCTGGGTAGGACTCGGAGCCAGTCAGGGTTGAAAATCCCATAAATAGAAGGCTTTGGAGTAAATTGAACCAGCACTCTTCCAGACTGGAATCTGTGACAGTTACCAGTGCCTCACACTGTCACAGTGGACAAGTTATTTTTTGTGTGTTTATTTGATAGTTTTTTTTTTTTTTTGTTTACTTGATATTGTTTGTATGCTTGGAAATAATGTTTTAAATCAGTTTTGAAATGTGTCAAGAGCCTCAATGCCACACCCACTTTTTTGTTTAATTGTGTTGATGTTATGTTGTATTTGATAGCTTTTTTTTCCAGCTATAAAAAGTATGATTTTGGAGTATGTCAGGTTCTGTTAGTTTCATTTACCATGATTTACGCATGTCAGTTGTTTGTTATAGTTAATTTTAATGGAACAATGAGAGGTATTCAGACTTTTGTTTTTGCATCTTTGCAATGATGGGCTGACAGGCCTGGGTCATAAGTCAGGCAAGTTGTTGTTCCTTGGACTGGACAATGCTGGTAAAACCACCCTGCTCAGTGTCCTGAAAGAGGGACACATGATCCAACCTGTGCCCACTCTGCATCCCAGTGAGTCCAGAAACCACAGACCTGGTGGCTGTTGCATTGCGCATTAAGCCCAGACCACTACTAATTCAGTCGGTTGGCATGTGAATTTGGATGATGCTGTATATGTGAATTGCATGCTGGCCGCTATTTCCTGATAATATCATTCATTACTAGCAAGCACGTGAAAATTGATCATTGCTAACTGATAATCAGTTCTACACATATGGATATAGTGGTGTATTTTCCCAGATGGCTGTGGTGTCTTTTCTCAGATACCTGACCTGACACTGTTGATAAGCTGAACAGGAGTCTAATGGCAATCTTTACCATTTTGAGTGGTGCTTACATGTTACACAGCATACAAGGGGTATCTCAGAATGTTCGGAAGCAAGGCCATATCTTTTGAATGATTTCTTGGGAACCATAGAGGTACATTTCATTTTTTTTAAAGATAATTTTATGTAATTTCCATCCAGTAGCCTAGAAATATATGACATTAAAACATGTGGCAGCTTCTGCTTGAAAGTGGAGGAATTTGTAAAGAACATGTTCGATTCTACACAGTCAGAAGAATTAAACTAAACGATCTGGCAAAAAAAAAAAAAAAAAAAAATCCTTGAATACTAGCAAGGTATGGTGTAGTCCAATTTACCTTTGTATTCTCTAATCCCACCCGTCGAAAGGGTCAGTGATTTTAGCAAGGAACTAGAGAACAAAGATAACACTTCCCTGTAAGATGTCCACATAAAGTTGCAAACAAACTGCCAAGCTGTGGAGAATGCTGTTGGAGATGAACTACAGATTACTACTTCAGAATTTTCTTCAACTATTCACTTGCTCACACACACACACACACACACACACACACACACACACACACACACACACACACACACACACACAATGTGCGCGCTTCAGCACATTAACACATTCTTTACATACTTGGGTTCTACAATCTCATTTCCTCTGTTTAACACAAAAATATTTGTTTAACATTAGATGACTCCGTTACTAATGAAATAAACAACAAAACTTGTGTCTGTGCATGTGTACACAAGTATATGTGTCTGTGTGCATGCGAGTGTTCATGTGTATTTTGCTTTCAGAGCATGTCCAGTTTGTTCGTCAGCTGACTTTTTTTTTTTTAGATGGAGAGCTGTCCACGCTTTTTTTTCACAGAAAAGTTGATATAATATCAGCATGTTGTCGTAACTTGTTCCTTCTGCTTTGAAAAATAACATGCATGTTTTCTTTTTCATCCATCTAGGTTTATACAAAAAATCAGGTAAATTAGTTTTCCTGGGCTTAGACAACGCTGGCAAGACAACCCTCCTTCACATGCTCAAAGATGACAGAATGGCTCAGCACGTGCCCACCCTTCACCCAAGTGAGCTCCTACCCTCTTAGATTTGTGTCCTTTTGACTTCAGCTGATTAACTGCTAAGTCTGGTTTGTGCTACTGACCCACTGAAAACTTTGATAACAGGTGTAGTCTTAGTTAAAAGATATTTTAGTGTGCTGACTTTTCAGTCAATTTGCAACCATATCGTGTAACATACATCAACTGAAGAGAGATAGGAGATAATTGGATTGGGGAGAGAGAGAAGGGGGTGGGGGGTGGGGGCTGCAAAGGTGAGAAAGACAATATAGTGGGCATAGTCTAATAATATCTAGGAAAATCATGTAGATGGATTTAGTGAATGATTGTTTTAATTTTCAGAGGGACTGCAGAGGGACTGCAAAAATGAGAGGGACAGTATGGTGTTATAGACTAGTAATGTCAAGGAAAATCATGTTGACAGGATTAGTGAATAATTGTTTCGATTTTCAAGTCCTGTGCTGCAATACCTTACTTCCAATGTTAACTCAGTAGGAAAGAAAATTTGCATGTAACTGAAAAGGCAAGCATGGATTAGTTGACATAACTGCCAACACTTTCCCCCCTATATATATATATATATATATATATATATATATATATATATATATGAAAATTTGGAAAATATCCTGCATTTAAAAGTTTTGTCAGAAAATGTAAGGTTCAGGGTCAGTTTGAAAAAAAAGAATGGCCAGGTATGGCTAAATGATATTCTGCAAATGCCATCACCTTTAAGTTGTGGAAGAGAACTCCACCGATCAGTTTAAACTGCCAGGAGTTCTAATAGTTTCAGTTAAAAGTCGGACTTGGCTCTGCATCCCCTCCCCCCAGAGTTTTGGCTGCTGGTTAGTTTTAAAGTATGTATGCAGTGGAACCTCTTTATTGTAATACAGATTTTTTAAAAAGAAAATTGAACAGGCTTCACTGAGTATCTGAGGAGTGTCTGTCAGCAGTGCAGCAGCATCTTTGGTGAGTTGCTTCATGATGACCTTCTCTTTATATGTATCGACTACTTCTATGGACTGGTAATGCTGGGGCTGCTGTAGGACAAACCGGAGTGTGAGGAATGCTGGAATGGACAGTGTGGGAATAATGCTGTCAAGGGGAGGTGGAAGATATGATGCTGGAAGAACAAAGGTTTAGGAGAAGAAAAAGGTGGGGTGGGGTGGTGAGACAAGAAGAGGGAAGGAGGGTGTGTATGTTAAAAGGAAGGGTATATTTCTTCTAACATAATTCAATATAGATAAAGTTTTTTTTAAATATCGAAAAGAAAAATTTTTAAAAGAGGGGAGCCTTAAGAAGGAACGGCGTAAACATCTACAAATCTGTTCATTAAATGTAGCTCATACAAATCTGTTCATTAAATGTAGCTCAAAATTTACAATAATGCATTGTAATGATATAAAAGAACAACAAAAACATGATTGCTGAATGCCTAGGCAAAAGAAGGATAATAAATCAAAGCGGTCCACTAAATATAAGTGTTGATAAAAATTCATGTAAAAGCTTCGAAAACCTAAATTACCAGTCCACTGAATAATGTCATCTTTTTAAGTAAGTAATCCACAAATTCACGAGGTCAATTCTTTCTTCAGTAATGTGAAGACTTTGTGATTTGCAAGAGCATAGTTGGAATGCTCTTAGTCTTAAAAATCCAATACTGGTACTGTGTGATGGTGAATGCATCTTGCCATTCTTGGGGACATAATTTGCACTAAAAAAATAAAAGAGATTGGGAAAAAAAAAAAAAAAAAAAGGTCAGCGAGACAAGAGGAAGAGGAAAACACTGGTTGTATCAGTAGGGGAAAATAGTGTGAGGTAAAGGGATGCATTATATACAGAAAGAGGAAAGGGTAGTGATGAATACTTTAGCTGTAAAAATGTTTGCTCTTCATCAGAATTAGAAAAGAGAAAAAAAAGCACACCAAAATGATTTCGAAGCTAGATAAGAATTATCAAATTACATTCTGCAGACGGTTTTCTTAATCTCAAATGCTAGAATCAGGAAGTTTGGTTATTTGTTTGTCTGTTGTTGTTTTTTTTTTTTATCATGAAGGGAGAGAATTGAGGAGGAAAACTGTCTAGATACTCATGTAATGTTTGTTTCTTCTCTTCAAATCTGAGGTGATATTGTACAGTCGCTGCCTTATATTACAGATGATCATTTTTTTTATAAGCTTTCTTTTGAATGTGCTCCCCCACCCCTCCTTGGTACTCCAAGAGATATTTGGTAGGTTTTTTGTGACATGTATGCGGTTTTTCTAATTTTGGAGAACCGAGTTCTTCCATACGTTCAATTTTCTGGAGTTTGTTACAAGGATCAGCAAGCCTTAGGAGCCCTCTCAGGAACAAATGGGGATTGCTTACTTTTGTGCAGTCACATACTATGTGTGTTGTGGAAGGTCTAAAATAAAATGAAATTCATACAGAGAGGTGGTTTTTGTTGTTGTTCAAAGACTTTGGCGATAGAGAATGACATGCTTGAAAGAACTTTTTTTTTTTTTTTATCAGTTTCTTAATGATAATCTGATGATTACAGTTCAGTTTCTGATTAAACAACACAGGTGTGAAGGTCATTTATACCATCTGCTATAGAAAGTGTTATGCTGAGGCATATGTGTATTGGAAAATGCATCACAATTGCTTGTTATTTTACTGTGAACCTTATTACTCTTTGTTGTGCCAGTTACACAGAAAATCAGGGCCTGCAGTGTAAATTAAGGTTTAGGTATGCTTGGGTACACACTTGTGAAGATTGGACATATGTGAAGCCAGATTATACAGTGAAAATGGTAACAGTAGTTACAACATTACTATGGTATTAGGATGATTGTTAATTCAGGAAGTTTAAAATAAGTCAGTCTTAAAAAAAAAAAGTTACCAATAAAAAAGAAAAGAAAAGAAAGGAAGAAAGATTAGTAAACCAGTTAGAATTACTTGTGACTGTTGCATTTACCTGTTGATATTTTGCACATTTGGTTTTACCTGTGGATATTTTGCATTTTTGATAGGTTTGATAATGAAGGTGATAATAGGTTGAAAATGGGAAAACAAGGTATCTGATGTCACTTTCTGCATCTAATTGTATATTCCAAAAACATACATTGAATCCAGTGATCTCAGCTGAATAAACATGCATTGTGTGTGCAGCGTCAGAAGAGCTGAGCATGGGAGGCATGAGATTCACAACATTTGATCTCGGTGGCCACAGACAAGGTAAAGCATTCAAATATTAAGATTTTCCATAATTTTCTCCTTTTTTTTTGTTTGTTTTTGTTGAAAAGTTATTGATTTAAGAAAACAACATTTACATGACTTGACATTACCTGACAAAATGGAGAGCACATTCAGTATTTCAAACAAGATGTGTATGTTCAAACAAGAGCATGTAAGCCAAAAATAGTCTGAGATATCAGATCTGTCATAGTGTACATGTTTCTGTTATTAAGAAAAGGGAATGGTTGTGGGTTCGATTCCCTTCAGAGTCATGTGGGATTTTTCTGCCCTGACTGGCTCCTACCCAGAGTTGAGTTTGCTACGGGCTCAGTTGGGAAGACTGGGACCACACAGTCGAGTTTCATCCACTTAATGGATGCGTCTCTGAGAGTGTTGCTCAAATTTCCTGACCAACACTGCAGGTGTCTGTATCTCTCAGGCCTGGTTGATGCCGGGATATATTATGAAAGGAAGCGTAGAGTACAGCCCTGTCATGCAGTCTCGGATCGAAATAGAAATCCGTAGCAGCATAAAAAAAGTCTCAAATTCTGTGGCCCTTCATGCCCTGCTCTCACGGTGACCACAGTTTCGATGTCCTCTCCACGTGTGTGACCTTGGTTTGGTTCCATCAGGATCACCGGTATCGGCGAGTCCATGGGGGCTGTCGTTGGATGGATGTGGTAGCACCCTTTGGGGGAAGAGCTCACTCACGCCGGCTCCACGACTAAGCAATTATTGTTGTCAGTGGTAGGCTTAGTAGGTGGTGTCCTGTGTATGTTGGATCAGAACAGGCGCCACTGAACACCACTGAAGTGACTCGGCAGCAGTGCAGTGTCTCCTCCGGTGGGTTGTCTCTTGACATTGGCCGCTCCCTGTGGATTGCCGGTGCCGGGGCTGCAGCAGGACTGACGGGGCTCTGGCTGTGGATGGGGTGTCTGAATGAGCGGCGTGGGTGCACTGCCACTGAGGTGGCACAGAAGATGGGAGAGCAAAAAAAAAAAATTTTTAAATAAAAGGGAATGGATTTTTTTGCCGGTAATTAATTGGAAAGGATATCTCACTTTTGTAAATCATCTTTTTTTTCCCTTCACTGTTACAAGAACTGGATACTAGTATAACCGTTCGCAGATATAAAGTATGTATGAAAATTTCTCTTGAAACACGCTTGGCACACTGAAAACCAGTTTAAGCTCTAGTTATGTTTGCTGGCAATGTCAGATGTTTTGCTGATGGATTAATCCTGTGGTGTGTGAATAGCACGTCGAGTGTGGAAAGACTACTTCCCTGCTGTGGATGGTATCGTCTTCCTTGTGGACGCCCATGACAGAGAACGATTTGTCGAAGCCAAAGCAGAGCTTGATGTAAGTCATTTCACAGTTTTTCCATACACTTACTGAAATGATTTTACTTATCTTTGCATGTTCCAATCAGCTGCTTATCACTCCTGTTTCTCTCCTCTCTCATCTTCCCTGATTTTATTTGTTTCTGGATGCATCAGGATGTAGCATGTTTTTCATATACGATGACATCTCATCCAGCACTTTTTCTTTCCAGTGTTCTTTGGAACATTATGTCATACTCCATTATGAATGAAAGGAAAAAAACATGCATAACCATGGGTTTGGATTGATTGGGTTTTTTATGAAGGAGATTTAACCAATAGTTTGTTGCACAAAGACATGTTTGAAGTGTTTTAATAACAGGTATGGGTGGTAAGTTTAAAAAATAAGCAGCAAAAAGTAAATGAAATTTAAAAGGTATGTGACTTGTTCTTACATTTTGTCCTCATGCATTTTTGCATATTTTCACACCTTGAAGTTTTAACTCAATGGCAACACTCTCAAGATAGAAGCATCATCATTTCATAGTGTAACATTTTGGCCATATTTAAAAAAATTCAATAAACATACAAAATGACTAAAACATACAATTTACACTTGTAAAAGCTTATCTTGTTACATCTATATAGATTTTTCATGAGTGCTCTTCATAAATGTCTGCAGCATTTAAAAGCGCTAGTTATGGAGCACCTTTAGCACTCATCTGGTACATGCACATTAGGACCAAAAAGGGAAAAAAGCCTAAAACTAAGAAAACAAGACACCAGAGTCCACCAGCTACTGACTCCTCTTCCCCTTGCCTCTTTAAAAAAAAAATCTTTTCTTTTATTTAAATACTGGCAGATCTTCAGATTGCCAGTGCGCCTGCATTGGCTCATGTGCTAGGCTATTTATTGCACAGCTGTTTCAACAGTAGTGAGGATGATATTTGACCTCTCTCTCTCTCTATCTTTTGGAGTCTCAGAAGCGAAAAAGAACATTTTTTCCTGTCAATTAACTGTAGTTCAGTCTGAGACGTGAATTATCTGTTCAAGGTTGATTTGGTATTGATTGATAAAAACAACTTTTAACAAGTCATTTCAAAGATCAGTGTAGGATAGGATAGTGTCCCTTCACTTTGTAGCAAATATTGGCTTGATAAGTTCTATGGTTTTTTTAATGTCTCTTCATCATGGGTGATATTAAATGATGAACAAATAACAGCAACTTCTGACTAGCACTCAAGTCAGGGATCCTCATAACAACTGTGTATATGTTCAGTAGATGCTGCGTTCATTGTAGTGCTATATGCGATGAGAAAAATGCCACCGAAGAGGAAGTGGATGCTGGCAGTGTCACAGTCTATCAACAAAGCCTGAACATGGATGGAATTTTTTGAGGAAATCTAACATTACAGTTTGCAGATATTTTGACCATAAATCTCTTCGCATGTAGGTGATGTTCATAATCTCTCTGTCGCACATGGTATAGTGCATATGGACTGGCCGCGTGCAGTGCCATTTTGATAAAACTGAAACTCTGTCATTCGCTCTCACTTGCACACATGCATGCACTCATTCACTGACATGCACACACCAGTACAGTCACACTGTCTTGGTCACAAAGTGAACACACACACACACACACACACACACACACACACTGATATTTTGATAACAACACAAATACATGTAGAATCTGTCTCTTTCTCACGCGTGCGCGCCCACATACACACACTGTCTCTCTCATCATGATGGTCTACTCACAGTGTCCACAAGGTGAACTGTACAGTTAGTGTATATTCATTGTACTTGCTGCTAATAATTGGTTAAAACTGCATGAGAACGGCATTGACTCCAAGCATGTCTCGTGTCTTTGCTTTTTGTCCTGTTACTTAAAGCTGCGTGACAACATTTGTCCCATGGTGATTGAAAGAAATCTCAAGCTCTGCTACAGTACAATCATTCTGCTTAACTCAAAATAAGGTTAGAGAGGGCAAAAAGCCAAACTTGTAGTGAAGAAAATGTTCCTTGTGTTCCAACAGAAGATGTGTTTATGAGCGCTAGCCTGTTTTACTTAAAAATTTCATGCAACTGATGTATTGTTTTCTTGCTATGATTCTAGAGCCTGCTAACAGATGAACAAGTAGCCAATGCTCCTATCCTGGTGCTGGGCAACAAGATTGACAAACCAGGTGCTGCCAGTGAAGAGGAGATCAGGCACTGGTTTGGCCTGCACAACCTCACCACAGGAAGGGTCAGTGCACAAGTGTCCCTCAGGACCGTTGCTCTCAGATTTCATCTTTGGCATCAGGGGTTTTTTTTTTTTTCCCTTTTTTTGTTTTTGTTTATTTCACGTAAGTATATTGATTGGGGTTTTATGTGGAGTGTCTGGGGCAAGTCCAACATGCCATATCCTATCCCTCTCCAGTCAGATTTTCTTGTTAGATGTACTCCCCACATGGAGCAGATACTGGGTTACATGGTTATCGGTGGCAGGTGAGAACCTCTGACCTGACCTGTCCACAATTTTTTTTTTTTTTTTCTGATATATATTGGGCTCTGTATGATCTTCTGATATCAGTTTACAAAGAAAACTGTGTTGGTATGACCATCTAGTAAGATCCATTGGCATTGCTTAATCATTCTGGCAACTATTGGTGCGAGGGAGATGGAGGAAAAGGCAGAAAAAGTGATTAACTGACATCACAGAAGGGACAGGGAAAATACTTGCAGAGGCCCAAGTCTTTTCACACAACCAGTCATTGGAGTCTGTGTTTCTTTAATACCAGATAATATTAGTTTATTTTGCATCAACCCACATTGTGTATGCTTGTTCATGAAAAACAAACATTACTTGTGAATTAAGTTGACAGTAACTTTACAGTAGGTGTATTTACTAACATAACATACAGGTTGATCTGATGTTAACTATTCTGGGTTCAATAATGCTTTAAATTTTGTCTAAACAAGTTCACTGATGTTATTATGACTATGATGCTCAGCATTCTGTACACAGAGAATAGAAAGAACCTTTTTTTGTTCTGATGTTCATACATTTTCTTTTTTCAGTTGAAGACTTGAAGTGTGTTTTCAAAATAGGGATGAAAACTTGAATGCATTTCCTCACATCGACATGTGTATTAAAAGGAAGCCTTGAGTGAGGGAATCAGGAGGGGAAGGGGAGGTGTAGGGGGGTAGGGGTGGGGAGACACTATAGAGGGCTTCCTAAAAGAATCTTTGTGTTTAGGATTTTTTGTTTCATTGTTTTTGTGACATATCCCTCCCCAGCCTGTCAACTGTCCACCTCTTCCCTCCCAAAATGGATTACCTGAACGATGTAATTTTTATGATGCGCAGGGCACAGTGTCACGCAGTGAGCTCCCAGGACGCCCCCTGGAACTGTTCATGTGCAGTGTTTTAAAACGTCAAGGCTATGGAGAGGGGTTCCGCTGGATGGCACAGTACATCAACTGAGGCCTCCTGACTGGTCTATACTCTGTGAAGACAGGCTGAATGGTGAATGGATGTTTGTACAGGACCTGATAATGACTGCATGCTTGAAAAGTGAGAGAGACTGTGGCTGCTGACGCCAGCATTCTGAGCAGCATTGAGTGCATTGATGTGTTTGTGAACACTGGGATTGTATGGGGGCTTTTCCACCCACATCCTGAAGTGACTTCTTTTTTTTTCAGTTCAGAATTTTGTCATGCAGCATGATCTTTAATGAGGAAAAAAGAAGTCTTTATGGAGAAGACGCAAATACACAACATTTGAAATGTACAGATAGGTGCAATATACGATTAATGTAGGTTGGAGTTCCTGTGGTTTTGCTGTGGAATACTCCTTGTGTGAGAGGATTGAGCAGCACATGCAGTTAGCTTCAGAGATCAGTTGATCTTGAACTTTGCAATTTTTTTTTTTGTTTTTGTCTTGGCTTCCCATTTTCTTTCTTTTCCCACTCCTTCCTAATTATTAGTTAGAAATGATATTTGACTTTGGATGTATATATTGATATTAAATTCAATGATTTTTCTGTTTATAAGCCAAACAGTGTCATCAAATAAAGAGGTAATTTGAAAGATTTGTTGTAACAGTCTTCTTGTATGGCATCCTTTTGACTCTTGTAATGTATTTGCATTTCTGTTGATAGGAAAAGGTGGGGAGAGGTATTGATGTAATTAATAAAGTGGACATCCCACAACTCTGAAATAGAAATACTTTCCATTCTGTTTCATAATGGATCAAAAAGCTGGTATTGACAAAACAGCTGTGAAGAGCACCACTTAGAAAAACAGACTTAGGAAGAAGAAGGCAAAATACATACCTTTCTCTGCAAACAAATACACAACATAGAAATGTAAACAATTTGTTGAAGCTGACTAGCTGTCCATTTCACAATATTTATTTGGCCCTTCTATTTGTTGTCACCTCTTGTTTCCATTTTAAGCACAGTGCTGGGGCCTTCAGCACAGGCAGTCATGCATCTTAATTCATTCTGTCAGGTATGCAATAACTTGTGTTATCCTTACTTCCAATATAATAACATTCTTGTACTGTCACACTATTCCAATATTTTATTTTGTTTTTCCATCTTGCATAAATTTTCAGCTGTCGATTTTTCAACGAGGTTTTGGGGAACATGCCAGCATTATCATGTAACCTGTTTAACGGCATGGCCTGTGGTTTCCTTCCACGTTACTTCCGCTCTCTTTGTAAAAAGAAGCCTGTTGAAATACTACATCACGAGAAAGTGCGTGCTTATCATGTGCTTTTTGAAACATTTGAAAAGTAGTAGTATGTATATGTAATATTTAGTTTTTCACGTGGGCATGCTGTTCTTCAGCACTGAAGCTGTCAGTTATGCTCAGAATGATGTGTGAAACATCGTCATCTTGGGTTGAGGCATACTGGCACCAGAGGTGTCTTGGTTAACTTTCATGGACGAGTCATGCTCATGTTTGTTGCTACTGGATCAGTCTATGTATGGAACTAGCTTTTGTACATTATGAAAGCTAAAAATGATGTCACAATAATTATGAAAATTTCAAATTTTATGCTGCTGTTTGAATAAAATTAAAAACAGTATGTAGAAATTCACATAAAGAAATTTGACTTTTGCCCTAGGTGTTGCTGATCTTTTGCACAATAATAGCCTCATTAATTGGAGATTTAATGAAAATGGAAAACTAAATATATCAAATTATTATTTCACTATCTGCCACATTTATAGCAGGTATGGTTCAGTTGCCAGATTTTGCCACAAAAAGCCCTGTTTGCAAAACCACTTTTCCTCTGTTCAGGAATTATTAAAAAAAAAAAAAAGTATGTTCTTTGCAAACATCATACACAAAAAAACGCAAAACATATGGAGTGAAAAAATCCAGATTTTATTTCACTCCTTTGGTTTTATATACTTACCATATCAAACTTTTGCAAGCTTTGACCGATGTGTTTGCCCTGTCTGGTCAAAATTTGTGGCTGTACACAGAACAAAGACCTCGCAGCCTGGCTAGCTTCTAAATTCCAGCCTCAGTTTCATCATTTTAATTATGACATTTCTTGAGGACAGTTAAACTTCCTTTTCATTTGATATAGTAATTACTTTTCCTCTGAATCTCAAAAAGGACTTCATTTTCATTTGATATATTAATTACTTTTCCTCTGAATCTCAAAAAGGGAAGAACAAGATTTTTTTTAATTAAAAAGGGCTGCAAATAATGCTGGCAGATTTTAAAAAAATGAAAGAAGAGAGAACCATGGAGAGGATCAGGGGGGAGGGGGGGGGGGGGGGGGGGGGGTTCAATTATGTCGAAGATTCTTGAATGGAATGATGAGAATGGAGAACCAGTATCTGAAGCAGTCTACACAAACAAGGCAATGAATGGCATCTCATATCTTTCTCAATCTATATTTTTCTGTTTGTTAATTTTTATGAAGAAATAATACAGGCCATAGTAAAGTCTAATTTGTAAGACTTTTTCAAGGCCTTGAATAAGGTCTTCTCAACCACTTTCAAGGATGGTATGACCTCTTGTCCTTACGGGGAAAAAAAAAAAAAAAACCCACAAGGTTCTGTCTTCTGATGTTAAATTTATTTCCTCTAAACACCACAAATATAGTCATGTCGGTTCCATGTAAGAACAGATCATTAGTGGGGGGAAAAAAATCTGCGCTGCTCATTTCAAGAAGATTATGGCGCTGTGTGTGACAATGTGTTTCTACACACATGCTCAAGGATGAATTTCATATTCTGCTCTCAGCACAAATCTTTCTACAGAATTTAAGCAGGAACTTCTTTGCTGTGTGGATTTTCTATATTGTGAGTGTCAGCAATGTGTTGCTCACAAAACTACAATGCAGTACAAAGCACAAAGTAACCCTTACTTAACACAATATGAAACGGACAAGTGAATTTTTGACAGATGTTTTCTTCAGACGTTACAAACAACAGACTTCAAAAAACAGGTCAAGCAATATTCTCCGGATCAAAGTTGGTATGAGGGTGTTTTGGGTTGAAGTTGCCTCATCATAAAAATAAAGGACTCCTAGGTTATGTTGAATTAGGCTTCTGGTGAACAAAAAATTTGAAGATTCTGACTGGGTCATCATTATCCTCTTCCTTCTCGGAATAGCAACTGCTGAGAAAAATATTGAGAATAATCATGTCTCTCCCCTCCCCCTGTCTCAACTTCAATGCTCTCTCTAACCTCACTATCACTTTTGCTTTTCCTCTACTGCTCGTTCTTTCATAACTAATAATGTTGAACAAGAACACTTGTTCAAGTTGCTGACTGATTTTTTCGGGGTAAGGTCAAAGCATTTTTACATTCATGAAACTACAAAGAACATGAAATGGAAACGGAAAACTAACAAAACACATTACATAATAATTAAAATTAAACACAAAACAAAATTGAAACTCCCCTTTCCTTCTCAAACACTACTGCTCATAGATACTGCAGTATTACCTGGATGACATAATATTATGGACAGAATTCTCCCCCCTCTCCCTCCCCTTCTCATAACACAGTCACATGATATACACAGATGTGCAAGCATAAAATACATTCACACTGTGGATGCAAGGAAATAATTATAAAAAAGAAGAGTTTGGTGCTGTCTAAACAAATGGATCTTGAAGGGGAAAAGATTTACTAGAGATGGTAGAAAGGGAGAGTCTAGTAAGAGGCTTTCGTTCTTACAGACTATGTGAGTAGAATGCGAGTATCTGTGTCGCCAACACCATCACCAGACTTGAAGTTGGAGTTTTCCTGCTTTAAACAAGCCATCACAAAAGCTGATCAGCATTCTCCCATAAAATAGTCTAAAAAGCAGCAGATCACATACAACTATTCGTTGATGAACTGAACAGATGTACATGTTATGTTCCTGCTGCATGTAGATGTTACCAATCTCGGAATCTGTTTCAATATTACCTGCAACACTATAATTGCATGAACTTACCAAAATTAAGTTCATATTTTTTTCTGATAATCTACACTTGGATTGGGAAAAGTATATTTTGTCTTGGTGATGAATAACAGTTCACACAATCAAGCTTTCTTTTCAAATATTTTTCAAACTTTTTAAAACTGGTAGTGTTTCCTCCTCAAAAACTGATATTTTCAAATGTTTTTTAAAACTGGTAGTGTTTCCTCCTCAAGAACTGATTTTCAACAGCCAAAATACATATATCTGTGTTCTTCAAACAAAATACAGGTACTCCATGTTTAGCGAAACCGAACACTTGTCTGAACTGGCTGTTTTCAAAAAGTGTGGTACAGGCTTGTGTTTTCAAAAAGTGTGGTACAGGCTCGTGCACACAATTTCTAACCAGTTTCACACCGAGTTCAGAATATGAAAAGCTAGTTTTCTCAAGTACATGACAGAGCAATTTTAATTATTTTCGTATTGTTACACAAGCATGACTATGCACACACAGAAATGCACAAGAGACTACACTTAACTGACCAATGAAGACAATCACCATAAGAACTGAGAATAGTAATGAAGGAAGTAGAAAGGATAACTAGGTTGGATAGAGGACCAGCACTAGTAAGTAACAGATAATAATGTCTTCGTCATGTGTTAGACCACTGCACTGTCTGCTATGTGCTGGTACCATTCAGGAACAAACAAAAGTCACTGCCTCGGATGAATCTGAACCAGAGCCGTGCTAGTCCATAATATGATGGTAATCACTGTTGTATACCATGGCAGCTGGTAAAGTGATCTTTGTCCAGCATTTCACCTGTCAGACTGTATGTGTGTGAGAGACTGTTTTCCGACAGGTATTCAAAATCAACCTGCAGTTTTCATTCCAATATAATTTCCAGACATACAATCATCTAACTTTGTCCCTTATTGTCTTCATCTTCAATGTCTTTTTTATCTTCACCATCTTCATGTTCACTTTCATCTTCATCCTCACTGTTGGTACTGTCATCATCTTCACTTTCAGTTTCACCTGTGGCATCAGTTTCTTCATCACTTGTGCCTTCATCTTCGTTTTGACCTGCACAACTGTCATCATCAGAATCCACAGGAGAGCTGAGATGACCAATGCTGATCTGTCCCACTCCCTGCGCGATTGCTTCCACATCACCCTTGCCTTCATGTTCCTTCAGTGCCAGTGATGCTGCCAACTCCAGTTCTTCTAGTTCCAGCCCAACATCCTTCTTGGACACCACCAGAGCCTTTAAGGCGGCAGCCAAGGACTGAATGTGCTTGCTCCTCGCAGACTGAATCCACACACAGTAGTCGGTGATGTAGAGATCATTGAAAATGAAGCGTGGGTCACTGACAATCATGCATGAGTGGACATCCAGCAGGCACTTAAGCAATGGTTTCTTGCCTCCTGCAAACAGAGTTTGCACATCTTCAAGAACTTTCACACACAGATCCCAGTGTCGGAAGAGGGGGAAGACTAGAGCTCTTCGGAAGCAGGTCACCACAACATCCCGCACAGTAGTGAAAGAACTAAGCCAAGAGAGTGTTGAGGCAAGTTTAGCAATAGTCCATCCAGACTCCACATTGTTTTCTCCACACAAAACTCGATGGTTGTAGGCACAGGCAAATATTACATCCACAAGACCCAGATACACATTGTTCAGTTCCTCAGCATCAAGGAGGTACCTTTTCTTTGGGAGTTTCACCATCTTTTCTTTTTCCTCTGGTGTTAAAGTACATCCCTTGCTCAAATCATTCCACCACGGCTGAAAACTCAGAATGCCAGATATATCGCTATTATCATAGAGATCTGCCAAATAATGGTCATCACTGAACTGATCTGCTTCATGTGAGAACTGCTCCTGCTTTCTCCTTGAACCACATAAGCTTTCAGGGTCCTTCACATCAAAAATGTCTGAAAATTCCATCATAAGTTTCTGAGAAAGGCCAGACTTCCTTTGTGCAAATCCATATTTCGCACCACTGATAACACTGCTTTCAGCATCCAAGGAGTCAGCACTGATCCACAAACCAGTCTATGTCATCATCTAATTCTGCCTCATTGCTGTCGGCTTCCTCTCTTGAACTGCTTTCACGCATTTCATGTTGTTTTGAAGCAGCATCTGATGAGCTGATCTCTTCCACAAGACCAGGCTTCAGTTCAGACTTCCACTTGGCTTCTGGTGGAGTCAACAGTTTGGTCAGCATGTCGAGCCCTTCAAACACCTCCCCTTGGGTTTCTTTGACAATTCTGGCACAGTAGGTTCCCTTGTCGACATCATATGTTGCCGTACTTCTGTCATCGTCCAACACTCTACCTGGCAGGCATAAACGAAGATAGTATGGCTTTGAATGGAAGATAATGACTTCATCTTCAATGTGAAATTCAGCATCAGCAACATTAGTGTAAGGTGCATGGATGATGAGAGTGATGAATTCATCATCCTGAGACAGGTCAAACTTGGGGGTCAGCATGGTGGAATAGACATTGGCACCTTGAAAGTTGAAATCTGCGCCTGGTGAAACACAGAAAAATAAAAACTATGAAATGACCTCAGCAGGCCTCAAAGTTGATTTCAATGCTGTCAAATCAACATCTGGTTTTCATCACACCACTTCACATGCTACAGACCTTTGATTTCACACATTGATCATTTTTACAGTGAACAAAGACTTGTTTCATATTCCAATCTGTTATACATATGCCACATTCTCATGCTTGAGAATTTCCTGCTTAATTCCAACCACAAAAACGTCACTAATCAAGAAAAACAAACCCTTACCAAGCTTTTTACGTTCATATTTTCTAATCTGTTTCAATGATCTCAAGATAAAACAATTGTTTGCCGTTTTCGCACCCTTGACCATACATTATAAGTTTAGCTCTATGCACGGATGTTGCCAGATTTTCTTAATGATCGACCATTTGGCTGAAGCTGTCTTAGAAGTTTAGCACATTTTCGAAATATTTAGGCCTAAAGACAGATCCCTTTATCAATAAGGAAAGAGGAAAGCCCATATTTTAGCTGTTCATGCATTAGATTTAGAACTACACAGTAAGTGTATGAATGACTGACAAAATCTCCATCACACTTCTTTTTACATAATATTTAATCACTGATATAGTGAAATTACAAAATTCTTGTCATGACTGCTAAAGTTGTTCACCATCCCAACTGTGTTTTAAGACTTAACACAACACAAGACGCGTGCGCGCGCACACACACACACACACACACACAGCACACACCAGAATATCAAACATCTGGATCTAGCAGACAAAATGTTCATGAATTTGAAAATGAGGCAATCTTCCATCATCTTCAATGTTCCCTTGGTCCATCACATCACTTAAAGTTATACACCACTCATTCCAGTCACGCATTTCAGTTTCACTACAGCACTGTAGCTGGCCTGCCACAGCACCTGAACTACAGCAACTGCAATCCACATGCAAGAGTCAACGCCATGATTATTAGAGTTTTTAGACCTTGAGGCATCCCATCAGAACAGACTCGTCACTGGTGTCACTGTGCTGTAGGGTCACTTGGTTGGTTTTCACTTATTTAGTTATCATGACGTTAATCTGAACAGATATTAACACATGACTCCTCATGATAATAAACTGTATCATGTGTGCGCCAGTTTGTTTTTTGTGTGCCAATGAGGGCAGCGAGTGGTAATGTTGTGTGTGTATTGTTTCTGTGGGTATGAAGGGAATAAAAGTGTGTTCCTGGGTTAACACTGCCTATGTCCAGTGAAAGTTTGATACGTTTTCAGAATTCAGTGAGTCATTGAATGATCATATATCAGAGAATGGAAACTCTCTCTCTCCTCTACTTCTCTCTCTCTCTCTCTCTCTCTCTGTTGTTGCTGCTTTATTAAACAAAAGTATTAGGCTCCTAGTTTGGTCTGCTGTGACATTCAGCATTATGCGGGAGCCTGCTCACTAGATCCTGACAGGCAGGTCACCTAGTTGTATGCCGTTTGCTTTTTTTTTTTTTTTTTAAATTTATGCTCTCAGTGTTGCATTGGTCAAAGTCTCAAACTGTTGCTCCAAATTTGCAGCCATTCGCAAACCGATAAAATCATGAACATGTTGACATTTGTCATTAAGTGGAAGAAGAAGGATCAAACAAGGGGCAAATCCGAAAGACTTGGGAGGAGAAAAACAACCAAATAAAAAACAACAGAGTACTGGAGTTAGGCAAAATCTGAAGAGAAAATAAACACAAAATCTCATCAAAATAAGAGATCATTTTGCTCTCTCTAGAAGAGTCTTTCAAGACTGGAATAGGACTGGGCAAAGGTGAGGAGCGGCATACCTCAAGGTAGTATCTTAGGTCCGTTGCTGTTTATCATTTTTATAAATGATCTGCCGGACAGTATTAAAAGTTACTGTAAAATTTTTGCCGATGACACAAAGATATTTGGTAAACCAGGTATTGAACTACAAGAGGATCTTGGAAAAGCTGTGGAATGGTCAAAAAAGTGGCAAATGAGTTTTAATGTACAAAAATGTAAGGTATTACATATGGGAAGTAAAAACCCAAAAGTGATATATAATATGAGAGATAATAAAGGAGACTTGGTTGATGTGACAGAGACTGATGCTGAAAAGGACATCGGTGTGACATTCAATTTGGACTTAAAGTTTGATACCCATATATTGCCCAAAAAGCAAACATGATGATTGGCCTAATAGTAATAAGAAGATCTTTTTCATACATGGATGAGGATATGTTTAGAACATTATATGCTACATTGGTCAGACCAATACTGGAATATGCACAAATAATCTGGGCACCATGGTTAAAGAAACATATAACAACCCTAGAGGCAGTACAGAGAAGAGTGACAAGACTAGTGTCATACATAAAGGACTTAACATATGAAGACAGACTGAGACATTTGAATTTGTTTTCACTAAGCTACCGACGAAGAAGAGGGGACCTGATTCAGATGTACAGACTTATCAAGGTAAAGCACAACATTGACATAAACGAATTAGTGACCTTTAATAAAGGTAACAGAACACGTGGACACACCTTTAAGTTAAAAAAATTAAATGGAATAAAAGATTGTAGAAAGTATCATTTCTCTAGAAGAGTCTTTCAAGACTGGAATAGGCTTAGTGATGATATAGTCCTGAGTACCAGCTTGGATGATTTCAAAGGCAAAATAGACAAATTTTTTTCAAGCACACATTGGTGCACAAAATAGACCACATTTGCCAACGACTGGAAGCAAGTGAGGGAGCCCATAATAAGCCGCGAGGCTTAGGGCCCATACCTGATATAAATCCCTAATCATACTTTCACAACTGTTATGGTTCACTGATCAATGCAAATTGTAATCTTGACTAAAAGGTTTGTAGTTAACTACCTTTTTTGAAAGTTGGTTTGACCGCAAGTTACTAGCCGTCCGGTACGTTGGGAAGACGACAGTTCGCCCTTTGTTTCGTTCTACAACTTCACACAACCCACATCCACACTCACACCCACATCCTTCCCCACATTCAGGCTGTAAGTGAACGAGTCAAACGAACCTGTGATTCGTTCTTTCACGTCTCTGGTGTCAGGACGTCGTCGGGATTCTGTTGTCAAAATTCGACTCTCCCCACGTGTTGCTTGATTTTGCGGAAGTGTAATAGTATATCTTTTCACCGAAAACCAAAGGAATTTTTACAAAATACAAGTTTCACTGGCATGTTGACATTGAAAAGCACAAATTTACACACTAACAACTACAGTGCATATGGAAAAAGATTTAGTCTGGTACAATTGGTTTCAGTTTTGTAAATTGGGTCGTGTTAAAAACCGTGGCAATGATCATTCTTCAAGGGAAATAATCACACTGCTTGCGTTGAGAATTATGCCTTAGGTTATTCACCCTGGCTCGATCGTGTGTGTGTGTGTGTGTGTGTGTGTGTGTGTGTGTGTGTGTGTGTGTGTGTGTGTGTGTGTGTGTGTGTGTGTTGATGGATAACTAGCTAGATAAATAGATAATCATATATATATAAGACAGAGATGAAGAAGGCGAGACTCCTGATACAGCCCCTCGGGATCGGCTGGGGTACAAACAACATGAACAGAGATAAAAATCAAAGAAACAGGCAAGATGACCAGCGGGTTCTTTCCGTTTACATGAGGCTTTTATCTTAAAAAAAAAAGAAGAAAAAAAAAAAAAAACCCTCTAGATGGTAGAAATAAAGGGAGAAATCTTATCTTGCTGATGAACCCGCCATTCTTGTTTCCTATACATGTACAAACAAGCTGAGACCTCTGATAACATTCATTTAATATATAGTTCATGCTATTACAGGTAATGCTAGAGGAGATTAAGACCATGAGGTGTGAGACTAAGACCATGAGGTGAGGGTGGTGGTGGTGGAGGCGCTGGTAGTGGTGCTGCGTGCGTGCGTGCGTGTCAGTGTGTGTGTGACTGTGTGTGTGTGTGTGGTGCGTGCGTGCGTGCGTGCGTGCGTGCGTGCGTGCGTGCGTGCGTGTGTGTGTGTGTGTGTGTGTGTGTGTGTGTGTGTGTGTGTGTGTGTCTCATCCTACCCCTGGTCAAATTAGTGAGTGTTTAATGTGCATGCAGCTGTTTAACATCTGCCACAGTACACGGGCACAGAACATTTCTCAATTCTGCCTACACTGTTTCCGCCAGCTGAATTACCACAGCATTTTATCAATTTCTGCCAAAACAAGATTCGAATGTTAAGAGAAAAACACTTTACACACAGACCCCCCCCCCCCCCCCCCCTCCCCCCCCCCCCCCCCCCCCCCCCTCCCGCCCGCCCCTATCTTCTTCTAGTTCTACCTCCACCAGCTGAGCACTGCTTTCGTGGGAAACGTCCCACTCCGTTCCGACTAGTAAATGAAAATGACGTCAGAAAATATAATCTTGGCAGCAGGTGGAAAGACTTTTGTGGAAAATATCCACCGTGGCGAAGTGGTTAACGTTGCGGATTCCGAGGCTTGGAGGTCGTAGGGTCGACTCCCATTAGAACCATTTATTTGTGGGATTTTTCTGCTTCGACCGGCTCCTGCCTACAACTGAGTTTGCTATGGGTTCATCTGGGAAGACTGGAACCACACAGTTGAATTTCATCTTCTTAATGGATGTGTCTTTGACGGTGTTTTCAAATTTCCTGACTCACATTGTAGGTGCCTTTATCTCCCGGGCATAGTTGACGCCGGATATATTATGAAAGTAAGTATAGAGTACAGCCCTGTCACGTGGTCTCACACCAGAATGGAAATCACAGCATCATCAAGCTCATCATTATCGATCAGCATAAAAACAAAAGGTGTCAATTTCTGTGGCCCTTCACGCCCTGTTCTCAAGGTGACCTCGATTTCGATTTCCTCTCCACATCTATGCTCCTGATGACTTCCCCATCCCATCCTCCGCCCACTTTCTTTTTAAACTGTCGTCTGCTGTTGTTGTTTTTGTTGCCCCTTGGTGGCCTATTCACCTTCCTTTGTTGTAGAAAGTGTGTAGATACAATATTCTCCTCTTGTTATAGTCTAGAACATGGAAACTTTGTTTGCTTGTTTTGTGATCTGTCGAGAAGTAAGTTTTAAACTACCGGTAAGTGCATTCACGCAAGCACCACGCAGAAACATATAAACACAGACACACAGAGAACCACAGAGACACACATAGACACGCACGCGCACGCGCGCGCGCGCGCGCACACACACACACACACACACACACACACACACACACACACACACACACACACGCACACACGCACGCACGCACGCACACACGCACGCACACACACACACACACACACACACACACACACACACACACACACACACACACACACACACACCACGGTGCATCAGCAGGGCCAAGTTTTGTCTGCTGCAAAGATTTGATTATTGAAATTAATGAGGCGTCAATCGTTGAACATTGTGTTTAGGGATTCTACGCCCTTAAAAGAAATGTCCGTCACTGAAATTACGTGTTTTTTTTTTTTTTCTATTAAATCCTTTGTGCGCCAAAAAACAGACGCCATATTAATTAAGCCTCTGCATCTGTGTTAATCAGCTGCACCAATTCAAAAGATGCTAATGTGGAACTGACAGATCTTTGGGTGTTTTTTTGTTGTTGTTGTTTTTTGTTTTTTTTTGTGGAATACGAAAAGCTCGTTGTAAATAAGAAAAGAAATCCCCTGTTTTACTTAAAATAACGAGCGATTTGCTCCAAAAGCCATGAAGTTACAAGCGCTTCCTGAAAGCAACTGTCTCTGAGACGTCTGGAGTCCCAGCACACACGGCGAAGAAACTGACAGGGTTAACGTGGTGGCAATCCTGAAACTGAAACATAGGTTGTTTGTATTGATCGCCTCACCAAGCAGGCAGCTTGCTCCGTCTTCGGGGGATCGAATCGCTTTTCAGGAGAATGGAGATCAATTATCATGATGCCAACTATGACTGAAGGTGACCCCAGCATAACACTGTGTTGCATCAAAAAACAGTCAAAGCACATGTCAGAGTCCCTTTTTTTTCTTTTTGTTTAAAGAACAAAAAATCAAGAACAACAAAAGTGCAGACTGAGACAAGACTTTTTAGGAGCGTTAGTCATTGTGCATGATTCTAAATGTTCTGGACTGTAGGTCGTTAGTCATTGTGCATGATTATTATTCAAAAGCTAAATGCTCTGGACTGTAGGAGCGTTAGTCGATGTGCATGATTATTATTCAAAAGCTAAATGCTCTGGACTGTAGGAGCGTTAGTCAATGTGCATGATTATTATTCAAAAGCTAAATGCTCTGGACAGGATGCGAGATTTCCCTTCCGTGCGCAATAACACCTGGTCACCTTGTGAATATGATGAAACCTTTTAGGACTCACGATCACCTGGCAAGCCGTTTTTTTTTTTTTTTTTTTTTTTTTTTTTTTTTTTTTCAGCCTCTTCTATATCACAACAGCTGTGCTCACCTTGTCGTCGGTTTTGCTCAGCTTTTTTTTTTTTTTTTTTTTTCTTTTTTTTTTTTCTTTTTTTTTTGTCTACATGAAAAATGATTTTTGATTTGTGAGTTTTAATAAAACATTTCTCTCCCCTTCTAAGGCCTGCATCACACGTTACTGTTTCTATGCGAAATACCGTTCCAAAGAGGCATGCACGATTTACAGCAACAGCTTATTGGTCTAAACTGTGCGTACCTCTTTGAAACGGTATTTCAAAGTTGTTTCTTACAAGGCATGTTTGTATGTCGCACGATAAAATACCTCACGGCAAAATGTAACAAGTTCTAGCCGTCCCACTGCACCGCTGACCGCTTGACTGGTCCGTTAATTAATCGTGATTAAGTGAGATCCGCTTGCTGCTTTTTGGTGCCTGTTTTTTTTGTTTGTTTGTTGTTGTTTTTTCCGGTTTTCTACAGGTAAACGGCCGTGGAAAAAAGATCGACCAGAAACAAAGTCTTTACCATGTTAGGAGTTTTCGCTGGCCTGTCCAATTCTCGTCTGTCATTTGATTGTCAGAATACGCATAATCATTTGTTTAAGCAGCGGCGCTGTTCGATGGCTCATGATGCCAAATGTAAGAAATGTATTTCTTCAAATAAATAAAATCACGTCGAAATAGCTTCAAAACCTGTTTATTACAACAGGTGTTCAGACGAAAAACACGGTAAACACTATGCTGCACGCTTATTTCGAAAGGAAATGTTTTCACGTCTCTCGTGTAGCATAGCCCTACCTGAGTTAAATCGGTTTGTTACTCGTGTTGACAAGGAAGGCAGTCACTGAAGGACCAGTCTGACACGTTTTTCAGATTGTAGAGTCGACGATGGAAATCTCGAAAATATGTTAATCATTCTCACATTCATCATTAACATCATCATCATCATCACCACCACCACCACCACCACCGTCATCATCATCATCATCATCATCATCATCACCATCAACATTGTCATACATCATGATCAGGACTATCTTCATCATCACCATAATCAGAGTCTTTATCCCATAACCATAATAATAATGGTTTCTTATATAGCGCTTAATCAAACGAATTTCTCTAAGCGCTTTACAAAGTCATACTACATTCACCCTTCTCATATACAATAATACACCTTACATCCAACTACAAATACTATTACTACAATAACTAACAAATCCTAATCCTACCAATGTGACATTCACTTATTTTTCAAATATCACTACAAAAACTTAATCCTATAACGTTCAATCATACAACAAATACATATAATAGAGAACATACACATACGCTACATTTGAAAAGGCCCAGACGGCTATGAGTTAGGTTGTAACCCCCCCCCCCCCCCCCTCCCCACAGCATTGACTAATTATGAGAAAATAGATGGGTTTTAAGTTTAGTCTTGAAAGAAGAGATAGAATCTGAATGTCTGAGATAGTCTGGCAGTCTGTTCCACGTCGCTGGAGCTTGAAAAGAGAAAGATCTTTCACCAGTAGTAGTCCTGAAGCGAGTCATTCGCAGAAGGCGGTCGTCAGCACAGGAGCGTAGTTGTCGAGAGGGGGTGTAGATTTTAAGGAGATCTGAGAGATAAGAAGGTCCATTTTCAAAGAGAGCAGAGAAAGTGAGAGTTGAGATTTTGTACGAGATACGGTTTGAGACAGATAGCCAGTGAAGAGAGTGGAGTAGAGGCGAAATGTGATCATATTTTCCTGCTCTACAGACGACTCGGGCTGTATGATTTTGGATTCGCTGTAATCTTTCTATCAGGTATTTTGGAAGGCCGGCCAAAAGTGAGTTGCAGTAATCTATTCTAGATAAGACAAATGCACAAATGAGAGTTTTTGTAGCATCTGTAGAGAGAAGGTGACGTATAGAGCTGATTCTTCTTAGTTCTAAATAGGCAATCTTGCAAATATTTGAAACCTGTTTCTCAAAGGAGAGGGATTGGTCAAGTATGACCCCTAGACTGCGGACAGAGGTGGAGACAGAGACAGCACAGTCATTGATAGTGACAGTTGAAGGCAGAGAAGGATGGTTAGGTTGTTTTGTCACGAACATGAGTTCCGTCTTGTCGTCGTTTAGTTGTAGTTTGTTGGTTGTCATCCAGTCCTTCAGGTCTGCAATGCAGCCCCGCGTCCGAGAAATCAGTGAGTCAATTTCAGCAATGGGAGCCGACTGATGAAGCTGAGTATCGTCAGCAAAGCTCTCATGCGACATGGCGTGACCACTGATGACGTCAGACACAGGACTAGCATACAGCACAAAAAGGACTGGCCCCAGTACAGAACCCTGAGGCACACCGTACCTAAGAGGAGAACTGTCTGAGTATCTTCCCTGTACACACACTGTCTGAGTCCGTCCAGTCAAGTAAGAGATAATCCAGTCGAGAGCTGTGTCTTTGAATCCAAAGGAAGTTTGAAGCCGTAAGAACAAAATATTATGATCGATCGTGTCAAATGCTGCGGAGAGATCTAACATCGCTAATAAGGAAACATTCCCATCGTCAAGCCCGCAGAGGAGGTCATTGACTATACGGAGGAGTGCTGTCTCACAACTATGGCCTTGTCTGTAAGCAGATTGATGAGGATTCAAAAGGTGAACCATATGACAAACGCTTGGGCAGCGCTTTATTCTGTCATACACTGCTGAAAATATTCTCTCTCTCTCTCTCTCTCTCTCTCTCTCTCTCTCTCTCTCTCTCTCTCTCTCTCTCTCTCTCTCTCTCCTCAATTGCATAACTGCAAGGCACAGTCCTCCCCGGTCTTTAAAACGGCAGAGGAGCCCGCAATAAGAGACACATAAACCCGCACAGGCAACCCAAACCCACGCGCGCACATCCCCCCACATCCCCCCAATCCAACCCATACAAACAGACATGGGGGAAGAAAACATACACGAGGGCCACGCGATGCGCCAACGGAGGGAAAAACTCCCGTCCACACACAAATATCCACTCTCAGAGACATCCATCCAGGTGCAGATGATGTGAAAACGAAGGCGGCAGACGAGTGCCAAGGAAAATCACTGGCATAGGAGGCTGTTGCTGCATGGCAACACACTTCTCCCCTTGACTGTCAAGTCATCTTCTGTAGACAGTTGTCCGTCATCCCTGCTATTGAGTACAAAGGAGAAAAGGAGAGGTTTTATGTTTATTTGTTCTTTTTCTTTTCTGCCAAGGGATCTGCCTTTTCGTCCGCGGCCATACGGTTGGCCTATTTGCTTGTCTGTCAGCCAGATTACCTAAAAACTACTAAACCGATTTTTAACCAAACTTGACAGGAAGATGGATTGAGGCTCTATGACGAACCCGTTAAAAAATTTTCAGTTGTGCGTATCCGTTGTGCGGATCCGGATTAAAAGGCAGATCCGGGATTCGTTAGGCATACTTAGTACACAGTTTATCTGAAGTTGAACACTGTGCAGTGACAGTTCAAAAAATGATAAACATATATTCAAAACGTAGTTTAATGGAATGTTCACATTTTCTAATAATATGCACGTTGGTATTTTGTATTTTCCATGCACAATTAAAAAATAAAAGGGAAGTGACAGGGATAAGCCGAAAGACAAAGTGACAAACATAAAAACTATGCCCATATAACTTTTACAATGTGTATTTTAAAACACACAGCATAAGTGTTCTTGAATACTTAGTTTAATTAGGCCTCTCGTTCTCCCTACTGAAACAACAAATATACAAACAAATAAAATCTCTCTCTCTCTCTCTCTCTCTCTCTCTCTCTCTCTCTCTCTCTCTCTCTCTCTCTCTCTCTCTCTGTCGTTGTCTGTCTGTCTGTCTGTCTGTCTGTCTGTCTGTCTCTCTCTCTCTCTCTCTCTCTCTCTCTCTCTCTCTCTCTCTCTCTCTCTCTCTTAACCTGCGTCTTTTGGTTTGTTCATGATTTGCATATCTGTCAGCAAGATTACGTGGACACGACCGCAACGATTTGAACAAAACTTGACGAGAGGATGGGACGCAGCCAAAGGACGAACTCATAATACTTTAGTGCCGATCAGTATCAAAGGGCAGATCCGGGGTCCGTTCAGCAAGAGGACTCGAAAACTGCCAAACTGATCTGAACAGGAATTGGTTGGAAGATAGCTTGAGGTCCATGGAGGAACCCATTGCATTTTACTGTTCCTGTCTCATCTTCTGTGTCATTTCAGTGGCACTACCCCCCACGCCCCTCATTCCGGGATTTGTCTCACCGTGGCCCTGGCACCGGTAATCCGCAAGAAGGAATAATTTCAAGTCGTCAGTAGGCAGCCCACCAAAGGAGACACTGCACTTCTGGGCAGTCACTTCGATAGTGTTCATTGCTGCCTGTTCTGATACAACAGACGAAGGACACCACGAAGCCCCTCTTCTACTGACGATAACAATTGCTTAGTCAGATCGCTCTGGGCCTCCTCCAGGAGGACGCCACCACGTCCGTCTAACAACAGTCTCCGTGAACCTGCTGATACCGGCCACCTCGACACCGAACTCTCCAAGCATATAGATGTGAAAAGGAAATCGAAACTGAGGTCATCATGAAAGCAGGGTATGGATGGCCACAGAGATTGAGACTTTTTTTCTAACGCTGACCGTTGAGGAAGAGGACGATGAAGATGATGTTATGGATTTCTGTGACTGAATGGCAGGGTTGTACTCTACGCTTACTTTCATAATATATCATTCCGGCGTCAACCAGGCTCGAGAGACACAGAAACCTGCAGTGTTGGTCAGGAGCCTTGAGCAACACTGTCAGAGACGCATCCATAAAGTGGATGAAACTCGACTGTGTAATCCCAGTCTTTTCTGTCGAGCCCACAGCAAACTCAGCTCTGGGCAGGCGGAGGTCGGGGCAGACAAATCTCCCAAGTAGATGGCTTCAATGGAATAGAACCTACGACCTCTCAGCTGGCTGTTCCCGACGCAAACCACTGCAACATGGCGGCTGGTTACCCATTACACCTTGATACCGATTTGTGGTACGGATCCCGACCAAAGCGTAGATCCAGGATCTGGTCGAACTGTCAGGGTGTGTACTCTCCCTTCTACTTACCCCTCTCTGATTTATTGTAGGCTTGTTTGTTAAAGATCACGTGGAAAAGTTCTTCTTTCATCTAATTGAACGGACGCTGCGAAACACTGGTTTTCTTATCTACGATATGTATGTAGTTCATTTCTCTTACATACTTTTAACCTACAATTCACGTGAAGTCACGCTGTTTATAGACCAACCGATCACGTAGTCCACATCATAGCTACAATAGTTTGTGCAGCATGACAGGCAAGTAATTGAAGAGCCTTCTTTTTTTCTTTTCTTTTTTCTTTCTTTCTTTCTTTTTTTTCCCCCTTTTTTTCTTCAAACGTCTTATCTTACTTTCGTTCTACTTGAATGTGCATTTCATGCCTTTTTTGTTTTTATCTTTATAAATAATATTTATATTTATCTTGTTAAAGAAAAGAAAACATAGCATATTCTGAAAGAAAGAAGGGTGAACGTTTCTATGTATTGGTACAGCATTTAAAGGACCACCACTATCAACACAGTGGCAGGTAGATTTCCTTTAAACGTCTCTGATTGCCAGATGTAAGCGTGGGCAGCTCTAGCTTCAATGGCTCACACGAGCAATTCTGTTGCGAAAAAAGGGGTGGATGGTGTGAAGTGTGTGTGTGTGTGTGTGTGTGTGTGTGTGTGTGTGTGTGTGTGTGTGTGTGTGGTGGAGAGAGAGAGAGAGAGAGAGAGAGAGAGAGAGAGAGAGAGAGAGAGAGAGAGAGAGAGAGAGATACGCTTGATCTCAAGATCGGCGAAAACTCTTCAATTTTACTTCCTTTTTTTTTCTTTAAATAGAAACCTGCAGACGTCTTTGGTAAAAGCATTGACAATCATGCATTGCAGTCTTCAGTGATCTCTTCGCCTGATACTCAAGTCTTGAGAAAACGTTACTCGCCCATACCACAACTGTTTCTTACAAGTTTCCCATGGAGTTACCGTTCCTTTTCCCGACTGACTTCTCCTGCCCCGCCACCCTCTCACTCCCCTTTCACCCTGACACCCACCTCTTTCCTCCTCCTCCTCCTCTCTCTCTCTCTGTCTCTCTCTCTCTCTCTCTCTCTCTCTCTCTGAAAGCGCGCGTCAAGCGTCAAGCGTCTCTCTCTCTCTCTCTCTCTCTCTCTCTCTCTCTCTCTCTCTCTTATATTTGCCTGCTCTCCATTAGTCATCGTGGCAACACATGTCGATTATCACAAAGCCACATTTGAACACCAACTTCTGGAACTAATATCAGGACAAGGTCAAGAGCCTGGCTTGGTGTCGGGGTGAAAATGTCGATGTTTGGGGATTGGTCAGTCTTTGATCTAACATCTGATTTGGTCCATTGCTTTGGGAGGGCGGAGGCTGTGGTGGGAAGCGGGGCTCTCAGATGTTAGTGTAGACTTTTCGCAGTCGTCTCCGTGTCTCTCCTCCTCCCCCCCCCCCCTCCCCTCCCCCTCCGCCGCTCTCCTCTCTTCCCCAAACGACTATGTCACGCATCGTATACACAGTACTGCCTTCGAGTTATGTGAAATATATACCGCTACTTCCAGTTTTTCGCTCAGTGGATGCACGTGTGTGTGTGTTGGTGGGTTGCGGGCTATCCAGCTGTCCAGCTGTCTCACCGACGACCACAGTAGGAGGGACCTCTCTTCTCCTTTTCCTTTCTTAAAAAAAAAGAAAAGTCAAAGTCAATTGCGAACTCTGCAATCGTCTTTTTTTCCTCTTTTTTTTCTCTTTTTTTTCTTCTCTCTCTTCTTTCTTTCTTTCCTTTTTTTTATTTTTTTTTATTTATTTTTGGAAGAGGTTAGAAACCTTGATCTTTCTGCCCCTCTCCGCTTCCTCGTACACTCTAACCTCCCGTGAATCTGCCTCTTCAGTTCTAGAGGACACAGATGTTTCTGTTTCGCTGGTTTTATGTACCAATCGCGAAAAAAAAAAAAGCAATAACCGAAGTTTACACACCCTAGTCTGATTCAATGTCTTTTCGTTTAAAATCCACAGCTTCAACACAGA
>CM065714.1:63925555-63938055 GCA_033310375.1 Conus canariensis | reverse complement strand
CTAATACATGTGGAACGTCATGCTTTTTCATGCTTTTGTCACGACCAGCTCTCTCTCAATGCAGGGGAAAATATGAAAATAAGCACACACACACACACACACACACACACACAAAACAAGAGAGAGAGAGAGAGAGAGAGAGAGAGAGAGAGAGAGAGAAGACAGACAGACAGACAGACAGACAGACAGACAGACAGAGACACAGACAGGGACAGAGACAGAGAGACAGACAGACGGCAGACAGACAGACAGTCAGACGGACAGACAGACGGACGGACTGACGGAGAGACAGACTGACAGACAGACAGAGACAGACATAAGTACGGACGGGCAGACAAGGGACATGATTATTCAACTTACTTGTTAAAGAATAGCAGTTATATTTATTTCATTGACCCTGTCAAAGACTGGTTTTTCTTTGGATTTTGTTGTCAAATCAACCAGACAAGATTATCCCAGGAATGTGAAAGACATTTGAATGTGTATGGGACTGAGACAGTATCTGAATGTGTATGGGACTGAGACAGTATCTGAATGTGTATGGGACTGAAACAGTATCTGAACGTATATGGGACTGAGGCAGTATCTGAATGTGTATGGGACTGAGACAGTATCTGAATGTGTATGGGACTGAGACAGTATCTGAATGTATACGGAACTGAGACAGTATCTGAATGTGTATGGGACTGAGACAGTGTCTGAATGTGCATGGGACTGAAGCAGTATCTGAATGTATATGGGACTGAGACAGTATCTGAATGTGTATGGAACACGAGTAGAGGCCAGGCAAGAAACATTGATTTTTTTTTTTAAAGAGGATTCAAGATGCCTGAATACGAAAACTGCACGGAAACTTAGTAGTATAGATGATCTATCATTGGTATTATTCATGATTTTAAAAAATACTGCCGTATACCCATATCTTCAAAAGATAGCCTAAGGAATGATTAGAGTTTTATTGCATAAACACTACCAGATGGCCACACACCTGTAATTCCAATGAGGACGAAAGCACAACACACAGAATCCATGTGAGCCTTCTGAGGCATTACGTTCTTTTGTTACAATTACATTTCAGCCAGACATCAGTCTATCCTTGCTATTTTTTTCCCCCATTAATTTCAAACGAAAGACTAGAAAACAATGCGTCCATGTGGGTATTTAACTGTACATTTTTTTTCTCCCCTCACTAATTAAACTCAACGATACCGAAGTAAAAACAACAACAACAACAACAAACAAACAAACAAAGAAAAAGAAAAAAAATCGAAATCAAACAATGAAGGAAAGTATAAACAGGGAACAGTCAGTAGGCTTATTTACGTGGTAATACTCAGGTCAACGTGTATATATTGTCAAACTGTTAATTTCCATGATAGTAATTAGATCCATTTCCCCCATCCCATCCTTTCCACCTGCGCATACTTGTAACCTCTTTCCAATCCCCCCCCCCCCCCCCCCCTATAAAGACCAGTCTATTTCAGGATGAAAATAACTTTTTCCTTCTTATTCATATAGAATTGTTTGAAAATCTTGATCCTGAAACAAACTTTTAGAAGCAACATTACGTACCCCCTCCCCTCCTCCCCCGTAAAAGCCACCCACGACCACACGGCGTGAACGCACACAGCCTACACATTACAAATGCACTTGCATTCACGCCAATTGGAGTTGGGGGTAATCTTAAAAAAAGCACATTAAAAATCATAAAAATGTCACGACAGAGAAATGAAAACAGGAAAATCTGAACAAAAACCCAAAAGGGAGAAAGAAGTCGACAGGGGGAAAAACTCTTGCAGGCGTCGGGATTGAATCACGAATTAAGCAGACGACAAAACGACCCTCCCTCCAAATAAATGGCTTTCTAGTGGTAGGGGTGAGATAAAATCCGGCCAGAGGCGCGACGATTTGATACGTTTTGCAACAGACATTACATCGCCTGACACAGAAAATGTGTTTTTCTTTACAAAAAAGACGTCTCTCCGTTTGTCAAAATATTTGCTCGTGAAGGACTTTAAAAACTCGTGCGAAGCGCCTCCCGTCAGGGCTAGAGAGCCCGCAAACCCGGATACCAGAAACACACAAACATTGGGCGTCGTTTTTAACAGATGCTCCCGGCTGTAGTAGTGAAGAGGCACTTACGAGAGGAAAGCGAGCTGTGCAAAAGGAAAGCTCCACACCCTTCCCCCCAACTTCCCTCTCCCGCTCCACTCTCCCACCTCACTCCCCCCCCCCCCCCCCCCCCCCCCGTTTCTCCACCTCAACCCCGTCCACACCTATCTTCCCTTTTGAAAAAAGGAAAAGAAAAGGAAAGAAACAGGCGTGAAATAGTTTACCACCTGTGCTCATATCGGGTTTGTTTTAAAACAACATTTTTACTACGCTGTTTCAGTAACAGTTTAGTGTCAGTCCGCGCAGCGCGTCGCAGCCGCCATTTTGCCTTTCTCTCCTAGCCCGAAATCCCGACTTGCTAATTGACTGGTGAGACGCCGCAGGAAGCCGATAGGCGGCAGCACTGGGCTTATGTTTCAGGCTTGCGATTGGCTAGTGGAATCCTTTGCACGCGCATCGGAGAGGGGTGGTGGTGGTAGGAACTGTGGTTCTGAACCCCCCCCCCCCCCCCCCCCCTTGCTTTGGGTCAGTGGTTAAGCTGGCGATCCATTGAATACACAAAACAGCACGCGTCGGAGAGGATTCTCTGGGTCGGTCTGACCGCTGCACAAGTCCTACAGACATAAACAACATCTCTTGAGGGGATTCTGCATAGGTCGGGTGACCTTGATTCTATTTTAAACGACTCCTATCGGGGGTTTTGTACGAATCTCTCTCTCTCTCTCTCTCTCTCTCCTCTCTCTCTCTCTCTCTCCACACACACACACACACACACACACACACACACACACACACACACACATACACAGATTTCATAACCAAATACCTAAAACTGCTCCAAATCATCAACTTGTGATAAACCATCTCCCTCTTTCCATATGCTCTGTCGCTTATCTGAAATCTGCATTATGTATGAATCCGGCTACAATCCTACTTGATGCCTGCGAGCGACATAGCAGTCCTAGCGGTAAAGCTGGATTGAGTAAGTATGATTTTTAAAAATACAAGTCAAATCATGATGTTTATAGCTGAGCCGACCTCGGAGACCACATCAGGGCTGAAAGTAAGCCGAAACAAAACCATGTACAAATTAAAATGCCAAGACCACAGTTTTGACACAAACTCTGTAATACAGTGCTTGAACATAGAAAATTGTTCCGTCCAAATATCTACCGACAACAGAGACGAAAAGAAAATCCTCAACTTGGGACATCTGAAACAAGGATCTGGATCTGAAACAAGGCCGGACCTGGATTCGTTGTCGGGAGGGGACGGGAGTGTGTGTAGGGGGTTGGGGGGGGGGAGTGAGGGAGGAAGGAAGCCGGGCTAGCGGAATGGGAAGGGAAGGCGAGAGGGTGGAGGAAAGGGGATGAGGCTAGAGTTAATGCCAGGGATGTTCGCGGGGCCAGCAAAATCCCCTGTTGAGGGCCGTGGGCAGATTTCGTGGTGGGAGTCTGGAGACAGCGCTTTCAGAAGCTGAACCATTTCCAGGTATAACAATGATACTGAAACCCTGTTCTGAAACATTAACTCACCAACTGAAAAAAACTCACCAATTAAAAAAAAAAGCTAAGAACTTGACCAAAAAAAAAAAAAAAAAAAAGACAAAACTATTGCACCAGCTTACAAAACAAAGCGAAACAATAAATGGGGGTGGGGAGGGTGGTGTCCAGAAGCCAGGCAACTTTCTTCCTCTAGGTCTCGCCCTGCCAAACCCTTGTTTGGACAGAGTGCCTGCAAGCAGCAATCGGCCGCATGAACACAATGGTGCTGGGCCCTGGCTCTGGGTATGGAGCACTAATGGGAGATGGGAGTGGGTGAGTAGGTGGGGGAGGGATTGTAAGGGTGAAAAAGAACATTTCTAAAAATTCCTCCATCATATGTTACTCCCCCCCCCCCTCCTACCCCCACCTCCGCACAGCCCACTTCCTACAACCTGTCTGTCTCTCTCTCTGTCTCTCTCTGCTTACTATCGAAACTGTCGCCCGATTTACCGGCACCACAATCAACACTATCATATACTTATAAGGGAACACAACCTCCACGCATCAAGAGAGAGAGAGAGAGAGACAGAGAGAGAGAGAGAGAGAGAGAGAGAGAGAGAGAGAGAGGCCGGGGAAGAAGGAAAGGGAGAGGAAAAGGGAGGGGGGCAGTCTTTAAGAGGATGTACGGTAACTCTCCATTTAACGAACCTCCCTGATAATCACTGCTCCTTTCCAGCCCACACGGGCACCCAGTCTCATTTCACCGGGCCCTTAACTCCGCAAAGCACGGGTTTCACGTGCACCGTGTTCACCTTTCCACTCCACTGCGCCTCCTCTTCCAGTCAACAAGCGAGCAGTGCATCGCCCGCCTCGGCGACCCCTGTTCGTTCGTCTTGTTGGAGAAAAATAAATCTTCGCCCGTGACCCCCAGATCAAAAAGGATTCCCCTTCCTCCACGGATGTGCAAAAATCGTTCCGAAGGCTCAGACAGTGCACGCGACGCCCAATTAACGCGCGTGGCTGACTTTCATTGAATCTCCTCTTCATGAAGAGGGCGGAAAGCGTCTTCTCCGTTCGCTCTGTTGAAAGACAATTCATTTGTGGAAAGACTTTGTGCCGGAAGTTTTCCGAGTATACTGGCCTTTATTCAAAGAGAATGAGAGGGGAAGGGGGCGTAGGGGTTGGGGGGAGGGGAGGGGAGGCAGGGGGAGGGTGGGTGAGCAGCACATTAAGCATGGATTTCTCTGCACCCATCGCTCGTACGCCCATCAGTACCACTCCTTTTAGGTCGTTCTTCTCGGTTGCCCCCTTCTCAACATAGCCACACCAAGCTATGTTCAGGTGCAGTCTGAGAGCCGCCGTTCCTCTGAAAAGAACCCGAATGTCAACCTGCTCTCGGGTCGTTCATCAGCAGACACCTTGCCTGCATGGTTGCCAAAATTATTGCGGTGGTGTGTAACGGGGCTGTTCTGATTCTGTATTTTCATCTTGTCTCGGTTCCTTCGTACATCCACGCCCATCTTGTATCACATCACCCATCTTGTGTCACAGTTTATATGTACATCCACACCCATCTTGTATGACATCACCCATCTTGTATTACAGTTTCTACGTACAACCACACCCATCTCGTATCACATCACCCATCTTGTGTCACAGTTTCTATGTACATCCACGCCCATCTTGTATGACATCACCCATCTTGTGTCAGTTTCTACGTACATCCACACCCATCTTGTATCACATCACCCATCTTGTGTCACAGTTTCTATGTACATCCACGCCCATCTTGTATCACATCACCCATCTTGTGTCACAGTTTCTATGTACATCCACACCCATCTTGTATCACATCACCCATCTTGTATTACAGTTTCTACGTACATCCACACCCATCTCGTATTACATCACCCATCTTGTGTCACAGTTTCTATGTACATCCACGCCCATCTTGTATGACATCACCCATCTTGTGTCAGTTTCTACGTACATCCGCACTCATCTTGTATCACATCACCCATCTCGTATTACAGTTTCTACGTACATCCACACCCATCTTGTATCACATCACCCATCTCGTATTACAGTTTCTACGTACATCCACACCCATCTTGTATGACATCACCCATCTTGTATCACAGTTTCTACGTACATCCACACCCATCTTGTATCACATCACCCATCTTGTGTCACATCACCCATTTTGTGTCACATCACCCATCTTGTGTCACTTTCTACGTACTTCACCACCCATCTTGTGTCACATCACCCATCTTGTATCACAGTTTATATGTACATCCACGCCCTTCTTGTATGACATCACCCATCTTGTGTCAGTTTCTACGTACATCCACACCCATCTTGTATCACATCACCCATCCTGTGTCAGTTTCTACGTACATCCACACCCATCTTGTATCACATCACCCATCTTGTGTCAGTTTCTACGTACATCCACACCCATCTTGTATGACATCACCCATCTTGTGTCACATCACCCATCTTGTGTCACATCACCCATCTTATGTCAGTTTCTACGTACTTCCACACCCATCTTGTGTCACATCACCCATCTTGTATCACAGTTTCTACGTACATCCACACCCATCTGGTATCATAGTTCCTATATTCATCCACACCCATCTCGTATCATAGCACTCATCTTGTATCACAGTTCTATATTCATCCACACTCATCTTGTATCAGAGTTCCTACATTCATCCACACCCATCTTGTATCACAGTTCCCAAGTACATCCACACCCATCTTGTATTACAGCGCCCATCTTGTATCACAGTTCCTATGTACAGCCACGCCCAATGTACACTGAAGGTATATATGTATTTCTCAGGCCTGGCTGATGCAGGAGCATATCGTGAAAATAAGCATAGAGTACAGCCCTGTCATGCAGTCAGACCAGAATGGAAATCATCCTCATCGTCATCGACCAGCATGAGAAGAACATCCCAGATCCTGTGTCCCTTCATGTCCTGCTTTCATAGTCACCTCACTTTCGATTTCCTCTCGATATTCATGCCCTCGGTTGGTTTGTGTCGTGCTCACCGATATTGGCAACTTTCTGGAGACTGTTGTCGGACAGACGTGGTGGTATCCTCCTTCGGAGGACGCTCTGTCACACTGGCTCCTCGACTAAGTGTTATTGTCGTCATGGAGGTAGAGGGCTTGGTGGGCGTGTCTGCGATCAGAACAATCACGGCTGTACACTCCGGAGGTGACACAGCAGCAGTGCAGTGTCTCCTCTGGTGGGTTGACTTGATATTGACTGCTCCCTGTGGATCGCCGGTGCCGGCACTGCAGTAGGACAAGCCGAGGTTTGGCTTTGAACGGAGAACTGATCTCATGGGATTAACGCTACTGAAGTTGCACAGAAGATCAGAAAGAAAAATGTTTTTGTTAAAATCGGTTCTGTAGTTTATGCGCCATGGGACAGATACGCTAACTGATGAGCGTGACACACTGACCTTCGTGGCGAAAGTAATAAGTTGCACTATAAATGAATTATAACTCTGACTGGCTTCAAGGATGGGAGCAACATGAACGGAACTGGGATTTCGACTGGTTTATCAACGCGTAATGTAGTTTGAACAGTTCTATAGCTTGCCGCTGAGCCTGAACGGAAGTCAGTTTGTGTATGTCAACGGTGAACATTGTTGCGTTTTGGTTTTTGAACAGCATATATTCCAGCATCAACACAGCGATGATGTGGGTCAGGATTTTTGTAACGAACTGATTTAAAAAAGAAATTCCTTCTCAAAGATGCATGCATGAAATGAATAATACTCTACTGCATGATTCCTGTCATTTGATGTTAATGTTCAACAAGCACACTCAACAATTCTGGGCAAGAACCTGCCAGAACATCACACACACACACACACACACACACACACACACACACACACACACACACACACACACACACATACACACACACACACGCACGTACGCACGCACGCACGCACGCACGCTCACACACACACACACACACACACACACACACACACACACACACACACACACACACACCAGAATATGAATGTTCTGCTGGGGTTCCCAGCCTCCCAGCCGCAGTCCCTCACACTAACAATTGCGCCACGGTGACTAGATGGGGCAATTAGGTTGTTGATGGGGTTAAAATCCATAGTGATCGAAGCGGAAAAGGTAGCCTTGTGGATAACTCACCTACGTTGGAAGCGAGAGAATCTTGGGTTCCTGGTTTAAGTCTCACGCAGAAAATTTTTTCTCTGTCCTCCCCCCTACCCACTACACCTGAAGTGGTGGTCTGAGTGCTTGTCCTTCGGAGGAGACAAGAACTTGACGTTCTATGAACGGCATGCATTGAGCGTCTACACAAAAGCCTACACCAGCAAAGGAGAGAGCTGACCCTGACAAAACTGTGTGGGAAAATGCGCTTGGATCGGTAAATCAAAACAGAGAAAATATAGGGATGGCAATGTACTACAGCGACACATTCCACACTCCACACTCCCCTTTCCGGGAGGGCAACCGAAACAGACCTGTTCCTGAAAAAAAAACGAAGGGAAGATAAAGCGTGTCTGTCCATTGCAAATAGAGTTACCTTTTCTCGGTTTATGGTTAAAAAAGAAAGAAAAAAGAAAAAGATCTAGAGTGTCAGTTTCCTTTTTATTTAGAGTGTACGCCTTGATAACCATCAACAGCAATACAGGCGCACCGTTTCACGTCCGTGCTTTTGCACTTTCTCTTTCCGATTGATCTGTTCAGCTGAGTGATTATGATAGGGCAAAGCGCTTCTGTGTGCCCACCAGTGGCATCTGTCCCATGGAAACGGCGAGGTCACTCTGTCGCTGAACGCGATTTATGAGCTAACACAGATTATCTCCCCTGCGGAATTCCGAACATCACAAAGAAATATGTTGTCAGAATGAAGTTATGAAATACAATACAATACGATACACTACGATGCGACGCGATATGATACGATACAATACGATACGATACAATATGATACAATACGATATTGTATTATACGACACGATACGACACAATAGGATATGATACGATGCAATACGATACGATACAATTCGATATGATACGATACAATACAATACGATACGATACAATACGATATGATACGATATGATACGATACAATACGATACGATACGATACGATACGATACGATACGATACAATACGATATGATACGATACAATACGATATGATACGATACAATACAATACAATTCGATACAATACGATATGATACGATACAACACGATATAATACGATATGATACGATACAATACGATACGATACAATACGATACAATTCGATACAATACGATACAATACGATACGATGCGATACAATTCGATACGATACGAGACGATACAATTTGATATAATACAGTACAAGACATTACGATACGATACGATGCAATACGATACGATACGATACGATACGATGCAATACGATATAATACGATACGATACAATACGATAAGATACGATATGCTATGATACGATACGATACAATACAATTCGATACGATACGAGACGATACAATTTGATATAATACAGTACAAGACATTACGATACGATACGATGCAATACGATACGATACGATTCGATGCAATACGATATAATACGATACGATACAATACGATAAGATACGATATGATATGATACGATACGATACAGTACGATACGATACAATACAATACGATACGATATGATACGATGCGATACGAAACAATACGATACGATACGATACGATGCGATACGAAACGATACGATAAGACGCAATACGATACAATACAATACGATAAAATACGATAAGATACAATATGATACAATACGATACGATTCAACACGATACGATACGATGCGATACGAAACGATACGATACAATACGATACGATGTGATACAATACAGTTATATGTGATATTCATCTTTGAGGGAGATGGAGATGGCCAGAAAAATTGACTGGCTGTGCGATCATCTAACCTTTTATAATGTTTTTAAATGTCTGTTGCCCCTGCCTGAAGATGTCAAACTGATGGAAAAGTGTTGTGTACGTGTTGGAAGTTTGTTTGTTTGTTTGTTTGTTTGTTTTCTTGCCCTTTCGCATTCTAGAAACTCCACTTTCACTCCTTTGCTTCGACTGCTTGAGTTCGCTTCCACAGCATCAAAACCATTCCAACGGTCAGCCAGTCAGTCAGGGCGAACAGTTCTCCACGCGTTTTCACACGCTGATCAGTATCCAGAAAACCCTCCCACCTTCCCTCGGTTAGATAATAGGCCTGCCGACCCACCGACATCAACCAGAAACAAAATCTTAAAACTGGAGGCTTCGGGAATGGCCCCAGGCTTGTCCTGCGTGCCTTTTTGAATCTGCCTTCATGTATGCCAAGGTAAGAGAGGCGCGGCGGGCAGCTTGTTGGAGTTTCGGCGCTTTTAATTGTTTCACTCTGGCAGCAGAGGTCACTGTTTGTTTACCATCTACGGCACGCTGGGTCAGTGCGTGCGCTGACCTGCTCGTAGTGACTGGTCAAAGTCTCTCTGTCTCTGTCCCTCTCTCTCTCTCTCTGTCTCTCTCTCTCTCTCTCTCTCTCTCTCTCTCTCTCTCTCTCTCTCTCTTCTCTGTATGTTGATGTATTTGTGCGGGCCAATGTGTGTACGCTCGTGTGTGTGTGTGTGTGTGTGTGTGTGTGTGTGTGTGTGTGTGTGTGTGTGTGTGTGTGTGTGTACAGTAGCGCGCACAAGTGCATACGTCTTTTTTTCTTTTTTTTTTTAAAAGGCCAATAAATAACATAGGTATCCAATTCAACAACACAATAAAAGAGAAATAGATGATATAAACACCCAACAAGGCTACTGATTGAACTCAGAACTACTACAAACAAGACCAGATTTTTGCTCATGCATCTTTATACCCATGTTTCAAACCGGTGTGCAGCGAACACACCTCTATTACACAACAATGATATATGATCTGAACGGATATGTTTATTGCATACAAATCGTGTACAATTTTTGTTACGACGATATTGTTAACCTCTTCATTTTTTTTTTTCTTTTGTGAACCCAGTCGTTTATTTAGAAAAATGAGAAAATGAATAATCGATATAACGAGTTAATTCGAACTCTAAAATGTAAATACACAATCGAAATGTATATTGCGAGCATTCAAATGAATTGTGATAAAGTGGATAAAACTTGCACGCCTGTACGTTATTTTTAGGTGAATACATGGAATTTGTTATTTCTTCAATTGTGATCTTTCCTCCTGCGAAAAACTAGCACCCCGACCATCACCAAAGATCTAGACAACTGGGGTCAGGGGAAGAAAAGGAAAGCCGGCCCGTTTGAGTGTTGAACTTCAGTCACATGGTCCTCTCGCTTCGGAGGCAAGAGAGAGAGAGAGAGAGAGAGAGAGAGAGAGAGAGAGAGAGAGAGAGAGAGAGAGAGAGAGAGAGAGAGAGAGAGAGAGAGATTCTTGCGTTTGTTTTTGTTTTTATTTCGCAGACTTTCTCGCTTCAAATACTGATTTAGTTTAACTGTAAGGGAAACAAAACAAAACCAGTCACAAAGTGATGGGGCGATTAAACATGCTGAACAACTCATTAACGATATCAGGAAGTGCAGCAATAAGTATAGAAACCTTTAGAAACTTTTAAAGTGTGTGTGTGTGTGTGTGTGTGTGTGTGTGTGTGTGTGTGTGTGTGTGTGTGTGTGTGTGTAGAGAGAGAGAGAGAGAGAGAGAGAGAGAGAGAGAGAGAGAGAGAGAGAGAGAGAGAGAGAGCGTGGTGTGTGCGGCGGTATTCACCGACTACTTTCGCATTCAGGGCGTTATAGTAGTGGGAGAAGTACATCAAACGCCTCATTACTCTAGCAGTTATCAGAGCTGTCTTTTTTTCCCACGATCTGTGGTAGGGAAACTGGCCCGCCATAAAGACATATTCATTATGCTTCCTGCGTCTCTCTCTCTCTCTCTCTCTCTCTCTCTCTCTCTCTCTCTCTCTCTCTCTCTCTCTTCTCTCTCTCTCTCTTCCCTCCTGGTCTCTCCTGAGAACATTGCGCCGAACCGGCAGGTCAGCCGGGTTTCTTCTCCGGTTACCTGACCAACCGCAGACCATTCTAAGTTAGTCCCACAGTAACAACATTACCTTCGCTCGGCTTCTTGACCTTGAAGGCCTGAGAAGAAATGATGATTTCCGTCACACAAATTGTCAAAGAACTCTGCAAGTGGGGGAAAAAAGGAGAGGCTGAGAGATGGGAAGGGAAGGGGGAGTTGATTTACGTGAAAAACCACACCGCCGACGGCTGAGTTCCCACAATCCTCCGTGAAGCCATGCAAGCACAGGTTAGACGTCACACTGAAGACTCTCAAGGCCTGATCGTCAATGCCATGCGGGGTTATGCGTAAATTAGGAGTCAAGTATATCACATCATTGAGACCCTCGTCCACTCTTTATCCTCCGTCCACTCCTCCAATCATTCCACCTCCCCCCCGCCCCCCCCCCCTCTTTTTTGTTTTGTATTTGTTTGTTATTTTTTTGTTTTTCCCCAGATCAGTCACCGACGTATTTATTTCACGTCTACGAACAACACACACACGTGTGTGTGTGTGTGTGTGTGTGTGTGTGTGTGTGTGTGTGTGTGTGTGTGTGTGTGTGTGTGTATCTACACCCTTCAATCTCCCCTTCCTAGCACTTCTCCATTATCCACCCTCATCCTCATCACACCTACCTTGTCCCCCCCCCCCCCCCACATCTCCCTTTCTCTCTCCTTCACCCCCCATCCTTCGTCTGCATCAATTCCCGACCCCACCTCTCTCTCTCTCTCTCACACACACACACACACACACAACACACACCGCGCGCGCGCACGCACGCACGCACGC
>CM065714.1:63918055-63920555 GCA_033310375.1 Conus canariensis | reverse complement strand
CGCACGCACGCACGCACGCACCGGTGCGCGCGCACGTGCACACACACACACACACACACGCACACACACACACACGCACAAACACACGCGCGCGCACACACACACACACACACACACACACACACACACACGCACGCGCGCGCACGTGCACACACATACACACACACACACACACACACACGCACACACACACAAACACACGCGCGCGCACACACTCACACACACACACACACACACACACACACACACACACACACACACTCGCACGCAGACACGCACGCTTGCACGCACACACAACACACACACACACACACACACACACAACACACACACACACACACATACACGGACGTACGCAGACAAATACGCGCACTCACACACACGTATACACATGCTCGTATGCATGCGCGCACGCTTCCAAGCGCTCGCACGCATACACACACATGCACACACTCGATTTCAAAATCTTATTAACCTTTGAAACCTGCTGGGATTTGGGGTATTTCAAACAAACACACGAAATGATTGAATTTAAAGTAACATCTGCATCATGCACGCAAAACATTTCTTGACCGTGGGAAAAAATTGTAACAATACTGCAACATGTGATTTTTTTTTCTTTTTTAATTTAACAGCAACTTTTTGTTGGGAAAAAATAAATTACAACACAAGAACACAGACCTTCAATACAAATATTAATAGGATAACTCTTCTTGTTTGTTTCTTTATTTGTTTTTGATGTCAGAATAGTTGGAAGACACCAGAAGTAAATGAAACTCATCCCCAATGGAGGTTATGTCACATTTTTGCAGGTGCGACGTTCACGTGGAACAGCATAAATTCTTCCTGTCTCAAATGGTAGACAATGATAGTTACATGTGAACTAAAGTAATTAATGAATTCATACGGGCAAAAGGTAACTGACCAATATATTTTACCCTCGAAACTGTGTTATATAATGCCTTTAAAACATGCATTTGTTACTTTGCTGCAATGCTTCCATCCATGTACATTTTCGAAATGTCGCTTTTTGAATGATTAACATTTCAACACAAGTAAATTTTGTTGAAAACATTTGCAGTTCCCAAACTCAATCAAATCCAGTTTCAGCTCAAATTTGACGGATGTTACTGAGCCACTCAAATGGATAAATCCCCCTTTTTATGTAATACAACAAACTATACGTTTTTGTTTTTTTGTTTGTTTTTTTAGAGAGAGAGTTTGGTTGGATTATCAGATTTTAGACCAATCCAAAATCGAATTCATCTTGATTTAGTAAAGACTCCATCGGGTAAACTCCAGTTTCGTCATAGATGAAATTATTTTCATAGATACTTCTCTTTAGCCGATATAAATGTTTCAGAAATTTTAACATCAATTTCTGCAACATATTAATATTTCAATGCCTCCATATTTGGCTACCGTAACGTTCATAAATCTGTAGCAGTCACATGTTAAATTCAGAAACTCATCGCGATATGGCCTTTTATGGCCCTTTAATACACATTTTTTGTGTGGCATTAATGCATTTTTCATCATTTTGCGACTCAATGCATAAAGAAATGTGTGTATGTAATCATACTGTTTCGGTTGTGTGTGTGTGTGTGTGTGTTGTGTGTGTGTGTGTGTGTGTGTGTGTGTGTGTGTGTGTGCGCTCTCTCTCTCCTCTCTCTCTCTCTCTCTCTCTCTCTCTCTCTCTCCTCTCTCTCTCTCTCTCTCTCTCACACACACGCGCGCGCGCGCGTCAACGGCTTAGTAACATCCGTTAATCGGTGATTAATGTTTCAGTGACATGGTCAATGTTACAAAAGTGACTGTTATTTTAAAGTCTGATCACTTACAATTAATTCTTTAAAAGTGATGAGACATATATTACGTGATATATGCAAACGTTGTAACAAATATTAGTTACATGGTATGGAGATCAGGCCTTTCAACATGATTTATAAAACTAAGCAGATAAGTAATTATAAATTTCTCACTAAATATAGAACTGATACTCGCTTTGCCTTAAGTTAAGGCTGTGTCAGGCCAATTGACATAGGCTAGAACACCAAGGCTACATTAAAATATTGTTATGCTCTGCATAGTTATGCGGGAATTGTCTTTAGTTGTGACAAGCTCCCAGCATAACATTATCAGTCTCCAAAATCCCCCGAAGTCGGAGTGTAGCTGCCCACGTGGCGGGGTAATCAAAAACGGTCACACACGTAATGTTCTCATCCCCAGCTGATGCATTTGTACCATAGTGTTCAAATACTTAAGCTGTTCGGATGATCCCTGGAGTCTTTTAGCCAGGGTACGACAATAACAGAACTGATACAGCGCAAATATAGCTATATCTTGTTAAATGTAACAAAGTAAAACTATACAGGCCTATTTTTAATGGTGCACTAAGCAAATGAAGCTAGAGCACAGCAAATAAAAGAGATTTTTTTCAAACACTTTCACAATGCATAATTAATCTCGCATTGTTGCCAAAAATGACAGAAAATTAGTA
>CM065714.1:63905555-63913055 GCA_033310375.1 Conus canariensis | reverse complement strand
TACACAATACCCCATACATAGCCAAAGACTGGGTACTTTTAGCGTACGAAATAAATTACTCATGAGGAAGGTGTTCTTTCGTTTGTTTGTTTGTTTGTTTTTCTTTTTTTTGTTTGTTGTTTGTCTTTTTGTTTGTTTTTTGTTTAGTTTGTGATAAGAGTACGATCGCTGTGGCAAAAGAGTACTCTTGGCGTATGCGAAAAATACTTTGAAAAGGTTCTACAATGTTACTTTTCGCGAGAGAGTACAAATGGCGTCTTCCACCAGTATTGGACCAGTGTTGGAAATATAAACTCTCCTAAAAGTTTAATAATTTAGAGATGGCGATGAGAAACCAATTGTATCTTTAGGTTAGTACCTACGGTAATTAAATGTGAGTGTTGTAGCTCTGGAAGAGCCTAGCAGAGTTAAACGAAAGGTTCGAGTTAATTCCTACACTGGGCATATCATCGAGAAATATGATACATCAAACAAAAGATTATTTTGAGAAAATTGTAGAATTTTGTGCTCTAACAATGAATACAAATTGTAAGTGAAAGATTTTTTTTCTAAAGAAAATTGCTATTTAAAGAAATTTAGAAAACGTAAGTAAGAATTTAAATTGGCAAAGCTTGTTGCATTTCAACAAATTCCCATGCTGAAGACTACGCTCAAAATATACTCTAACATCTGTAGCCACCGTGGTTGAATTCATTTTCTTTTCTTCTTTTGATAGGGTTTATCTCTCATCTATCTACCATGAACGTATTATCACTGGATTCTAGGTAACCGCTGTCAAATCACCATAGCAGGTGAAAATGGTAAAATTGTAAGTATCTAAGCACATGAGGGAATGAACGCAGTTTACATACAGTCCATCAATTGAAGCGCAAGTCGTTATGTTCACAGAGAACAGAACAAAAACAAGAACATATTTCATATCTGCGTAAAAACCAGAAGTTAATGGTGCACAGGAGATAGGTTTGGAATTCTTCGTAAACTTAATTCCTATGTCGGATACGTCGTAACATGTTGATAACGACATAAAGAACATGTGAATACGTCTCAAAATTTGGTCCAGGTTTAGAGATTTTTCCCCCCTCCAATCAGTCTCTTACACACCATGCATAGTCTGTATGTTCTCTTACAAATGGACATTTTTTTTGCTGATTTTAGTGTTTTGGCGTTTGATACAAAGTGTCTGGGTTTGTTGATGTTCTAATGTGTGGTGTGCTGGCACATTCACTCTGATAATGTGTTGCTTGTACAAAGAAAACAACATAGACGAAACAAAAGACTTAATTATTTTTAGTTTTTCATTCTGTGTTACACACACACACTCACTCCCCCCCCCCCCCCCATCCCCCTCCCCTCTCTCTCAAATATGTCAACAATGGTAGTTACATGGCTTTAGAGAAATCTAATAGGACATGTTAAACAAAGGCTGGAAAGGCTTAACATGTGCGTTTTGGAGCAATGGTCATTTGAACACTCTGTTTAACACGACACATAATCTACTCAAAGATGGTACATCTATGTAATGTGTAGTCTTTGACCGTATAAAGCCAAACTGCTCCCCACTAGGTCTGAAACAGCGATGGGAAAAGCAGACAGAAGGAAGAAGATTTACGGATAGGGAGTAGGATCTCAAGTGTCAGTATAATCAGGTAGTTTTGCGGTTTGTGTGTGTGTGTGTGTGTGTGTGTGTGTGTGTGTGTGTGTGTGTGTGTGTGTGTGTGTGTGTGTGTGTTGTTGTTGTTGTTGTTGTTGTTGTTGTTGTTGTTGTTGCTTTAGCAGACGATGAAAATTTTCACACGCTATAAGTTTTCTACTGCTTGTTTCCAATCTCCAGACATTTTGAACTCTTTTCAACGTTTTCAATCACATGAATTTGAGAAAAATAGCAGCGACAAAAATGCTACAAGTAAGGTTTCATTAAACAGGAATATGATTGTGTTTCTTGCAATCGTCTCTCTGAAAGAAGATATTTTAGTCTATGTTTAAAGCACGCAAACGTAAGTCTCTCATAATGCTTCAAAGTGATGGGGAAAGTGGCAGTGATGTGTGCTCAGTGGACCCTCAACGTTACCAATTTTTTTCTTAGTAACACAGTTTAGCATCTCACTGGTTATTGGCTTTCTGTAATGTTTCATGCACAGATTGCTGTTGGCTATGGTCTTGGGGCTTAGTTTTGAGGATTTTCTCTTCATACGCCTAGCAGCTATAACATGACCTTCGCGGTTGGCGGCTGGCTTAAGAAGGCAAACATAGAACAACATATGATGAAGAAAAACAGAGCAGGGATGGGGCTGGGGTGAGGAAGAAGAGCAGGGGGGTGGAGGGGGTTTGCGGAAGGAAGCGTGGGTGCTGTTTGGCCGCAAGAGAACGTTTGGGATGAAGGGCTGTCGCACAGTGGTTAGCTTCAGGGACAGATTGACCTGGAGATCTCGGTTTGAATCCCACCGGAAGACTGCGATGTCTTGTAGGTCTTTTCGACCCCCGTTGACTAAAAAAAGCGGGAGAATATGCTCCTGGTATAGGGGATAGGAGGTGAGGTAAGGTCCTGGTATAGGGGATAGAAGGTGAGGTAAGGTCCTGGTATAGGGGACAGGAAGTGGGGCGAGGTCCTGGTATAGGGGACAGGAGGTGGGGTGAGGTCCTGGTATAGGGGATAGAAGGTGGGGTAAGGTCCTGGTATAGGGAACAGGAGGTGGATGAGGTTCTGGTATAGGGAATAGGAGATGGGGTGATATCCTGGTATAGGGGACAGGAGGTGGGTGATGTCCTGGTATAGGGGACAGGAGGTGGGTGAGGTTCTGGTATAGGGAATAGGAGGTGGGGTGATGTCCTGGTATAGGGGACAGGAGGTGGGGTGAAGTCCTGGTATAGGGGACAGGAGGTGGGGTGAAGTCCTGGTATAGGGAATAGGAGGTGGGGTGAGGTGGAAACAGGAACTTCAGAGTCATCATCCTCTTCAGGAATGGGTGTCACAGAGAGTGTTGCTTACAATTCCTTGACCAACACGGTAAGGATCAACTTCTAAGCCTTGCCGGTGCACCGGGACCTGATCATTTCTGTGTAACGCATTATATTTGTTGCTACTAACAATATTCAAAAGGAAGAAGATGAAGAAGAAGGTATTTACGCCTAATCTAAAAATTAATGCCATACTCGTTCACAATCACTAAATACATGTATATCTAAGTACAGAACAAATAAAATGAGAACAAACGGTCACACACACACACACACACACACACACACACACACACACACACACACACACACACACACACACACACACAACCAAATGCTCAACCTCACTCAACTGTACGGCATCACCACCACCTAGCCCGCACCCCCCCCCCCCCTCCCCAACCTTAAAAAAAAAAGTTTGTAAATGCATCCACATCATGAAAGAAATAGAGTACGGCTTGGTATGCTATCTCAAACCAAACTAGAACTCTGAGACGTATTTTCGTTTTCATCATGCTCGTCAACCATCATACAGTGAAGTTCATCTGTGGACTGCCGGCGCAGGTGATGACGATAGTACCGAACCGGGTGAAGCTGTGTATAGCGAAGCTGGGATGAAGGGTGTGACAGAGGACAGTGGGATGGCAGGGAACTGAGAAAGATGGAGATAATTTTAGAAACATACTTCATGACGATGATGATGATGATAACGACGACGACGACGACGATAATGATAATGATGATGATAATGATGATGACGATGATGATGACAATGATGATGACAATGATGATGACAATGGTGATGATGATGATGATGATGATGATGATGATGATGATGATGATGATGATGATGATGATGACGACGACGACGACGATGATGATGATAATGGTGATTATGATGATGACGATGATGATGACAATGATGATGACGATGATGATGACAATGGTTATGATGAATGATGATGATGATGATGATGATGATGATGATGATGATGACGATGATGATGATGAAGATGGTGATGATAATGAAAGTAATGATAATGATAATGAACATCGATCAAGCGCTTAAAGTTGAAAAAAAAATCCGGAAGTTCTTACATCGTAAATGGTATTACACACACACACACACACACACACACACACACACACACACACACACACACACACACACAGAAGAGAGAGAGAGAGAGAAGAGAGAGAGAGAGAGAGAGGAGAGAGAGAGAGGGATACACAAAATTAGAAGCAGTTCACACAAACAACTCCCTCTCACCCTAAACCCTATCGCTTTCTCACCCCCTTCCTGCTCACCTCAAACCAAATCCTGGCCCTCCAGGGTCTTTTTTCCAAATCTACCTATCCCATACCACTCCTGCATTAAAATACACTGCCTGCCAGCTCAACAAGCCATGCAAAAAAGGAATCAGCTCTTCTTGAAAGGATAAGTTTTGAGGGAGACCTAGAACCCTGTGATGGACATTGTATGGCGAACAGAGTCAGGGCGTAATGATTTTGTGAGGTTTGAAAACTTGTAGAAGAGTCTAAGAGAGTAATCGGGGCGTAATAGTATTTGTAGGTTTTAAAACTTGTAGCCGTGTTCACATGGCGTACAGAGTCGAAGTAATGAGTTTAGGAAGATTTTAAAACTTGTAGCGCAGTTTTCATGGCGAAGGAAATCAGGGAGTGATGATTTTTTTGAAGGCTTCAAAGCTTGTAGTGCAGTTTTCATGGCCAAGGAAAATCAGAGAGTAACGATTTTAGGAAAGTTCTAAAACTTGTAGGGGAGTTTTCATGGCGAACAGAATCAGGGTGTAATGATTTTAGGAAGGTTCTAAAACTTGTAGAGGATTTTTCATGGCGAAGAGAACAAGGGAGTAACGATTTTTGGAAGGTTTTAAAATTTGTAGTGGAGTTTCCATGGCGAAGTAGTTATTATTTCTTGGAAGGTTTTAAAACTTGTGTAGAGTTTCTTCCGTGGAAGAGAATAAAGGAGTTTTGATTTTAGTGAGGTTTTAAAACTTGCAGTGAAGTTTGCATGGCAGAGTCAGGGATCTGGTTCCAGAACGATGGAACGTAACAGAAGAGACAACGTTGGTCATCGGATTTTTGTACCAGTTGTGTTGCGTTGCATTGTATTGTATTGTTTTGTTTTGTTTTGCATGGCATTGCATGGTATTGTGTTGTATTGTATTGTATTGTTCTGTATCACCTGTTTGTCACAACACTTCTCTGTGTAAAATTGTGGCTGCACTCCCAATATTGCCTTCGTACAACGTCTAGGACATTTGGTCTGCCGGCGTTTTTGTTGGTGTTGCTCTTGCTTTGACATGAAAGTGGATTTTCCTGTAGAGTTTTGCCAGGGATCACTCCACGTTGCTGTGGGTTCTTTCTCGTGTTCAAATGCATGCGGTACATAGAACTTCGTTCTGCCGTCTCATCTGAAAGACTATAGCACTCCGATCACTGCTTCCAGCCTAATGGAGAGGTTGGGGGAAGGGAATGTTTGGGGGTACGGGATGGTGGAATGTGACGGAGGGGGGGGGGGGGGGGGGGGACCTGCTCCGTACGGGACTTGAACCATGAACCCGGGGAATTCTTCATTTTCTGGATGAGTGAATTATCCATCGAGAATGACGGGAGCACAGAGTTGTGGCAGCAAATGGTGATATACCACTGTTGTACTAAAGTAATTGATCAGACGATTCTCATTTTGTTTCCAGTTTGAAACATGCTTGCTATCCACTGTTTTCATTCTTAATTAAGATATTTGAAAAACAAAAACTGATTTAAAAACATCTAATGGAATATGGACTCGGAAAGCATTGTGCGTACTTTCCCTATGAAAACGTATCATTTTTTTTTTCGAAGATGTGATGTGATGTGATGTGATGTGTGTGTGTGTGTGTGTGTGTGTGTGTGTGTGTGTGTGTGTGTGTGTGTGTGTGTGTGTGTGTGTGCGTGCGTGCGTACGTGCGTGCGTGCGTGCGTGCAAGTGTGTGTGTGTGTGTGTGTGTGTGTGTGTGTGTGTGTGTGTGTGTGTGTGTGCAAAAGAGCATACTTGTGCCCGGACACAGATGCATCAAGCACTAATTTTTCTTATTAACTTTTTCTCTGTGTCTTATCATTCTTGTAACACTCGCGCACAAGCCTGTGCGCGCACACACACACACACAACACATACACACGCGCGTGCGCGCGCGCACACACGCACGTACGCACGCACGCACACACGCGAAAACACACACACACATGCACACAAACACACGCGTGCGTGTGCGTGCGCACGCACATGCACAAATAACGCTTACACACACACACACACACACACACACACACACACACACACACACACACACACACACACACACGCACAATGTACGTATGCATGCATGCACGCATGCATGCGCTCACTCAGAGAGAGAGAGAGAGAGAGAGAGAGAGAGAGAGTAGAGAGGGAGACTTCAGAGGTGGGACTAGGGAAGGAGAGGACTACAGGCGAAATTAGTCAAAGCAAAAACTAAACACGTCAGACAGACAGTGAAACAAATAAAACACAGAAATTATCGGTAAAAAATGTATTTAAACATCGATTGTCTTAAATCCAAGCATTGTCAAGGCCACATAATCACATGGCTATATAACGAGCACTTAAAAATCTGTTCTCAATAGGAAGTAACGCACCATCTGCGGTAGAATATCCATACACATCGTGGAAACAACGTAAAAAATATTGAAGAGAATCAGCATGGATAGGCTTCAGTAAAACAAATGGACGCCAGCCGAGTTAAAGTAAGGCACATAATACAAAGCTATATGAACTCTTGCATAGGACATACGAATATGAGATACTGTTTTTAAATAGGCAAATATTTTGAGGTTCTCTATGTGTAAAAGAAGTAAATTTCAGACATGTACTGGCATACCTTTTTTTTTGGTAAAAAATAATTACATATGTCATGCAGTTTCGTTGCTTACGGTTCATTCAATATTTCATAGCTCAAGTTTGTAATTCAATGGAATTTTACAAGTTTAGTCAACAATATTGAAAAATGAAGAACAACTGAAAAAATGTTCAAGAATACATCAGAGCATATGTACACACACACACACACACACACACACACACACACACACACACACACACACACATATTCGTCCACTACTAGTACTACCGAAGTCAGTCTGATAACAAAGGATTAGACAACAATGAAAATATGATCAAATTACGGAAACAAGAGTCTGTTTTATCCGTTAAATTATAACACCAAAAACAAAAAACAAAAAAAAATTGAAACAAAAATCAAAGGCGTTGCACATTCAAATTCTTTACATTCACAAAGCCTTTGTTTCTGTGGGATTAAAACAACCAATGTAAACAATGTTTTATTTTCATTGAATTAAAAACAGCGCTCAGAAAAGAAGATGACAAAAAGCTTGACTTTCCTTTCAGTGTCTGTATTTCTCACTCGCCATTTCTTATCAGACAACTTCAATAGAGGTACCTGCTATAATTTCATCAGAGGAAACAAAATTCACGACACAGATACT
>CM065714.1:63895555-63900555 GCA_033310375.1 Conus canariensis | reverse complement strand
CTTTCCATTTTCTGTCTTTCGATAGTGACGATTGAAAGGGTGTCAGAACAACAATACTAAACATGAAATGAAATGTGAGTTCATGATACTTAATGTGCTTTCGGCCCTAACATGAACTCCATCATCGGCTGGTATAAAAACAACATGATATGACTTGCGTATCTATGATAGAGATAGAAATTTCGTTGAAAGACCGGTTAGTTTCACACACACACACACACACACACACACACACACACACACACACACACACACACACACACACACACAGATCGATAGGTAGATAGACATGTGAAGAGGGGTGTGTGTGTGTGTGTGTGTGTGTGTGTGTGTGTGTGTGTGTGTGTGTGTGTGTGTGTGTGTGTGTGTAACAAGCGGATGAATTAACAACGTCAGTATGATCATCGCTATCATCATCGCCGAAGTCATTATTACTATTGATTTTGCTACTATTATTAAAAATACTAATGGCATTGTTTTTGTTGTTGAACAACAGGAAAGAAGAGGGAATATAAGTTATGGACAACGGTTATTCTCCGTGTGTGTGTGTGTGTGTGTGTGTGTGTGTGTGTGTGTGTGTGTGTGTGTGTGTGTGTGTGTGTGTGTGTGTGTATTTGCATGCGCGCCTGTGTGTATGCCCCATCTGTGTGTGTGTGTGTGTGTGTGTGTGTGTGTGTGTGTGTGTGTGCGTGCGTGCGTGTGTGCATGTGTGTGTGTGTGTGTGTGTGTGTGTGTGTGTGAGAGAGAGAGAGAGAGAGAGAGAGAGAGAGAGAGAGAGAGAGAGAGAGAGAGACCAGCCAGGACGCGTGAGCTGCAAAACTTGAACAGAAGTTTGGCCTGCTCTAGGTCAAATAGATTATTTTTCCAACAGATATTAGACCATTTCTCATATTAATAATTGCTTTAATGGAAACTGAAATGTAGACTGGAACGCACGAGCTTAGAAATATACAACGTCATAAATAGGTAATTAGATTTTAAAAAGATGATAGTCTTATCATGACTTAGTCAAAACAAAAACTTTTTGGATTATCGGAATATTGGCCCCCCCCCCTCCCCCCTTACCTCCCCCCCCCCCCCCCAAAAAAAAAAAAAAAAAGGAAAGCAGAGCTCATTCGAGGAAGCTAACAGATTACCATCGGTGCAAAAGGAAAGATCGTCCATCTTATCTGATGATTTAGTTAATAAAGCTTTAACTATTACTGATCCAGCGTGGTTGGTTTTCTGTCGGGTATTCTCTGTGCTCCGTATACCAGTTTCTCAACCCCATTCTTCCCTAAACTTACCCCTATCCCACCTTCAGCACGACTCCTGCCTGCACCCTTCCACATTTAAAGATATGTAAAAGGCGAGAGAGAGAGAGAGAGAGAGAGAGAGAGGAGAGAGAGAGAGAGAGAGAGAGAGAGTGATACAGAGACAGAGACACAGAGACAGACAGAGACAGGCAGACCGACCCAGACGGAGAAAGAGATTAGAGACAGAGAAGAAATAGGCAGAGAGATGATGATTATGATGACGGACAAAAAAAGAGATGAAGTGGGAAGCGATCAAATTCAAGACTGACGTCAACAACCACCAACAATGCTGTGGCAGCCATGCATAACCGTTCCAGGACACCAGAGAAGTGAGCGAAAGAAGAACCGGGAGGGGAGGGCTGGGGAAAGGGAAAGCGAGAAGGGAAAGGCGAGAGTGAAACAGAGCCAGGTACAGAGAGGAAAGCGGAGCAGCAGCCCAGCGGAAAGCCGATCTTACCTGTCGCAGTTCATCAAACGCGTCGTTCAACATGTGCATGCGCGTGCGTTCACGCTCTGTCGCCCCAATACGGGAGGGGTCCGGAAGCCTCGTCTTGCCCCCGCACTTGCTGACCGTTCTGGCTGACTGAAGGTCATGCTCCATCTTGTCCCCTGTCATCATCATCAGCCGACCATCGCCGCCGCCGTCGCTGCCAGCACCCCCTGCCATATCCTGCGACCCGTGCCGAGAGTCGGAGGTCGAGGTCATCGTCGGGTAGTACTGATGATGGCCAGGAGACTGATGATGATGGTGTGGATGTGGATGTGGAAGATGATGATGATGGTGATGCTGGTGAGGTGTGTGGCTGCTGAAGAAAGGAGTTCCGTGGACATCGGAGGGCTGCAGGAGGCTCTGATGGAAGAAGGCGTCGTTGACCTTAGCTGGGGGCACTGCGGGGGACGTATGCACGGCGCTGGTTTCACTGTTGACGAAGAACCGATGATTGCCGTTGGTCCAGGAGTCACCCAGCTCTGACGTTGCGCCCGAGCTGGGATGGGGGTGGGACGCCGGGTACTGATGCGGCGGGTACGAGGGGTCTTCAGGGTAGGTCTGGCATGGGTACTGGCCGTCGCTGCTGTAGTGGTGATGTTGCAGGAGTGGGGAGGTCCCCTCCTGGCCGTACTCATGCTGAACAGCCACCCCGCCACTGTTGATGATCATCTTCGACTTGCCGGCAGATGAAGGTTTACCGCCACCTGGTAATCACTAAGTGACACACCCGGGTAGTTCTTCGCCAGGATCGAAGGCTGGATTTAAGTTGGTGACTGATGACGACTGACAGCGTTGAACAAAAAATATCAACTGTAAGTTAATTTTTTTTTTGGAATTAGAAGAAGCACATCCTTCGTTGAAATATACCTAAGAAGGCACTTGTGTATAGTAGAAAAAAATCCCAGTCACTCATTTGAAATTAAGAAAAAAAATTAAATGGTCGATAGAAAGGTAATACTCTCACAGCGCATTTCCAAGAAACTATCAAATCCAATTTTCTCTGGCTCCTTCCACAAAGGAAACGTGCAACAACGGAACCGGCAACGTCCTTATCAGCTGCCAATCTGAGTCTGGAATGAACGAATCCATCCCATAAATCTGCCCGTAGAACCTGTCAGTAGCCCCCTACCTCTCCCCCCCCCCCTCCATCCATCCCCCCCCCCCCCCTCCAACACAAACAAGCAGGCAATCCGGGAAGCTGGCACCCTCACGAGACTCCGCCCCTCGTCCTGCCACTCAATTCCAGACCCACAGGCACGCGCTCTGGAAGCGGACAGAGAAGCTGGACTGTTGCCTTGTCAAGAGCACGTGGGATGCCGCGCGTGCACCGAGTTGTCCCCCTGCTCTGTGTCGATTGGTAGGGAGGTGGGAGGGCTACACCCCGTGCCCCTGCTCGTGATATACGTGTTAGCGCGGCCAACGAACGATGGAAGCGTGCATGCGCTGGCATCCACCGTTTCCAAACAACGGGTGTGAAAGTGGGGGTTGGCAGGGCTCTCCAAGCTGTTGGGCCTCTGCTCGATCCGTTAGGCATGCGCCGCGTACTTTTGAAGGCACGCTTGATATCGATATTTCAAAAGGATGGCGGCTTTTTGGACATGAAGATTAAACAGGGTGCGTGTCGTTAAAAGCCTTTTATCACACCACTTTGCCGGCTTCTCCCCAAGTTGGAATTTTGGTTCCTTGTACTAACAGCAAAACAGCGGGAATGGCCCTGATGAGAAGACATCACCCAGCGTCTCTCTTCAGAATGAAGAAAACAGCGGAAAAGATAACACAGAGATCCGTCACTCCTTTCCCACCCTCCTCCCCCCCCCCCACCCCCACCCCCCCCACCACCGTCAGTCACATGAAAAGATGGACAGTTTCAAAAGTGAAAGAGGCCATAGTCAAAGCAAATCAGAAAACTGAAAGATCAAATTATAACCGTGGATCATTATTTCTGTAGTTTAACATGCAAGGATTTTTTTCTTAGATTTTTTTTTAATGTATTGCCTGTTTATAGATCTATATTCATTTATTTGTTTGTTTACTTGGCACAAATGCTGTTTACAGTCTAAACTCGAACTTGCGTGTAAAACTTGTTTCACACACACACCACACACACACACACACACACACACACACACACACACACACACACACACACACAACACACACACACACACACACACACACACCCCACACACACACACACACAACAACACACACACACACACACACACACACACACACACACACACACACACACACACACAACACACACACACACACACACACACCACACACACACACACACACACACCACACACACCACACACACACCATACATACACGCGCACCACACACAGCTTTCGAGCTTTTTACCAAATGAGACAGAATCATTTTGTTACATCTCTTTAATTCTGTATAAAAATTCACTCAATTCAGTCATCATCATCATGATCATCATCATCATCATGATCATCATCATCGTCATCATTATCATTATCATAATTATCATTATTGCTGCTATTAATTGATTAATTAATTGTTGTTTTTGTTGCTATTGTTATCATTATCATTATCATCTGTTATCATAAAATGTCTAAATTTCACTTCAGTGCCCTTTCATTTCCCCACTGTGTTGCTATATATTATTGTTGAATATCACGTACTTGACTTTTTTTTTTTTTTTTTTTTGGGGGGGGGGGGACATCTGTGTACATTCATGTACAATTTTTTTCAACAACAACAATCATCATCATCATCAAAATACCTTACAGAGTCCTTTTTTCCCTAGAAGTGTAATTTTATCACACACACCAACACACACACACACACACACACACACACACACACACACACACACACACACACACACACACACTTACTTAAATATCACTTTTAGGCCATCATATCCCATTTAAAAACTAAGACAATCGTAAATCCGTTGTTTCGTCTACGTTTACCAGCGGTTTATACCAAATTCTTTCATAAGTTTACCGGGTGTTATAAACCGTCTGCTTTCCCTTCCGACGGAAAACTGCAACATGAGCTGTCCTCATTCATATGTAGGCCTACTACTTCATCAAAACAACACGAAAACACACACGACTCCCCGCCTGCTAAAACAATCCACAGGATAATGTTTTATGAGCGGTTTTATACTGGCACAAGCCTCTGCGTGGTGGTGTGTGTGTGTTGTTGTGTGTGTGTGTGTGTGTGTGGCGCGC
>CM065714.1:63873055-63893055 GCA_033310375.1 Conus canariensis | reverse complement strand
CTATGTGATACAATACGATAGGATACGACACAATGGTGTAAGATATAGTACAGGAGCAGGCCATGTTTTTTGTCTTTTTCCTTGGGATGGGGGGGGGGGGGGGGGGGGGGGGGGGGCAGGGGGAGGGAGGGGTGGAAGGTGGAGGGAGCAAAACTTTAATGTTGTGTTGAAGGAAGTACTGTGACATATTGAATTGTATTGCATTATTTTGCATGGCATTGTATTGTATTGCATTGCATTGCTTTGTATTATTGCATTGCAATGTACTGGATTATATGATATTGCATGACATTGAGTTACATTGATGGTTTGAAATTGCAAAGTGCTTCACAGTGCGCAAATCACGAAAATGCTAGATGGTGAAAGTGCGAAAACAACAACAACAACAAAAATAACAACAACAAAACAACTGAATGGTCGAAAAAGTGTACATGTGTGATGATCTTATAAAAACACCAAGTGTTTTTCTATCCGAAGTTCTGGAATAACTTTTTAAAACAATCTTTGACGCACACATATTCGCTCATGAATGTACAACCGTGTTTATAATCTCGGAGTGTAAAGTTCAGCCTGCTAGGATATAACAACAATAAAAACAACGACAGTAATAGTAACTTACAAACAGAACAACGAAAATTGTAACAATAATACTGATAGTGATAATAACAATAATAATAGGATTCTGACTGGTCTGGTGCGAGTGGCTACGGTAATTCTTATATTGTTTGATTTTGAAGAGAGAGAGGGGGGGGGGGGAAGAGAGAGAGAGAGAGAGAGAGAGAGAGAGAGAGAGAGAGAGAGAGAGAGAGAGGAGAGAGAGAGCTTTAACGTCACGTCACAGCGTCCAAATTGGGGCTGCAAGCAAGTTAAAAACGAAGTCCATAAAAGCTGAAATGCATAGACTAAAAACACAAACCAAGTAAAAGTGGTGAAATCGAACGACTGATAAAGAACAACGAGTTTTACTAATCATGTTCAAAACAGATAAAATGAAAAACATGGATTTCTTTAATTAAATGCAAACAAACAAATAAACAAGCAAGCAAGTCACATTAGGTGGAACGCCGTGGAACACAGGGTAGGTGGAACGCCGTGGAACACAGGGTGTTCGTGAGTCCGCAGTAAAAGGTTTTCCTCTTTGATCCTTGGCATGCGCACGCTCAGTGAAAAGAAAGGCTTTCTGTCGAGCGGTTTGTCGCACAGTATGTATTATGGTTACGTCCGGCCTCTATGCACATATTGACTCTGTAAACCTTTGACCAATGAATCTCACTCGTCACTGCATACACGTATTATAATAATAAGAAAAAAGAAAGAAAGAAAGAAAGAAGGAAAGCAAGAACACAATGAGCAACAAGACTGCATGGAAAGATGTACAAAAATGTTATTGCCAAAGTAGAACATTACGAAAACTAAAGTCAAAATGCATATTGTACTTCAATTGTTTGCCTTTTTTTAAAAATTAAACTTCAGTATTAATGCTGGAAGCCCCTCCCACTCACTTATTCTTATCATTTTTGGACAAGAAGAAAGGCAGATGTAGAAAAAAGTAGTTAGATACAATACCCTGATCATTCACATATTTGAAATTTAAGAACATTAGCATTCAAAGACAGACAGGAAGGAAAGATGAAGCGAAGAACGGTAAAAGAAAAGAAGGAGAAGGAAGGAAAGAAGGACTGACGAGCTGGCCATTCTCACCCTACTCTGGAGTTCCTTGACCGAAGTAACTCAATTTTCCACTCAACGGCAGTCAGGGGTGAGAACTCGAAGGTATTTTGACACCCACAGCGAGATTGGGGGAGATAATTTTCGCATGCGATTTTCTTTCAATTTGCTACCGGAATTGGAACATGCCGCCCAATGGCCTTGACGCTGGTTTCTGAGATTGCCGGTGAGATAGTTTCATGTTCCAGAGAGAGTTGAATGAGTTCACGCCCCTCTCTCTCTCTCTCTCTCTCTCTCTCCCTCTCCGGAACTGTATTTCTCTGATGACGGGAAATGAATTTGACGGTGGTGTATATGTGTTTAGCGAGAATGTTTGCTTTCAAAATTATCTTCAGTAGCTCTCGTGTATTTTCTGTATCTTTCTCACTGATTCACTATGTTTTACATTCTTAGTATTCTTGGCATGGAGGGGGTCACAAAAATGAAAAAAAAAAAAAAAAAAGCACAGCAGGCAAAACTGAACATGCTTTCGCAGCGAAAATAGTATTGAAACAAAAAAAAAGAAAAAAAAAAAGGTTTTTCGAATTGTAAGGCGGGGTAGGAATCAGACGAGCGAAATTTGTAATGAAGAAAATTTCCAAACAGAAGGGGCGTCAAAACAAAAGAAAAGAAAGCGCGTTTATCAAATAATGCAGTGGAGGTACGTGGAACAGAAACGATCAAAATGTCAAAGGAGGAACGAAATAATCTTGATAGTGAATGCAGCGAACTAAACGAGACAGGTAAGCAGGTCCAGTTGAGTTGAATGCACCAAAGCGGAGATACGCGATGTGATAATCAATTCTTGCAGGTGAGTAGAGAGGTGGGATGAGGCAAGGGTTCCATCGATCAATGCTCAGGATCAGACGAGATGCATTGTTCTGAAGCTTTTAAATTTCATTAAAGAGATCTTGAGGGGACCCTGCAAGTAATGAGTATTGACAGTCGAGATGAGACACTGTCAATGACGACAAAAAGATTTGAAAGGCTTGGTTGGAAGAAAGTGACGAACAGCGCTGGTGCAGGCCATTTAAAAAAAAGTTCACGTTACGAATGAGATTCAAAAAAGCATATCAAATGTGAGTCCAGGATAATTCAAAAGTAGTGACAAACTACCAAAATGGAGGTGTCACAACAACAACAGAAAGTGAGTCAGGGAATTGAATGGGTATAATCTTCAATGTGTAGGGTATCAGCAGCAAAAGAATGACGGAGAACTGGATGACATCACATGGTATAGGATGAAGGAGAAGCGTACAGGACAAATGAAACGGGACCTATTACTGATCCCGATTACATATAAAGTGAAACTGAAACTGTGACAGTGCTATTTTCTTAGGCAAACACAAACTGGATGGGTTCAAAAAGATAACAAGTGAACCAGAGAAAAGCAACGTCAGTATGACCAAAGAGACCTTTGAAATCCTTTGAAAAAAAGAATGTCATGGTCAATTGGATCAAACGTCGCAGAGAGATCAATCAGGGTCAAAATAGAATACTTTTTTTAAATAAAAACCAAAACACAGGCCACTAATACAAATTCCTTCTATTTCTTTATCTTCCTTTATCATGATAGTCAAAATTTCTATTCAAAGAAAGAATAAATACGTCGAAATTGGATCTCCCTGCCTACATCCTCATTTTATCTTCAATCATTGAGTGGTGTTGCTATCTATACTTATTATCGATTTTACATTTTTATGAAAGGTTTTGATCCACCGATAAGTGCTGCTGCCAAACCAGTATACTTTCAAAGCTTTAAACGTAAATTTCCAACTCAGAGAATCAAAAGCGTTTCCAAAGTCAATCAAGAGTAATAGATCTGATTTATTGTTTACATTTAAGTACTTTATCAGGTCATACCTTAATCTTTTGTTGCTTCCCAAATACCAGTTACTTATACATCCAGTCTGATCTTCACTCATTAGCTCTGGTACAATGGTTTTAATTTTGTTTGAGATGCATGTACGTCCAACCTTATCCACTACGTTCAGTAACGATATTGGGCTTTAGTTTTTCGCGATTTTTTTTTCCCGGTTTATCACCTTTAGGAATATGATTGATCAAACCTACCCTCTAAGCTACAGAGTGTTCTCCATCCTTGAATGCTTCTGTCAATGATTTAACCACAAAATCCCCGAGTTGAAAAAAGAGGGGGGTAGGAGGTGGGGGAAGCGGGTTAGGGGTGGGCAGTAAGTCCAACAGTGCCTGGGGTTTTCCCACTTGTATCTGTTTTAATGCATAACTCGCCTTCTAATTTTTTTTTATCTTCACTTGACAGTCTTGGAATTTATTCAGTCTTCGGTGTCTCTCCCTCTGCGTGGAGTTTTCACAGAACGTTTAAACCTCATGCTGCTTACTGCTTTGATTGTCAATGACAGCATTGACCTTAGTTACTGCTTTTGAGATATTTTAGTATATTCTTTAGATTTGGGATACATAATTTTACTCCTTTCTGAATGCCAGTTCTTTCCTTTTCAGCCCTACGCTAAGTGACTTAACTACGAATACTCCATTTGTTTCCCGCCTAAAAAAAGTAATAAAATAAAATAACAGGTGAATCCGTTATTTCCAGGACTTTCATTATCCTGAGTGATGCCATTGCTTCCTCGAAAGTCATCTTCTGTTCTCTGAAACTTCTCAAGTCAGTTGGAAGATCTGCAATTACCTCCTTAATGTTGCTCTCTTCCAACTTTTTTTTATATAATCGTTGAAAAAAAAAACATATTCACTTCACAGATATCTTAGGTATTGTTCAAAACATCTCCGTGTCTATCTGCATGTTAATCATTTGTTTACTTTACTATTTATGTTTTTCTAATCCACAAAAATAATCCGAGATCTTTTCACCTTGAGATATCCACACAGTTCTCTATCTTAACAGCACACTTTCTTATCTCTTTACTCTAATTGATTGTGACATTTCATTCTTTATTTGAGTTGTTTTATATCATCTAGAGACTTCGTTCCTCTCAAATGTATTCTTTTTTTTTTAAGCGTTTGCCCCAGTTTTCTTCTGTGTGTGTTTTTTTCTTTTTTTTTAAGTAGAATACACTACGGTTTTAGCTATGATTTTCATTAAAAGAACATCAAGAAATAGTTGATGCGAAATCGCAAATTCTGAGCGATCAAGTATGTTCGATCAAGTTCGATATTCTCATCGTATACCACTGTGTATTCCTTTCTTGTAATCTGATCTCTTTGATAATCATCTTCACATACTTTGAGTTCCATAATACTGAACGATTGATTAAAAAAACAACCAACCAAACAAACAAACAAAACCGGCGCCGTTTATTTTCAGTATGGATTTTACACTTTAAGACAACCATGATCTGTTCTATAACCTGGCTTGACCTCGCGATCTACAATGTCAGACATGTGTTCACTGATAACTCCTTTTTTTTTTCTAAAGTCTAATCTACTTTGCTTTTTAGGGTGGGATCTTCTCCAAGAAAACTCTCTAGTGTTTAGACAGAGTTCTACCCATCTGCCTACAAGATCTTAATTATCAGCGTATTATTACTAGCTTTTGGATTGTTGATACGCTTATCATTATCACAAGCAATGTCAGCGCATAACATACAAGTTCAATATATCATATTGAACTATATACGCAGTCACGGACACAAAATAAATAGCACTGTAAGGAAACACCCTCGCGCGTGCGCGCTCGCCCGCACGCGCGCGCACACACACACACACACACACACACACACACACACACACACACACACGCACACACACACACACACACCACACACCACACACACACACACACACACACACACACACACACACACACACACACATACACACACACACACACACACCACGCACGCACACACACACACACACACACACACACACACACCACACAGCACACGCACACGCAAGCACGCATGCACGTACGCACGCACACACGCACAATCTCTCTCTTACCCGCCGCATATACGCTCTTGGTCATGGTATTATACTAGCCACACTCTCTCCATATCCCTCTTATATTCACAGAGAAAATGTTACATTTGGGGAGAAAGAATACAGCTTTTGAGAGAAAAACAGTAGTATAAATGCACTTTAGCTAATATGAGTCTGACCACATATACATAATACACGCCACTCGCGCGCACGCACGCGCGCACGCACGCACGCACGCACACACACACACAGATAGAAAGACAGACAGATATGCGCGCGCACACAGACGGAGAGAGTCTGTCTGTCTATCTGTCTATCTGTCTATCTGTCTTTCTCTCTCTGTCTGTCTGTCTGTCTGTCTTCTTTTTCTGTCTCTCTCTCTCTCTCTCTCTCTCTCTCTCTCTCTCTCTCTCTCTCAAATGGCTAGACCATACTGATGATCACTGCTAAAAGTAGTCGTTTCTGTATTCATATGACTTTTTCTGCAGATTTCACCCGTTGAAACGATTTGGCATCGGGTCTGACAGCTTTTCTGATCGCACCGACAGTCCCAGCTCCGTCTGACACACGGCAGACTGTAACGTCGAGTGGGATCTTTTGCTCTGGAACAGCACTCTAAGGAAAAACAAACAAACAAACAAACAAAGAAATTTCAAAGAAAGAAATCTACCCCCAAACAGTTGCGCCAGAACCACAAGATATGTTGTTTGCTTGTTTTTCCTACTGTGTACTACTGTGGTATTACCACCCTCAAACAGCTTCCTGTAAGTGAAATACCACTTTCTTTTTAACCCCTTTCTTTTCTTTCTTTCTTTCTTTCTTTCTTTTCTCTTCTTTCTTTCTTCTTTCTTTCTTTCTTTCTTTCTTTCTTTCTTTTCTTTCCTTCCTTCTTCTCTTCCTTCCTTCTTTCTTTCTTCCTTTCCTCCTTCTTTCTTTCTTTCTTTTTTTTTTTTTAACTAGACCTTTCCACGACGTATGAACAGTACCGGCGGTTACAGCACACAACGACATTCAGTGCCACCCGGGAGTGCAGTAGCCGCATACCGGAGTCCGTGATCTGTTTCCTTCATTGGAACTGAAGGGCAGGTTGAAGACATGGGAGGCAGGGAGTGTTGGTGGGGGCTGGGTACATGGCGCGGGGAAGAGAGAAAGGAGGGGAAAGGAGGTTGATACAGCAGTTAAAAGACACATAGGACAGGGGTACAAAAGAAGAAAACGTTTAAGTAAAGGGAACAGCGAAAGCACACCTAGAAGTCAGAGGAGCACGAAAAAAAAAATTGCCTAAGCCTGGAGCATAGCAAAAGAAAAACCTGTAAGTCACTGGTACAACGAAAGAAAAATCTGTAACTTATAGGTACTGCAAAAGAAAAACCCGTAAATCGTATGTACAGCGAAAGAAAAACGTGCAATTCAGGGTCACAACAAAAGGAAAACCGGTCAGTCAGGGGTAAAATGATAGAAAAACCTGTAATTCATCAGCACAGCGAAAGAAAAACCGGTTAGTCAGGGATACAGCGATAGAAAAACCTGTAATTCATCAGCAGAGCGAAAGAAAAACCGGTTAGTCAGGGATACAGCGATAGGAAAATCTGTAATTCATCAGCACAGCGAAAGAAAAACCGTAGTCAGGAGTATAGCGATAGAAAAATCTATTAGGGGTACAGAGAAAGAAAAACGGTTAGCCAGGGGTATAGTGATTGAAAAATCTATTAGTCAGGGGTACAGCGAAAGAAAAACCGGTTAGCCAGGGGTATAGTGATTGAAAAACTTTGTAAGTCAGGATTACAACGGTAGAAAAACCGGTTAGGCAGGGTTACATCGAAAGAAAGGCCTGCAAGTCAGGGTTACAGCGAAAGAAAAACCAGTTAGTCAGGGTTACAGTGGTAGAAAAACCGGCAAGTCAGGGTTACAGCGAAAAAAAACCCTGCAAGTCAGGGTTACAGTGAAAGAAAAACCAGTTAGTCAGGGTTACAGCGGTAGAAAAACCGGTAAGTCAGGGTTACAGTGAAAGAAAAACCGGTAAGTCAGGGTTACAGTGAAAGAAAAAACAGTTAGTCAGGGTTACAGCGGTAAAAAAAAAACAGTTAGTCAGGGTCACAGCGAAAGAAAACCTGGTAAGTCAGGGCTACACTGAAAGAAAAACCAGTTAGTCAGGGTTACAGTGAAAGAAAAACCGGTAAGTCAGGGTAACAGCGATAGAAAAACCGGCAAGTCAGGGTTACAGCGATAGAAAAACCGGCAAGTCAGGGTTACAGCGAAAGGAAAACCGGTAAGTCAGGCTTACAGCGAAAGAAAAAGCGGTAAGTCAGGGGTACAGAGAAAAGAAAACCGGACAGTCAGGGGTGCAGCAAAAGAAAATCCTGTGAGCCGTAAGTACAGCACACAAAAAAGTGTAAGTCAGCTATACAGCCAGGAAAAAATACCTTTTAATCATGGATACAGCGATATGAACAAAAAATGTAAGTCATGGCACAGCAAATGAAAAACCTGTAAGTCAATGTTACAGCGATAAAAAATTAACTAGTCAGGGTCCAAATAAAAACATGAAAGTCATGCGAACAGAGATAGAAACACTTGTAGATATTGTATACAGCGAAGGAAAAACCTGTAGGTTATGGGGTACAGCAAAAGAAAAACCAGTCAGTCAGTTCTACAGAAGACTAAGTGCTTGTAAGTCATGATCCAACGAAATAAAACCCGTTAGTCGTGGATACAGCGAAAGAAAATCCTATAGGCCATGGGTAGAGCGAAAGAAAACCATGCAAGTCAGAGGTACAGCGAAATAAACACATTTAACTCAGGTGTAGAGCAGAAGGACTTACAGGTCAAAAGTACAGGAAATGAAGAACCTGCAAGTCAGGAGTACAGCAGAAGGACTTACAGGTCAGAAATAAAGCACAAGAAGAACGTATAGAAAGCAGGGGTCCGGCAAAAGAAGAAATTATAAGTCAAAGGTCCAGCAGAAGAAGAAATTAGAAGTCAGGGGCAGAACAAAAGAAGAACCTATAAGCAGAACAAGGACCCAGAAGTCAGAAGTACAGAAGATGAAGGGGTACAAAAGAAGAGGACTGACAAGTCAGAGGATACAGAAGAAGACTTACAAGTCTAGGGGTACAGAAGGAAATGGATATAAAGGCCAAGGGCACAGAAGAAGGACACGTAGGCCAATGGCACAGAAGTAGAAGCAGCTGCAGAAGGAGAACTTATGAATAAAGAGTACAGAAGGACTTCTAAGGCGGAGAATAAAGAAGAAGGAATCACGAGTCAGGAGATACAGAAGGTCTTATAAGTTAGGGGGTACATAAGAAGAAGGACGTATAGGTCAGGGGTACAGGAGAAAAAGGGTGTATAGTTCAGGAGTACAGAAAAAGAAAGACGTGCACGTGAAAACTGAAGAAGAAAGATTTGTAAACCACAGGTACAGAAGAAGAATGGCTTAAAAGTCAGAGGGTACAGAAGAAGTAGGGCTTATAAATCAGGAAGTACAGCCATAGATGACGGACCAAGAAGTCAGCAAGGAAAAGAAATAGGACCCATAAGTCAGGAAGTCTAGAAACAATCGGACAGAAAAAGATATATAAACAATTGGACAGAAAATGAAGGACTTTTAAATCTGAAAGTACAGAAATAGAAGAAGGGCACATGAATCAGGGAAGAAGAAGAACAAGAAGAATGAGAAAAAGAAGGACAGGTTGTGTGCATGTATGATCGATTACAATTCTCAGTGGTCACTTTAAAATGAGCTGCTGTTAATCAGTGCGAACAAATGAGTTCTAATGCCAGTACAATACGTTTATCAGTCCGCTTGTCGGAATACAGCTTTTTTTTCTGGGTTTCTAAATCTTCTTCTTCTATTTAAAAAAGCCCGTAAACACCTTTCATTAGCTTTGTAGGCTCCATCGTGTACATAGGAAACATCCAATGACGCTAACGTCACCTTCGTGGAGAGACGTAAGGGGCGTTAACTTGCCAAACATCGGTTTTTCAGCTGAATGGACCATCCTCCCCCATCAACCCCTTCCCTCTCCATCCCCACTCCAACCCCCACCCCTTCACTCTTCCCCTCTATCCCCCCCCCCCCCACACACACACACACACCCTTCCCCAATTCTCAAAACAAACTTCTACGACTTAGAGGAGGATGACGTGCCAAAGACCGTGACCGCTTGTGAAGGTCAGAATGACACGCATGCACAGTTGTCACCAAAACAGAGGAGTATTATCAACATGAAATCCGTGTCTGGCATCTCCTTTCCCGTCATACCAGCTGAGCTGAGATCTTGCACGGTGTAAAGTCTCTACGCGCGTCAGGAAGTTTCTCCAGTTTTAATCTGACCTCGAAGCCACCCCCCCCCCCCCCCCACCTCCCCCCGGCACGTCAAAATGCGTCAATTGGGCCACGCGAACATCGCCGATCGACGGATGTGGACGCCCCCTAGCGACGGCTTAGGCAGGCGGGGGCTTCAAGGCATGCAGGGAGCGGTCATGCAAGTGTAGGGGGATTAACTCCAGACGGGGAAGTAATTGAGTTTGTCGTGAGGGTTAAAGCGCTGAGAACTTGGGATCCGAAACCTTCGTTCACCTCCCACCGTTTCAGGCAGCATTGGGAACGGAAGGAGCAGGAGAGAGGTCATTTCAAAACGACTCTCTCTCTCTCTCTCTCTCTCTCTCTCTCTCTCTCCTTCTCTCATATGTATATGTGAAAAAAGCATGGGGGGGGGGGGGGGGGGGGGGGAGGGGGGACGGTTGTGTTTTTACACGGTTTAGTTGAGTATAATAAAACTATTTTAATTCAACCCAAATGCTATGACATATTTTCTGAATAAAGCAACATCCCCTCTCTTCTCTCCTCTCTCTCTCTCTCTCTCTCTCTCTCTCTCTCTCTTCTTCTCTTCCTCCACCGAAATTTACGACAAGAATGTATGTCATGACCTTTCCTTAAAAATGCATGTTGTACTGGTGTGCTTATGGGAGGGAAATGACGGTGAAGAATGCTTTTTGTTTGTTTTCTTTTTTTTTTCTTTTTTTGTTTGTTTTGTTTTGTTTTTGTCGTGGCACACTATTGCTTTGAGATGAAAAAAAAATCGAATTTGCAGTATGTGGTTTCTATGTTTATCTATCACATTATTGTTGTTATTTTGGTGACTGATGTTATTTATTGTGTCAATATATATTGACCCAGTTAAGTATATCTATGTTTTTTTTTATAACCTTTTCCATTTTGACAATTCCCAGTTTTATTTCGTGTTCAAACTTTTTCGTTTCAGACAACCGCACAAACCTGGGCGCAGTGGCAAGCGTCACGAATTCGTGTCAAACAGATCGTGGGTTCGAAAGTCATCAGGAACTGGGTTTTTTTTTTTTCCAACCCTGTTCGCTTGTATTGAAATCCGAGTATCCTAAGCATTCAAGTAGTGGAACTGACCACATGGCTGATTTTCAATCCACTGCAAAGATCCTTTTTAAGGTTGTTGGTCAACATCCCTGATGAACACTGCTAAGAATCTGTATTTAAAACAAAATTCATTCACCCTTTATCATTCCACGTACAGGGCTTTTCGGAGCTGTCACTACGCAGGTAAAAGAAAGGTCCCATTCTACAAGAAACGGTAACCGGTAAAATATGAATTTATATACGTACATGAAGTTTACATTGTTATAACTAATCGGCTGAAAAGAAACCTAGACTGTGCTGAGGTTGAAAAGACAAATAGAATAGAAAAATTGATGAAAAATATTTGAATGCAATGAAAATACATGCAAAAGCCATACAAGCGAGCAGACACTGTGGACAGGTACTGTCTACTGGGAATAGTGTGTACATTTTGGCCAGATTGAAAAAAAAGGAAAGCATGTTATGAATTTTACCACAGAAAAAAAGAAAGAAAAAAAAGTGAAGATTCGTTAGAACAAAGAGAAGTAAATGGGACACAAAGGCAGAAAGATAGTGGACGACGGTAATGCACGAAAAGAGGCAAGATCAAGGAGAGTGACAGCAAAGAGGAAATCATGAGCACACATCATCATCATCATCATCATCGTCTCGTCGTCGTCGTCGTCGTCATCGTCATTATCATCATCACCGTCACATCATCATCATTATCGTCGTCGTCGTCGTCATCATCATCATCGTAATCATCATTGTTGTCGTCGTCGTCGTCGTTGTTTTCGTCGTCGTCTTGTCGTCGTCGTCGTCATCATCAACATCATCATCATCATCATCATCATCACCGTCATCTCTGTCAGGCAATCCCTTTTCCGTTTGACACTTCCCAGTTTTTTTGTCTTTACCGTCCTTTGGGTGGACACAGACTTAGTAGGGCGCAGCGGTTAGTGTCATGAATTCGTGACTGGTAGATCGTAGGTTTGAATGTAATCAGAAACACAATTGTGGGTTGTTGTTTTTTCGCCCCGTCCGAGCCCTGTTCACAACCAAGTGTGCTATGTGGTCAAGTAGAAAAGCGATCATATAATTAATTTACATCCACTTCAAGGATGCGATTTACAGATTAATGGTCGACAATCTTTATACGTACTGCTGCTATTAGGGGAGTGAAGTTATGTGGGGTTTTTTGTGTTTGTTTTTGTTTTTGTTTTTTGGTCTGTTGGATGTACAGTATCTAGAAGAGATATTTGATGAAGATTCACACGTCTGTTTTGTTATTAGCGTTACTTTGCATCTTGTCTTGTGTGTGTGGTTTTTTTGTTGTTTTTTTTTGCTACTCACATAACAGAGGAACGCGGCTAAACTTTAATTAACGTACAAGTAGGGCACCTCTTGCTCCCATGGCGCCCATAACTCTAAACGAATGCTGCTTACGACATCGAATCGCACAGCAGAAATGACAACACGGCACACAGAATAAAGAAGGAGACATCCCTCAAAAAGGATGTTCCAAGCTTGCCCATATACCCTGCAGCTGAGACATCTGCACAGCAACAACAACTGGGGAAATGAACAAGCACAAATTAACATTTATTCACGACTGGTATAGCCTTTTCGATCTTCAATAGAGTCGAACAAACACGTGGACGAACAATACAGGTAACCTCGGTTTTATTGGTATGAAAGGAAATCTTGAATGAGGCAGGGAACAGTAAACAGTAATCAACGAACAGGCAGGGTATTTCTTGCTCCCATGATGATATACAGGGGCTAAACGTGCTTTGCTTTCAACATTCAGTCAGGCGTCAGTCATAAGTCAACAATGGACGTCAATATATTATCATTTTTGTTTAACCGTTGAGCCGTTAGCTTATTCACCATCAATGAAATCAGTCACATAAGCTAGAGATTTAATGTTCCGTTGATCACTCTTCACGCAGCATTCAGCATCAAACAGTTCATCAATCAATCAATCGTTCATTCAATTTCTATCGATCGATTCGATTAGTCAACCAGCTAACACTTTACTGAAAATATAACCCGCTCTCTTCTTCCATCCCTCCTTGCCTCTTTCCATCCATCCCATCCATCCATCCATGGGCAGTCAGTTAATCAATTCACGCACGAAAAATGTTCGTGGTATAAATCGATCAAAAATCAAAGTTCGGTCATAGAGACTTCAATAACAGTCTGATTTTGTTAGCTGTTTGTGATTTAGTATATTATTTTACTTGTTTTCATTTCATTTCTTAAAATCAATCAATCAACTAATTAATCTATTTGTTTTTCTCTTATTATTATCATCATTTTTTTTTCATTTCTTTAATTTTTTTTAAAGACAACTGATCGCACTGAAAACCTCCTGGTTCTCACAGGATCAGACAAGTGTATAATTATATCTACTTGTTCATGCTTCCTTGGGGGAAAAATAATCCGACGTATCCTTATGTCTGTTTGTTCCACTATGTACATATCCTACGCCTCTATGTCCTTCTTTGTGTGTATGGAGGGGGGAGGGGAGAGGAGGGGGTGATGAGAAAACGGGTGAGACAGGGTAAGTGCGTGGAGGGATGGGGACGTGGAGAGGGGAGAGGATGCGGGGTGGGGGTAATGTGCTGGCGTGTGCATGTCTTTCTCTAAGCGCTCTCACAGGAAAGCATGTGACAATGCGTCATTCTCAGGTTGAGATTTCCCAAGGACGCATTGGTGCATGTGAACCAGGTCCGCGACATCTGTCAATCCATATTCAAAACAAAACAGTCACATGGTACGAAACTCGAGGGCACATGAATATGAATCTTTGTGGTGTTCTGTGTCAGATGTTGGCTTGAGTTATGGCACCGACATGCCAACGACAGGCTGTGGGACTAAGCGATTTCCTTTCTCGCTCAGTATCGGATTGTTTCATGGGAAAAAGCCTTCTGTAATCGGACCATCTGTTTCTTCCAAGCTCACGTGGAAGTAATGGTAATACTGAATAATTGCAGCAATAATACGACGGCGACGACGACGACGACGATAATGTTCATGATGCTGCTGCTGCTGCTGCTGCTGCTGCTGCTGCTGTGATGATGATGATGATGATGATGATCACGATGACGACGACGATGATGATGATGATGATGATGATGATGATGATGATGATGATGATGATGATGATGACGACGACGACGACGACTATAGAACGTTTGACACGTAAGGGTGAAGGAGGAATGGTTTTAGACTGGAACGAATGTTTTCGTCTCTGCTATGGCCCCCGAGGACGACTGGGCAATAAACATTTTTATTATCATTATCATTATTATCATCGTCATCAACCATTTCATCATTATCACTTTTACTGGCATCATCATTCTTATCGTAATCGTCGTCGTCATCATCATTATCATCATCTTTATCATTGTTGATAAGTGAAGGCATGAATGACAATAGAGCACAAACCCAAGGGCATTTGGTGGGAGATAACGATCATTACAATAGTAGGTTATTTTTCCTCGTCAGTTTGTTTGCTTACGTGCTTTTGTGCATTAAAAAACATGCGCAAGTTCATGCTCGTGCACGTCTCGTATGTGTGTGTGGGTATGTGTATGTGTGTGTGGGTATGTGTATGTGTGTGTGGGTATGTGTATGTGTGGTGTGGATATGTGTATGCGTCTGTGGAGGGAGGGTGGTGGCGAGGGACAAAAGAGGGAAAGGAGAGGTGAGCGGAGAGGTAAGGGGCACGGGGAATGAGGGAGAGAGGAGAATGAGGTAAGACGGTAGTGTGTGTGTATGTGTGTGTGTGTGTGTGTGTGTGTGCGTGCGTGCGTGCGTGCGTGTGTGTGTGTGTGTGTGTGTGTGTGTGTGTGTGTTCCATCTAACTCTACCCATCTGTGTGTGTGTGTGTGTGTGTATGTGTGTGTGTGTGTGTGTGTGTGTGTGTGTGTGTGTGTGTGTGTGTGGTGTGTGTGTCTCCTTTTTATCTCTCCTCCCTCTCTCTCTCTTTCTCTCACTCCATCTCTCTCTCTCCCTCCCTCCCTCCCTCCCTCCCTCTCTCTCTCTCTCTCTCTCTCTCTCTCTCTCTCTTCTTACCTATCTCGCCTGTCGTCTCCTCCTTCCGTGAGAACAGCAGCCAGAAGTCAAAGGACAGCGGTGCCAAGTTCAGAACTGGGCGCCTGTCGCATCTGGAACCGTTCATGTCACGCTGCTGGGTGCCCTGAGTTTGGGAAAAAATTATTTTAGCAACAAAAAAAATGTTAAAAGAAAGAAAGGAAAGGGAGGGAGGGAGAGGTGGTTAAAGGTGGGGGAGGATGGACGGGAGAAGAGAGAGAGAGAGAGAGAGAGAGAGAGAGAGAGAGAGAGGAGAGAGAGAGAGAGAGAAGATTGGATTAGGGGATGTTGAGGATAAGGGTCTGCTTAAACAAAAAGCAGTGTTTGATTGTGACGACAACAACAAATGGAGAGAAAAAAACGAGGGGAAAAAAAACAGAACTACATGTACGGGTTAAACTGCCGAGACTTTAAAAAAAAAAAAAAAAGCCACGCAAACAAAAACAAACCGAGTCCTAAAGTAAATAGACTGATTTAAAATAGCTCTTCACCGACGACGTCTTTGTCGGATCAAATAGGGAAAAAAGTGATTGATCTCGTTTCAATAAACAGTCTTAAGATGAAACACATTAACAAATAGTTCACCACACATAATTATAAAGTAGAAATCTGTGTGTTTGTATCTGTGTCATCTGATCTATACAATTAAAACAAAATGGCTGAATGTTCATGCCTGGGAATTTAGTCACTGTTTTCTATCGAAGGGTCAAATTTTCAGTACTGAGCGAATAAAAAAAACTGTGTTGTATCCGCAAAAACCGAACAGGCCGCAACAGGCGATTTCCATTGCTAGCAACCTCTGTGACGCATAAACGACGGTAGCACTGAAAGCATTGTCTCTAAGAATTCATGGCCCAAAACAGACCCTTAGTAGCAAAATTGAAAGGAGAACAAGAGAACAATCAAAAGTACCGAAATGGCTGTGCTGTCGACGTCCATAACTGAAGTGAAAGCGATGCAGTAAACTTTACTTGCAAAGCTGTCGTTTTGACCAGAAGGCGCAGTGGTCGAGAAGTTACAATGCTCGAAAAGTGTCCCGCAGGTCTGTAGTTCGAAACTTACGAGGGATCTGTCTATCTATCTATCTATCTATCTATCTATCTATCTATCTATGTAACTATCTAGATCGCTGTGGTGTGTGTGTGTGTGTGCGTGTGTGTGTGTGTGTGTGTGTGTGTGTGTGTGTGTGTGTGTGTGTGGTGTGTGTGCGCGCGCGCGCGCGCGCGCGGGGCGTGCGCGTGCGTGTGTGTGTGCGCGTACATGCGTGCGTGCGTGGGTGCGTGGGTGCGTGCGTGCGTGCGTACGTGTGTGTGTGTGTGTGTGTGTGTGTGTGTGTGTGTGTGTGTGTGTGCGCGCGCGCGCGCGCATGCACGTATGTGTGTGTGTGTATGTGTGTGTGTATGTGTGTGTGTGTATGCGTTTCCCTCCTCCTCCTCCTCCACCCTCTTGCTCTTACAAAATAAAGGAGTTGGGGAAAAAAAAAGTGAGCACAATCCTTCAATGTCTATGCAGATATATGCCAACGGGTACAACACAACCAGTGAATGAATAAAAATCACACTTAGCTGAGCATCTCGGAACAAAGTCTTCATGTGATTTAACAACAATATTCGCAGGCGGAGGAGTGACGGTTTGGTGAATTTTTGAATAGACGCACGGTGACTTTTCCCCCATCCAGGTCCCGCGTTAAGATGTGTGTAACGTACCTAAAAAGACCAGCCCAGTAAGAGAGTCATGCCTGTTGGAATGGAGTAGAAAAAAATCCACTTTGGCAAGTAAACAAAAACATGCACAGAGGAAAGTGGGGTTCCGTCCGCTGTACTGTAACAACACACTTTCTCGAGGTATAAACAGCTAAAGTAGCTCAAACTTCACGGAAAAGCCAGACTCACGTTTCTGTAAACAAGACATTCTATATTCATGTCCATTGATAGCTACCAAGTTCGGATGAATAGATCTGTTAAACTTATTTGCTGCATTATGACATCAACGATGTCAATCTTAAATTACAGTCTGCGTTTGCCCCGATGAATTCAGATTAGAGCACACCATTTCGGATTTAAATTTGACACGAAACAAAAAATCCTGATTTGTTCATCCAACCTATTCTCACATTTTTCTTAAACACTGGTTGTAATTGTCTAACCTTGTAAACATCGTTAAGTAAAACATGTTTCCAGACCCCGTATCTCCTATCACCTCTCGCAGAGTCTTGAAGACAGTTGGGGCGCCACAGAAGACTTCGCAACCAGCCTGTATAGGCAGGTGAAAATAATGTAATGAGAGCAATCAGTTAAGAAAAAGACCAAAAATCAACAAAGCCTTTACCATTTGAACGACGACACCCTTTCTGGGGATGATGAAGGAGGTGCGAAAGGGTAGGCAGGAGAGGAGGGAGGTGGGCGTCTAGTTCCTATACTCTATAAACCATGTCGTCTAAAGGATGCTCAGTAAAGTGCCAAAGCGCAATGTGTGCTACGTAACTTACTTAGACCCTTCGCCACCAACGGATCACTGACCTGTAAAAGACAGCTCTTCAGTGGACTTGGATCCGGGCTGTCCTTTCTGCGTCTGTTCAACCGATTCCTGTCTTCTACAGTTCTGCCTAAGTGTCCCTTTTCCGGCTGTTTCTGGGACGTTCCCACTTCCCTTTTTTTCCCTGCGAGCGCCACGGCAGTGTCCTGCATGCATTACACCAGTTTAAGAAAAGAAGAAGAAGAAGGTGCTGAACACCATCGAAATAATTCAGAAGTTATGCAAGATCTCTTCTGGAGGAATGGGAGTTGTTTTGGGTGGGATGACGTTGGGTAGAGGTGAGGGTAAGGTTATGTTGCTTAAAGCCCAGCCGACCTCAAAGGGCAATTTCAGGGCTGTCACTGCGTTGTTGACTCACAAGTCATTAAAAAAAAATAATAAAAAAAACCTCATTCACACAACAGTAGCGTCAGGTGGGGTAGGGCGGAGCTATACATATAACAACCTGATATTTGTTATCAGCTGGTCGAGTTTGCTTTGCAGGATTTGTTGGTTCCGATCTATGTATTAAGATTTTGCGCTGGAAGTGCTATGTTGCATGTGGCATTAGTTAACCATATGACATATATGCACACTACGTAAAAATTCTGGAAGTGTTCCCTTAGAGTCCAGGAATCACCCCGCAAGTGCAGAAAGCTTCTAGATGATTGCAAAAATTGTTGCTAGAGTGTTCTATGCACTTGATTAGTTGTGCTACATTATGTTTCTCGAACTTTCTTGAATGTTCCAAGCATTTCAATCGGCTGTGACATGTCATGGCTCCCGAATTTCTTGAATGATCCATAGATTTTCATTGGCTATGTCTAGATCATGGTTCTCCAACTTCCTAAACTACGCTATGTCTGTTGATTTGCTGCGCCATGTTTCTCTTTCTTTGAGGTCGCAGCCTACATACAATCAGTGTTTAAATTGTTGGGGAGAAAGTGATCGGTAAATTTTGTCACAGTTGGACACGCCTCCGTTTTGGAACCGCCGTAACGGTCATGTAAGTGATTTGTGGATTTTCTGCTCAAAGACCTAAAGTTGCTACCAGAGTCGACATTTCCTCGGTCTAGTTCTGACTCAACGAGAAATTTGAACCAGCTCTTGTGATTCAGCTCAACAAAGGCAGCGTTCTATGTCCACTGACAGGAGTTTAGTTTTTCGTCTGTAATTGAAATTGACAGCCCTCATGTCGACTGCTAGCGCTGGGCCTACAACAGGACGTGCCAATATAATAAGGAAGTCGGAATAAGTGACTTAAAACGCAGTGTCACAAAGACTATGAAAGATGGACAGCAAAATTAATATTATAGAACATAAAGAATCAAAATTTTTGATCTATATATATTTGAAGAAGAAGTAAGCAAAACACGTAACTCTTGCTTTTTGCTTTATCTTCTCTTGCATTAGTTATTCACCAAAACGTGAGATAAAACAAAATTGAAACAAGAACAAACATACAAAGTTGTACTTTCTGTTGGTCCGTGTATTCTTGCTGCCTCTCATAAAGCCTCTACAAGGTTGTTTTTTTTTTTTTTTTTTTTTTTTTTTTGGGGGGGGGGGGGGTTGTTTTTGTACTCCCAGTTCTTATAGAACAGGGAGTACTTTACAATGGGAACGAAGAAATGCTGTCTGTGTGTCTGTGTGTCTGTCTGTCCGTGGTCAAAATGTGTTCCACTCGCTCCAGACAAAACTTCTGGGCCGATCTTTCTGAAAATTTGTACGTACGTACGTTATGGGTCACGGATGATGCCCGATGTTTTATTTTACCAGAATAGCCGTTACTAACGGCTATAACGGCCCAAAACGGTTTTTCGTCTTTATGGAATATCTCAGAAAGTACCTGGTATTCAAGATAAACTGGGAGTAGGCCTACGTTTATATGTTTTGCATCTTGTTTAAATCTCATTTTAATCTATCAACTACCGGAAATGTTGCCCCAAACTAGGAGACGACTCCTCTTGCCCCTTCCCTCCTATCCCCTCTTTCCTTTCGTCTCAACCCCACCCTTCCGACTCATGAGTGCGTTAGGTGCCCGCGGAACGCGATTTCGTTTTCCACCTGAAAGAGCTGCACCCAAACCATCAGTACTGTGGAGGATGGGGAGGATGACAGTGGAAGGGGGGAGGGAAGAGGAGGGGGAGAGGGCAAAATGAGAGGTGTGGGGCGGTGGGGGGGGGAGGAGGAGTGAGTGAAATCGCTGCACAATCCATGACCTATTCATTCCTATCACTTTGGAAACGATTTGAATATTATGTGGGCGACAACCACGATTGGAGTTTTATGCAGTCCGTCATTCTCCCTCACTCTTCTTGGCCTTTTTTTTTTTTTTTCTTTTTTCGTTAATCATGGCAACCCCCTCCCTTAACCAAATAAAACA
>CM065714.1:63833055-63858055 GCA_033310375.1 Conus canariensis | reverse complement strand
ATCTATCGACCACCACACTGGAACCACCAGAACGACACTACGTAAAGGTGAGCAGCAACGTAATTTTCCGTTTTCATGCTAGCCGGAGCAAGGGGTTCGAATGCCTGACAGCGATCACCGAGCCCTTGGTACCACTTAGCCAAGCCGGCACCTATGACAGGTATGTAAGAAGGTTGGTGCTTTTTTCTGCCCGGTCCTTAGAAGATACTGAGGACTGGTGAACGCATGTTCTCATTTCTTCTGTCGTCACATTCTTTGCGTTTTTGTCATCTTGCAGTTTGTCCTGTTGTTTATCGTCACATTATGTGTGGTTATTGTCATCTTACTGTTCCTCTTGTTCTTTGACGTCACATTATGTGCGTGAATATCATCTTACAGATAGCTCTTGTCCTTTGTTGTTCTCGCATGTGCGTTGATTGACGTTGCAGTTATCTGTCGTCACGTGATGCATGAAATTGTCATTTTCCCCCTTGTTCCTTATCGCCATGCTTTATGCGTTCCTGTTCTGTGTTGTGACAATATGCGCGTATTTTCTCTTTGTCCTTTGTCGCATTTCGTGCGTGATTGTCATCTTGCTGCTATCCCTTCTCTTTATCCTTTGTCGTATTTCGTGCGTGACACTCATCTTGCAGTTTTCTCTTCTCTTGTTCTTTGTCGTAATATGTGCGTGACTGTCAATCTGCAGTTGTCCCTTCTCTTGTTCTTTGTCGTAATTTGTGCATGACTGTCATTCTGCAGTTACCCCTTTGCATGTCCTTTGTCAAATTACGTGCGTGTTTTTCTTCTTTCAATTAGCCCTGGTCCTTTTTCTGAACACTGAGCGTGATTGTCACCTAACATCTAAGCTAGTCAATGGTTCATTATGTCATTGGACCACAGTGATAATGAACCACTTGGTCAATGGATCGTCATATCTTTGGACTGTCATAACATGAACCACTTTGTCTATGAGCCGTCATGTCACTGGGCCCATCATAACACTGGACCACCATAGCAATAGAAAATCATATCATTGGATCACCACATCAATGGTAAATCACATCACTGGATCACCATATCAATGCGTAACCATATCACTGGATTACCATATCAATGGGTAATCATATCATTGGACTACCACATCAAGGGTCATCAGTTCATTGGTCTGTCATGACACTGGACCACCATTTTAATGCATCGTCATGTTATTGGACCATCATAGCATTGGACCGTCGTAACATTAGACAAGCACGTCAATGGGCCATCATGTTCATGGACCATAATTACATTGACCACACTATCAATGGGCCGTCATGTTCATGGACTATAATGGCATTGACCACCCTATCAATGGGCCATCATCTTCATGGACCATAATTACACTGGACCACCCTATCAATGGGTCATCATCTTCATAGACCATAATTACATTGGACCACCCTATCAATGGGCCATCATCTTCATGGACCATAATGACATTGAACCACCGTTTATCAATGGGTCATCATGTTCATGGACCGTAATGGCATTTGACCACCATAATCAATGGGCCCTCATGTTTATGGACTGTAATGACATTGACCACCCTATCAATGGGCCATCATCTTCATGGACCATAATGACATTGAACCACCGTATATCAATGGGTCATCATGTTCATGGACCGTAATGGCATCGGACCACCATAATCAATGAGCCATCATGTTTATGGACTGTAATGACATTGGACCACCCTATCAATGGGTCACCATGATCATGGACCATAATGACATTGAACCACCATACATCAATGGGTCATCATAGTCATGGACCATAATGACATTGAACCACCATATATCAATGGGCCACCATGTTCATGGACCATAATGACATTGAACCACCATATATCAATGGGTCATCATGGTCATGGACCATAATGATATTGAACCACCATACATCAATGGGTCATCACGATCATGGACCATAATGACATTGAACCACCATATATCAATGGGCCACCATGTTCATGGACCATAATGACATTGAACCACCATATATCAATGGGCCAACATGTTCATGGACCATAATGACATTGAACCACCATATATCAATGGGTCATCATGGTCATGGACCATAATGACATTATACCACCATACATCAATGGGTCACCATGATCATGGACCATAATGACATTGAACCACCATATATCAATGGGTCATCATGTTCATGGACCATAATGACATTGAACCACCATATATCAATGGGCCAGCATGTTCATGGACCATAATGACATTGAACCACCATATATCAATGGGCCATCATGTTCATGGACCATAATGACATTGGACCATCTTACATCAATTGGCGATCACACCAACCGGCCACCATGTCACTGGACCACAGTGTGGTCATCATGTAATTGGACCACTGAATTAATAGGCCACTCTTCAAAAAGTTAGCGCAATGACACAAGGGTCCAGTGAAACAAGGGTCCAGTGACACAGGGGTCCAGTGACACAAGGGTCAGAGACACAAGGGTCAGTGACACAAGGGTCCAGTGACACAAGGGTCCAGTGACACAATGGTCAGTGACACAAGGGTCCAGTGAAACAAGGTCAGTGACAAAATGGTCAGTGACACAAGGGTCCAGTGAAGCAAGGTCCAGTGACAAAATGGTCAGTGACACAATGGTCCAGTGAAGCAAGGGTCCAGTGACACAGGGGTCCAGTGACACAATGGTCCAGTGAACAAGGTCCGTGAACACAGGGTCCAGTGACACATGGTCAGTGACACAAGGTCCAGTGACACAATGGTCAGTGACACAATGGTCCAGTGACACAATGGTCAGTGACACATGGTCCAGTGACACAATGGTCAGTGACACAAGGGTCCAGTGACACAATGGTCAGTGATACAATGGTCCAGTAACACAATGGTCAGTGACACAGGGATCCAGTGACACAATGGTCCAGTGACACAATGGTCCAGTGACACGGTCCATGGCAAATGGTCAGTGACACATGGTCAGTGAACAAGGGTCCAGAGACACTGGGGTCCAGTGGCAAAATGGTCAGTGACACAATGGTCCAGTGAAGCAAGGGTCCAGTGACACTGGGGTCCAGTGGCAAAATGGTCAGTGACACAATGGTCAGTGAAACAAGGGTCCAGTAACACAGGGGTCCAGTGACACAATGATCCAGTGAAACAAGGGTCCAGTAACACAGGGGTCCAGTGACACAATGGTCCAGTGAAACAAGGGTCCAGTGACACAATGGTCCAGTGAAACAAGGGTCCAGTGACACAGGGGTCCAGTGACACAATGGTCCAGTGAAACGAGGGTCCAGTGAAACAAGGGTCCAGTAACACAGGGGTCCAGTGAAACAAGGGTCCAGTGACACAGGGGTCCTGTGATACAATGGTCAGTGACACAATGGTCCAGTAACACAATGGTCCATTGATACAAGGATCCAGTGACACAAGGGTCCAGTGACACAACGGTCCAGTGACACAATGGTCCTGTGACACAAGGGTCCAGTGACGCAATGGTCCAGTGAAACATTGGTCCAGTGACACAATGGTTCAGTGACACAATAGTCCAGTGACACAACGGTCGTGACACAAGGGTCTAGTGACACAACGGTCCTGTGACACAACGGTCCAGTGACACATTGGTCCAGTGACACAATGGTCCAGTGACACAATAGTCCAGTGACACAACGGTCCTGTGACACAAGGGTCCAGTGTGTAACAACGGCCGATGACATGATGGTTCAGTGACACGGCGGTCCAATGACATAGTTTTAACACAGATAGAGAGAGAGAGAGAGAGAGAGAGAGAGAGAGAGAGAGAGAGAGAGACTTAGACTTCAGACTTCAGATGGTGTATTGCTCAGGTATTGTGTATCCTTACAATCAGTCATAAGAGACATAGCAAATGTTCACAGCAGGAAGCGTCTTACTGAATTTTGACAGGATAACGTTTTAATCTTTGTCTTATGGGAAATTTTCTTACTTTGTTTCAGGGAGCCAAGTAAACGTCTGAAAACACCTTCTGAGTAGTCCAGCTAAATGGTTGAGTGGACATTTTTACGAACCGTGTTTAGACTAATCTTGATTAACATCCTGTGTGTGTGTGTGTGTGTGTGTGTGTGTGTGTGTGTGTGTGTGTGTGTGTGTGTGTGTGTGTGTGTGTGTGTGTTTCGACCCAGCAGGTCTAGTGAGTCCAAGTATTCCTATTTGTTAACCTCTTTTGAGTTTATCTAGCATTCTTTGCACTTTCGCAAATTTGCTTTAATCGATGTTGATTGATGTGGCTTTTATCTGTTTTGTTTTCATTTTGTTGTTTCTGTTGTTCTTCTCTGGTTTAGCAAACGTTTCCTTTTCTGTTTTGCCTGGGCAGATTTTCCCCCTCAAACCCATGTGCCCACCAGGACTGATGGCGAGAGAGAGGGGTCCTTGAATTCCCAAACAAGCGCTCTCAACAGCTGAAACGTCATCTTCGGGTTTCCCAGTTCTGTAGCAAAAGCGGCATCGGCCTCCATGTTCAAATAGCTGAAGAGGGTGAACATGCTAGAACAAACAGTCAAATATTCGGCAACCTCCAAAAGACCCGATCATCCTGTTTCCCGCCAATGACACGATTGAGACATGCTCTGACAAGTGTAAAAATACGCCAACATCGTCGGGCAAACAGTCGTTTTACACCCGTTAAAGACGGAAACAGCTCCGCGCGGAAACAAGCTACTACTACACCCCACCCTCCCTCCCGCTCTTTCCTTCCTTCCCTCTTTCTCTTCAAACCAAAGGAGAGCGGTTCCTCAGCCCTGGAAAGCGGCTCTGGCTCATCGTTTATTCTGGAAAGCAGCCGCTCCAGCGATAGGGCTGGGGAGGGGGGGGGGGGGGGGGCGTGATGGGGGGGTGGCGGGTGGGGGGAGATGTGGGAAGTCAGCCTGTTTGTTTGTGTGCGTTGTGCACGTGCGGACGCGGGCGTGATGAGAGGTATGCGGGGCAGGGAACAAGAAACATGGGCAGGAAACTGATCTGTGGCCGGTTTTCTCGTTTAGCAGAGGCGCGCTCCCCACACACGTGCGTCGATGTGTCTTTGGTCGGTCAATTGCCTGTGCCCTTCTTAACATCATGCGTCACAATTTAAGTCACTGTCCAGCGTTGGCCATAGAAAATGGAGAGATGGTCATCTGCACCGACGTGTTGATTTGGCACCCTGGCCAAATGTGATATTTGTACTGACCCGGCATTTTGTACACCGACACTTTCTTAATTAACCTCACTTAAATTCCGAACCAGATTTGGAGAGGAAAAAAAAAGATCACAGATAGGAAGTAATATCGTTTCACTAAACAGAAGGCAGTATCGAAAAAATCTGTGTGATCATTTTCTTCAAGAATGTCACCCACGTTATTGTGTCAAGTAGCTGGAGTGTTGTCCGGGTGACGCTGATGATATTATGATATAATGATATAGCACTTGACTCCTGCTGATGAAGTTCGTGGCTCTTGGCATAAATGACTTCAAAGTTATATATCCAGCACCACACACACACACACACACACACACACACACACACACACACACACACACACACACACACACACACCACACACACACACACACACGCACGCACGCACGCACGCACACAGAGAGAGAGAGAGATTGAGAGAGAAGGGTGGGGGGGGGGGGGGGGAAGACAGACAGACAGAGGCGTGGGTATTAAACAAGATTATTCTAAGCGCTGTACGTTAGAATGTCCACCCAACATTACCTGTTCATCCAACCGGTTCAGGAGTAACTTGTAGGTAAGGCAGAGTAGGAAGATTGAAATAGTAGTGCTGTCAGAACTCGCTTTTGATATCTTGTGTTCACGATTTATTATTTTCATTTGACTAAAGCTGGGCAGACTGTCGAGCATTATCCCCCCCCCCCCCCTCCCTACCTCTTCCACTCTGTAAGGTGTCAAATTCTTTTAGCTGTCTTCTGATACCCACAGATATTTCTGTTGTGATGTTTGCTGATTATTGCTGATCCAGTAAGTGTGTGTGTGTGTGTGTGTGTGTGTGTGTGTGTGTGTGTGTGTGTGTGTGTGTGTGTGTGTGTGTGTGCGCGCGCGCGTGTGTGGTGCTTATTGTGACGATGGCTGGATTGACATGTCATTTTGTCTTTCAAGGGGTACAGATTTAGGCTACTACTGTTTGAAGAAGATCTTGAAGTCCTCACAAACAGTTTCAACCAAGTGATGACTGCCATGGCAGCAGAGGTCCTAGGAATAAGCCGATGAAGTTCGAAACCATTGATCAAGCGATATCTCAGAGATACTAGAAGAAGCTTAACACCCGCGCAAGGAAACTGAAGGCGGAGAGCACAGTTCTATCAACAAAATCAGTCAAGAAACGAACACAGCCATGGAAAGCTGGATCGAACATCAATATGAACATTGAGGAAAAAAAAGACAACGACACCAAGAGCACTTTTAAGACTTTAGAAGACTTGACAATACAGAAGCAAAGTAAGGTCAGCACCATTGCGGGACAAAGACAGTAACTGTCTCACTCAGGAAGAAGGCATCAAAAGAAGTTGACAGAATATTGCTATAGATCTAAGCAACAACCTACAGAGTAAAGGAGATTCAAATGTGCTGACAGTACAGAATTCATTAAATGAAGATGACTTTCCAATATTTCATTGAGAAGTCGTAGCATCATGAAAGTTACTGAAGTGTGGTAAGGATGTAAGCATTGACGACATTGACGACATCCTTGTAGAACTCTTGAAACATGGCGGAGATACAGTTACTGATATCGAACTGCCAACTGCAACAAAGTCTGGCACACCGGTGAGCGGCCCCTGCTGTGGACCGAGTCACTGATCGTCGCCCTTCCCAAGAAAGGAAACTTCCAGCACTGCTGGAACTACTACACCTTCAGTTTAGTCAGTCATGCCAGCATAGTAATATTCGAAATCATTTTGAATATAAGACAGCTACAAATGAACACCGTTACTGCTGGAGAACAGGCTGGATTTCACAAAGACAGAAGTACCATCGAACAATCTTTAATCTACATGCCCTCTAAGAAAATGCTTCTGACACCAGAAAGAATTCCACCACGTCTTCGTAGGCTTGAAGAAGGCGTCCGACAAAGTTCGGCAGGAGGCACTATGGGCAACAATGGAGAAATTCAATGTCGAGCAAAAGCTAATCAACATTATCCAGCAACTAAACAGAGGGTGCTATTAGAAAGTGGTTCAACGTCTAAGTCGTCAGTCCTGGTTTCGAATTCCCAAACTCTTCAACAGATTTCTGGAACGCAACCTGGCTAATGCACTTGAAGATCATGACAGCACAGTCAGCACTGGAAGAAGACCCATCACCAACCATCGCTTTGCATACAACATGGATGGCCTGGCAGGCAGTGAACAAAGACTCGCCAAGCTTGATGAAAAACTGGCTGAAACATCAACGAGGTACCGCTTGGAAATCAGCTCCGAGAAGACCAAGTTGACAGTCAGCCGCAACACCATCGGCACTACGGCTTTAACTGTCCACGGACAGAAGCTAGGATTTAACAGTTTCTTACATAGGATCCATCAATACCAATGTCAGACCCAAACTAGCTGTCTTCTCAGGGGCAGTAAAGACAACATCTGCACTGCGCAGACTGAAAGCTTTATGGAAGGACAATAACACAGATATTTGACCGCACATCTTCTGTAAAAAATAATAAATGTCTTTGAGGATTCTCAGAAGATTTTAAAATAGAAAAGAAAAGAGAGAAGAAAAGCCCTGAAGACGGTCTATGACGGAAACGTTGTTGATATTTGTTCTGCTTTTCTTCTTTTTCTTCTATTCTAAAATCTTCTGAGAATCCTCAAAGACATTTATTATTATTTATGGAAGGACAGAAGCATCTCCACGAGACGCTAGTTCAGACTCCTGCGCGCGCTGGTATATTCCATCTTCGTGAACGCATGTGGGACAAGGACACTCACAACGGATCTGGAAAGAAGGATCCAAGCCATGGAAAGGATGTGTTACTACAATCTACTGGGGGAAAAAACACAGATATACTGATATCAACTCAACGAACAAGTGCGCCAAACTAGCAAACAGCACGTCCGACCACATGAAGATCTGCTGATATCAGTCAAGAAAGGAACGCTTCGTTGGTATGGTCACGTAACAAGATCCGATAGCCTTAATATATCAATTCTACATTAAACTGTTTGTTTGTTTGTTTGTTTTTGGTAGGGGGGTGGAGGGAGGAAAAAAATGGACTGACAACATAGAAAAATGTACTTAGGCTGTAAATCATTTACAGGTTTTGGCATACAGTTGGCAGAGCTGGAGGAATCTTATAAAGAGTTCTACTACGGTGCGAGTAACCCTTCGCGGAGTTAAGGGAGAAGAAGAAGACGACGACGACGACGACGAAGAAGAAGAAGAAGAAGAAGAAGAAAAAAAAGAAAAATTAAAGGGGGTGGGGGTGGGGGGAGGGGGGAAGGTTCAGCTCGGATCAAGACACACACAAAAGTTTGGTCAAGGAGTTAGTTTGTGGGTGAACCCACCACAGGACTTCATTAAAACCCTTTTTTTGTTGTTTAAGCACCACGGCTGAAAGCTCTCCTCTCCACCTACTTAACACTACTTCAAAAGCGATGACGTTTTCCACGTCTGACAACGAGCGCCACCTATCACAACACGGCCGTTAACTGTCCGCAGTTTGCTTAGCGCGGCGGAGCAGAAGTTTTGCCACAGTTTTGGGACTGAAGTTACGTTTGGGGAGCAGCTCTTAGGGAGGAAGTTGAAACTTTCCCTCAACAAGGCTGCGTGTTGTGGGGCTTTTTGTTTGTTATGTCTTTTGAGCGGCGGAGTGACATGACGAGGAGCTGCCGGTGTATTGGGAGACAGAGTGCTACCTCTGCCTCTCTCCCTCTCGCTCTCTCCCTACTCCTGTCTATCAATCTGCTAGGGGCTTGTTCGGGTTACCTTCTGCGCCTGTGCCCTAGAGCGTTCTTCAGGTTACCCTGTCAGTTCTACAACGGCTTCCTCCTCCTGCTGCTGCACCTCCTCCTCCTCCTCCTCCTCCTCTTCCTCTTCCTCCTCCTTCTTCTTTTCCTCCTCCTCCTCCTCCTCCTCCTCCTCCTCTTCTTCTTCTTCTTCTTCTTCTTCTTCTTCTTCTTCTTCGTCTTCATAGTCGTTATCGTCTTCTTCCTCCTCCTCCTCCCCCTCTACTTCTTCTTCTCTCTCTCTCTCTCTCTCTCTCTCTCTCTCTCTCTCTCTCTCTCTCTCGCTCTCTCTCTCTTTCTTCACCCCTCCCTCTCTCTTTCTCTTTGTCCCCCCCCTCCCCCCCTCCGCTCTCTCCCTCTGCCTGTCGGAGCTCCCCTACTTTCTTTCGTAAGCAGATTCGCTCGAAACAGTGAACAGCTTACACATAGTCGTAAAAAAAACTTGCAGGATCAGTCACACTGGTCACTTTTTGGGATGTCATTCAATATTCCACTTGATAAAATATAAATCGTTACATAAAGTGAAAACTACTGAACAGCATCCTCCCTCCCCCCCCCCCCCCCTCCAATCCCTACTTCCCTTCTCTCCCCAGACTGCTGGCACTTTGACATGAAACTGAGTGTGGCTGTGTGCGTCCTGAAAGGAGAAGCGTGGGAGACGTACCTCTGGGACAGCATAAACTGAAATTTCAAAACACACAAAACAACCGATCAGTTAACTTGTCAGTTGACTAAATGAATTACTTAATCAATCAATCAATCAACCAATCAAACAATGAGTCAGTCAGTCAATAACTGTCCTAAATATTTATGAACACTAGCCAATTGATTAATGAATTACTTAATCAATCAATCAATCAATCAATCAATCAACCAATCAACCTCTCAATCAATCAATAACTATCTTACACATATATATGAACATTTAAACGACTTCAATCAATCAGTCAAGTAATCAATGAATCAACCAGACAATCAAGGAATGAATAAATGCCCAAAATATATGAACATTTAAACGAGTTTACTTCATACAGATGTTATCTCACCTTAAATCCTGATAACATCGAAGTTTGGTTTTAACCATTAATTAGGATGATTGCCACACTGTTTTACATGATTGAGTGTTACAAAGCGAAAATTTATGTTCGTTTTATAAAGCGGAGAAAGAGAAGAAGTTTGACTTTCATGTATTCGTATATTTTGGAAATTCTGAGAGAACATGATCCATAGAAATATTTCCCCAGAAGGCTTAACACTGTGGACAGACTCGAATTTCTTTCCCGCAAGCATATAACGAGACCTTATCCGCTCATCTAACTCTATGTATCATTGGCTGGTATACTGGTCAAAGTGGTGCCAGAAATTCTGGATTCAGACTACAGTTGTATGGTCAGTACAATTATAATCAAATGTAATGAATGAAAAGAGAACCTTCAAAGCGAGGGCGAAAAAAAAAACATACCGTTTACATGGAAGAGACGTATATCATATTGGAAATTAGTCCCAGGCTTTCAATTTTAAATCGCCTTCATCCGAGCCAAGTAAAAAGAAGCTCTAGGGAGAGCTTGACAGCAGAAGTCTTCTGAGGGGGAAAAACCCTCATCGGACAAGTGACGACCCCTGACAATGAATGTCCTTAACTCTTTACACCATAAGGGGCTGGACAGCTTCCAGATCATGACACCTACACTGAGATGTTCTTCTGCTGCCAGACAAACAAGACATATTTTACATTTGATATATTAGGGTAAGATAAGCGGATAACGTCTCATTATATGCTTGTGGACTTAAAGCATCCCCAAACAGAAAGAAATTCGGGTCAGTAAACCGTGTTAAGCCCTATGGAGAAAAATAAATTTCTATGGATCATGTTCTCTCAGAATTTCAAGGGACAGACATACTGCAGCAAGTTACAAAATAGTTCATATTATGTACAGGATAAGCTGGTCAAAATCTGACTGCCAGTCATCAAATTTATATTGTACTGGACGAAAATATGTTACATGAACAAGTTAAATCTTTGATATGATTTTCCTAGTTTGTCATTTTGTATTTTTATTGCTACTATTTGTTGTTACATTCTCTATTTGTAACACCACGACAATGTGGGAAAAGGGTTGAGTAAAGGATGTCTGATCTCTTATTCATCGAAAATACAGTTTTCATTTCAATTCACGAATTGCTGCTTTTCTCCTTAATGTTTTATTATTTAGGCCTAGGTGACACTAGCCTTTATGGTATCTGTAATTTATCATCTTGTGTGAGATTCTGCAGATAGTTACGCTGACTTATGTATTGAATTGATAATATTCAATATCCCATAGATTCATACTCCGAAGTTGGTTATTTAGGGCAATTGAGATTAGTCCTGATGTATATGGGAAAAAGCAGATGTAACAGACTACAGCTGTAGTGAAAAAAAGGCAAAATAAAATAGACACACAGAATAGAGGGCAAAGTAACACATACTTCAGAAACAGAACTAAACAAACGCATGGATTTCGACAAATGTGTCTCCTTCCGACAACACAATCAATATGCATAAAAAGATACACCAGTTAAAACGATACTCATCAGATCATCCACCAAAATATGAAAAAGTCATTTGATTTGATGTACTTAGTAAAAAAAAAGTTTTAAATCCACAAATAGCATAATCCATTACCCCATCAAGAATGGTGCACAGGACACTCCATATTTCGTGCCTGTGAAATAGGCCTGCTGAGAATCCACGTTCATCAATCTATCGATACATTTTCCGTTTTATCAATACTCTGTATTACATGTGTACATTTACTGTTTTGTCCTCTTAACCACTTCCAACACCCACCCTTTCATCCTGTCCTCCTCCCATCTTTATTTTAAAGCGTAACCTACAACGACGTACAAATCACGCTTCATTATAATACACAGAAGATGGTAAACGACAATGATACATATGAGAAAAGAAAACAACAGATAAACAAAACTTTGAACAAGCTGATAAAAGAATCAAGTCCTGTCAATGCTTTATTAGGGTGAGTGCAGGAATGAACCACAGATGAAAACCACAACAAAGAAAATAAACAACGTAATTGCTCAAGAAATAAACAGGAGAGGAAATGAGGCAGAAAAAAAAGACGGGGCTGAAGACAATACCGCAGGACCAGAAACAAAACAAAGTTGAAAGACAAAAAAAACGAACAAACAAGCGTAAAGAAGAAAGAAAGGAAGAAAGTAAACACCTTTTTAAAGAATAGTAAGAAACAGAACAAGATTTTTACAAAAATGAAGTGACTAGAGAAGAAAAAACAGAGAGAGAGAGAGAGAGAGAGAGAGAGAGAGAGAGAGAGAGAGAGGGGAGAGAGAGAGAGAGTCAATGAATGAAAACAAAAGGAACGAATGGAAGAATTAAAACAAGAAAGGAAACGAAATAGCTGACAAAATAAACAAGAGAGAGAGAGAGAGAGAGAGAGAGAGAGAGAGAGAGAGAGAGAGAGAGAAGAGACGAGCGAAGAATAACGACGAACCAATCGAAAGGAAGAAAAGAATACAAATAGAAAACGAAAATAAGAGCGAAAAAAAAAAAAAATAAAGAAACCAAAAAGCCAACACCATAAGAAGAAAGAAACACAAGAAGCAAAAAAGGCAAGAAAAACAGGCGAGGAGAGAGAGAGGCAAAAAGATGGCTAAAGAAAGAGGGGACCCCCTGGCGTGAGAAAAGCCAGATGATGCAGGGGTTACAGGTCACTGGAGGAGGAAGAGAGGGAGAGAAGGGTTCCGGTTTCCAAACTTCGCCACAAGATAGGACCCCTCTGTTACACTGATGCTCTCTCTCTCTCTCTCTCTCTCTCTCTCTCTCTCTCTCTCTCTCTCTCTCTCTCTCTCTCTCTCATACTTATTTTTTTTTATTCTCTCTCTCTCTCTCTCTCCTCTCTCTCTCTCTCTCTCTCTCTCTCTCTCTCTCTCTCTGATACTTATTTTTTAATTCTCTCTCTCTCTCTCTCTCTCTCTCTCTCTCTCTCTCTCTCTCTCTCTGACACTTATTTTTTTTTTAATTCTCTCTTCTCTCTCTCTCTCTCTCTCTCTCTGATACTTATTTTTTCATTCTCTTTCTATCTCTATCTCTCTGATACTTATTTTTATATCTTTCTCTCTCTCTCTCTCTCTCTCTCTCTCTCTCTCTCTCTCTCTCTCTCTCTCTCTCATGCAGCGTCTCAACATGGAAATATTTTCCTATGTGTTTCAGCGTTTCCGTCTGTCTGACAGCTTTACTTACTGACTCTCTGTCTTTCAATCTGTCTTTGTCTCTGTCTGTCTGTCTGTCTGTCTACCTATCAGCTCTCTCTCTCTCTCTCTCTCTCTCTCTCTCTCTTCTCATCTCTCTCTCACTCTCTCTCTCACTCTTTCTCTCTCTCTCTCTCTGTGTGTGTGTTTATGTCACTGTCTCAGTCTCTGTCTCTCTGTCTCTCTCTCTCCCTGTCTCTCTCTCTGTTTCTCAATCTGTCTGTCTGTCTGTCACTCTCTCTCTCTCTCTCTCTCTCTCTCTCTCTCTCTCTCTCTCTCTCTCTCTCACCCCGCGCGTGCGCGTGTGTGTGGACGCACGTAGGTGCGTATATGCGTGTGTGCTTGCGCGCCGCGCGCGCGCGCGCGTGTGTGTGTGTAAGCGAGTGAGAGAGAGAGACAGTGTGTGTGTGTGTGTGTGTGTGTGTGTGTGTGTGTGTGTGTGTGTGTGTGTGTGTGTGCACGCGCGTGAACGTGCGTGCCTACGTGTATGTGTGTGGGGGGGTGGGGTGGTGGGGGGTGGGGGTGGGAGTGGGGGTTAAAGTAAACAAACCGTCAGAAACACAAACAATGCCACTCTTCCAGAATTTCAGTTAATGAGTTTGTTTGCTTGTGTGTTTGACGACTTGTTTACTTTTTTCATGTTTGTCTTTCGTTCTTCTATTCTTGTTTGTTTGGAGCTGTGCCCATTTCGGCAGATAGAGGTCAACGAATGTGAACATTACTAGTCGAGCAAAGAAGAACAAAACTCCTCCCCCCCCCCCCCCCCCCCATCCATTCTATTGCTGGTGTTATTGTTTGTTTTGTTTTATTTGTTTATTTCTTCACTTGTTTATTTACTTATTTCTTTATTTATTTGATTATTTTAGTCTCGTTTATTTTTTGCTAGTTGTTCTTTGTGACAGCGGGTCCAGAGAAGCTGGAGAGGAGCTGTTTTGATTTAATCAATAACTGTCAGCTTTATATCATAAATGCTTGATGTAGACACTGAATACAACAAACATTACACTGCCTTGCTGCTCCAGAACCCTCTTCCTCCAAGTCCCGTTAGCCAATGGCAGAGATTTGTTTACCAACAGCGTGTAAAGTTTCTATCAGTCGGCCAGTCGCATACCACAGTCTCTTAAATACACAAACAGTATGGAGACTGACACAGACTGTCCATCTTTAGAATTAACACACAAAAACAATACGCAAAGTATAACGCTTATCGAATACACGCTACGAAACGGGCAAGTCAGTTTTCGACAAATGTCTTCTTCGTGAGACGCAAATATAGATATGATCAAAGTTCACAAAACAATGCCTTCCAGATGGCAGCTCGAATGATAGAAATAAACATGCACAAAATGATACTCCCCATAGAACTTTCAACTAAGCCGATATCTTTAAAACCAACAAACAAAAAAGTTTCTTTCAGTATATTGATCACCGTCATTTTCGATGCCCACCCAATAGCTGTTTTGTCTCTAAGGGTTAGAGGTCAGATAGTACATCTCTTTTGTACTGCTTCTTTCTTTTCAGTACACCAAAAATGACTACGCGCGCGCGCGCATACACACACGCACACGCACACACACACACACACACACACACACACACACACACACACACACACATACACGCGCGCGGGCGCACGCACGCACACACAGCTCATTCTGACTGAATGTCTCGTGAAATGTCGTCCTCTGATTGGGGACATTCTCTGGGTCATTTTCAGACTACCCCCACCCCCACTTCACATCTTTTACTCCATACCCCCCACCCCCTCCCCCTACACTTCCTCTCATTATACTCTTCGTCTTTTGTCTACGTTGTGAACCCCAGGACCTCTGGGTCTGACGCTGTTTATTCTCAACCTGAGGTGTCTTCAGTCAGTCTAGCTTTTCCTACGTTTTCTTTTGCTTGTCCTTTCCCCCCTCCTTTTCCTGCTTTCTCTAACCTTTCCTATCTTTCGGTACATTTTCCGATCGGTTCTTATTTTCCCAACCTTTACATTTTCGTGTCTTTTCCTTCTTGTTGTTCTATATTTTCGTCCCTTTACTTTTTTTTCTGAACGTTTTTCCAACTTTCTCACCCTGTTTCTTACATTTTCCTGCTTTTCTTCATTTCCTTAACTTTCCCTTTTCTTCAAACTTTCCCTGCATCCCCCCCCCCCCCACACACACACACACACATACCTTTTTTCTGCTGTAACAGCCATTTCTACCTTTCCCAAAATTTGTCCAACCTCTTCGTACTTTTGCTGTTTCACCTATATTTCCATGCATTCCATCCTATTTTCTATTTTTCCTTTTTTTTTTTTTTGTCTTTTTTTTGTCTTTTTCCTCCTACATTTCCTCACATTTTTCATACCCGACAAGATCGTGCCAAACTTACTATTGTTTGATTGGAAAAGCTGCAAAAGTTTTGATGACGCATTAACACGCAGCTAATCGCAAGATTCGATACCTGAAAACGACTCAGATTTGACCGCCGCTGGACAGCAACATGAACTGATGTAATACAAGCTATGAACACTGTTCAAATTTGCGTACTACCGATGGTCATCGTTTTTATTGTACAATTCGGTCTACAGATACATGTGATCACTAGGGGTGGCAAAATATTGGTCTTGCTCCTTCCTTTCCTCTCAATATCCCTACCGGAGATAGGGGTTGGCAAGATGACAGGATAAAACATTAAAACAAGGAAGAAAAATAGGGGGGGGGGGGGGGGAGTAGATAAATATAGGATTTCAACAAGCAGGAAATACAAGGAAAACTACAGAAGGAAAAACCAGAAAACAGTATGGAAAATGAAAAGTAGTGCAAAGACAGGAAAAGTATCAAATGCGAGAAATTTTGTAAAACATAAAGAAAATTATAAGTATTATAAAATGTAGTTAAAAACTAAGGAAAAGGAAAAGTAGTATAAAGCAGAAAAAAACAGAAAATTCTTCAAAAGTAGAAGAAAAAAGTACCAAAACGTTGAGCAATGAAAAGGTAGGTAATGATTTTTTTTAAGTGGAAAACAAGTATTAGAACGTAGTCCAAAGCAGGAGAAGGCACGGCTGGTTCAAACGTACCCCAGCCTCTTTGCATAATGTTGACAGTGCGGGTGTCAGCTAGAAAAAGGTCTCTCCACACACACAGTCAGCTTTGTTTGGCTTGCAGAAGACCCGAACAGATAGAAGAAGCACGTCACAGCGTGTGTCTGCATCGTGTATTTTTCGTCCTGTGGCGACCGTGTATTTGTCTGGCGGCTGGTGTTACTTCAGCATACATCCTATTGTTGTTCATCACAACACCTCTTTCCGCTAACCGTGACTCGTGACATTCTGATTCGCTTATCAGCTGAACGAACAATGGGGAAGTAAAAGACAGAACATATCACTTTTGTTGTGTAACATGGCGTGTATAGAACATGCATGACTTAGACCTTCATCTTCCAAACATCCCACCATTATCGAACATCAGTACCATGTATTGATCGTCTATTTTTATGCTATTCATTTCCACCCTTCTTTCAGCACTTCATTCCCCAGCCCTCCTTTCTCCAACCCTTTCCACCCTCCGATCCAGAATGGGCTCATCAAAATTCCTCTTCAGCCCTGCTTGCACCGGTGCACCCCGAAAGAGTGGCAAGGAAGTCCAAAGGACGTAGGTCTCATCCAGTTCAGTTGGCCGGTATAATTGTGCAGAAAAATCAGTATTTGGGGCCTTAACGTGTCGTCGTTTGCATACTGGAAATCAGACCGTAGGGATGAAAATGAATGTGACAGGCATTTTTCCAACCGGAAGTTGAACTTGGAACTTCTGTCGATGTTTCGACATGTTCTCGCAAATACTTCCATCGGAATGAACACTCATGAGTCCTGGCCTCCGATCAGGGACTGTAGAAGGAGAGACACGCCGGTTCCATTGCGCATCCAATACGTTCAGGACAGCCGTGGGTCGGCATGTGTCGGGGAAATTTACTTCCGGTTCTCAGAACAATGACATTCTGCACCTTGCCTTGCCTTGCCTAGGTGCCATCCCTGTGGTCCAGAGGTCGGCATGTCATGACTGGCCAAGCTTTCCGATCTTGCGTCGTATATAGGCAGTCTGTCAGATTCCTCCCTGTCCATTCTTTAGTATCATCTGTCCAAAGTCTTCTCTGAGGTCCTCTTGCTGTCTTACCCTCCACGGTTCCAGTTAAGATGTTCTTTCTGCACATGCAATCGAAAACTGCTTGTGCTTAATTTCAACATGTCTGAAGGATCTTGCTGTGTCGTTCTTGGTTGCACAGCTTAGACGACGACAGACAGAGGTCTTTCCGTCCATGAAATTTCAAACAAAGGGAACAAAGATGAATGGACAGACGCCTATTAGGGAAGATTTAGAGAGCAACCTCTCGTCTGCTGAAGAAGCCTCAGTCGTTCTACAGTCTGCATTATTAGCCAGTCGGAACAGACTCTTTATTCTGACCAGTCGGAACACGGCTTTGTAGGGGTGACTCTTAAACTTCTGCGAACACAATCATGACACACCCAATATAGATTTCAGTCTTCTTGTCAAAATGTTAATGACCATTGCTCACAACCACACAAGAAATGACATATTAGGAAGGGCATCGTCCATTGATGTTTAAATGCATAATCTTACAACAATATTTTGATATATATTTTAACTTTTTTTCCCCCCGTTCTTTCTTTCTTTCTTTCTTTCTTTTTTTGAATTGCAATTATTTAACCGGTTTCAGCAAAACGTACGATGCACTCCACCTATACTGAACTTCATGACCGGAAGTAAGTTTCCCCAACGCCTGTCTCAACAGCCCTTTCCGCAAGTTCACCAAAGGTCCAGTGACGCGTGCTCGCCACAGATGGCTGTCCTTTCTACCACGATCCCTGAACTCCGTTAAAATGTAATTTCCGAGTTATAAGAGAGTTGTGACTAACTGTGAATTCGAATCGCGCACGTGCAATGTCTGTCAATCTGAGCTGAGAGAGAGAGAGAGAGAGAGAGAGAGAGAGAGAGAGAGAGAGAGAGAGAGAGAGAGAGAGAAGAGAAAGAAAATGAAAGAAGAGAGAGAGAGAGAGAGAGAGAGAGAGAGAGAGAGAGAGAGAAGGAATAACCTAGCAAAAATATTGAATAAACGATCAAATTATAAACTAGGAGGGCACTCGAGAGTCCAGAACTACACGAGGGTTGAACGGGATTTTCGATCTCTTTTGAAAATGATCCGAACCACATTACATTTTCCCAGCAGGTTGCGTTCAAATCGATGCAGCAGTTTTTGCATAGCTTAGCTGAACAGATCCCGGGTCGATCCTTCGATCCGGATCCGCGTCCTGGATCCCCACGAAGCTATATTGGACTTGTTCTTGAGACGCCACATTCTTTCTTTCTTGCACGTTTCGTTCATATTGAATGGGTACTCTTTGGTTTTAAAATGAAGTGACTGCGGGCAGAAATTGAAACAAAATTAAACAAAAAATTATCGTACTGCCAGTCGAAAGAATGAACCAATTACAAAACAAACACTACGCGTTTTGACCTTTTTGGTCTTCTTCAAGCAAAATGAGCAACATTTAAGCTATTGAAAACGAAGCACGAACAGTCACTTATCTCTTCAAGTTGGGCGCAAACTCGTTTTCACAGTGTGTGTGTGTGTGTGTGTGTGTGTGTGTGTGTGTGTGTGTGTGTGTGTGTGTGTGTGTGTGTGTGTTAATTTGCTCATCTTGATGACAGACGAGAAACTGTCCAAATTTGATTTCAGACGGAGAAGTCAGCCCTTTGAGACTGGAATCAAAGAGACTAAATTATCACGTGCCCAAACTGGTCTTGTGGTCAGCTGGACTATAAGATGAAAAGCTAATGCCTAACGCATGTACATTTCCCAAAATAACTTTAAACAGAAATTTAACAGCTGTGCAGATATTAACCTTATGACCTACAGCAAAGCATAAAGATGACAGTTCAGATTTTTTTTTTAATCCAAGATGATTTTTTTTTTTTTTGCGCATCGTAACATAACAAAAAACGTTTTTTGTTTTTTTTGTTTTTTTTTTGCTCCTAGTTTATTTTTGTTTCCCGTGTTCAGTCTCATCCATCGTGCTTCCTCAGTGGCATTTACCTCCCTCCCCCCCCCCCCTACCCCCACCCCTAGGCATTCCCACCGCATCAGCACATGCCTTACAGCAATACCAGATGAACAAGCAAAAGACTCCTACACGTCCAGTGAACTGTCATGGGCTCGTAGCCCCGAGCACCATACTTGATGCTCCAAGGTCTTTGAGGATAAGGTGTCCCCTCTTGACTATTTTAAGGTTCGAACTGAGGAATTATTCTCCCCGCCTTCGGTGATTATTATTACCCGCCAATAATGATCCGACAACTTCAATCTGCTTCACGCAGCTCAGAGGCCTGCACTACCTGAGATTCCTGCTGCCTACTGGCCAATTATCCCCTTCTCTATCACACACTAAACCGTCATCGTTTTAAGCATTTAAAGCTTTCTAGACAGTCAAAGGCTTGAAAATCATTTGCATTGTAACTTATTTTTTCTATGATTTTTTTTTAACATTGAACAGTATTCAAACCAAAAGAAAACTCGCGTTTCTTCTTCTTCCATTCTTTTCACGGTTTATGCCACCCTCCGCAGCTCATATTTCGTTCTATGTATCTTCTTTCATTAATATTTCATTCTTCTTCATTTTGCCACTCCTCCTCTCCTGATTTATTTTCCTATTCTCTCTCTCTCTCTCTCTCTCTCTCTCTCTCTCTCTCTCTCTCTGTAGATATTTTGAGTCAGAGAGAGAAAAGTGCTACCAATTCAAATGATATAATGGGGGGTGCCTATGAAAGTCAAAACCTCTGCACTGTGCCCTAAAATAATAAATAAATGAATAAAGTACATCCATGAAAATTCAAGGAAATCAGAATATTTGCTGCATGGTTAACCATAAGAGATATAGAGAAGAAATGGAACATGGTTCATTCACTAAAGACACAGCCCCTTCTAAAAGGAAGAGGGGTGGGGGGGGGGTGGTCCTGGATACAATTGCACATTGACAACGAAGAAAAGTAAAGATATATCAACGTATTGATAACAGATTCCAGTATCTTTTAACTTTACACAAAATTAGCATTCGTATCCTGTTACTGCAATCAGACGCCTTTTAAATGCTTTGTGTAGATACATGCATACATTCTACAGTAAATTATTATTATTTGCCGTCAGTAGAACCAGATGGAATAGACGCGAATTTGCGTAAAATTTTCGTGGAGTGTATACTTGCCAAAGGTCACAGAGACTAGGACAGCGAAACAAAATGCGTACTTCACCTTCTTTTGCATCTTATTTTAAAAGAAAAAAAGCTAGAGAGAGAGAGAGAGAGAGAGAGAGAGAGAGAGAGAGAGAGAGAGAGAGCAATTTCCGACTTTCTTTTCCTTCCTTGTGTGTGTGTGTGTGTTGAATTTGTTGCTGCTTTTAAAGCGTTTTGAACTTTCAGATCCTTGCCGGCGTTTCCTGACACCAGTAATTGACACCGCGGTCAATGCTGAGGTTGATCAGTACAGACACGTCATTAGCCAGACCTGCTGGGCACGTGAAACCCGTGCTATTATGGCAGTGCGGGGGACGCATCGTGTCAACACGTTTTCCTCCCTTCCTTTCGCTTGTTCGTCACGGCCTTCCACTTGTGGCATCCAATTCACCACTGTTGGAACGCGTATTTCTCCATGTTTCTTTAAGCTACTTTGCCGGGATCTTGATATAGTTTACCGGTCGTTTGGTACAATCTAAAAAAAAAGAACATGCACTCGCATGCATACATACAAGGGGAATAGATCACGCCTCTGGGTCCCGCTATTACAAGAACCTAATTCCAACAGATCCAAGTCTTGTATTCAACGGGCCTAACAATGCATCTTGCCCCACTGGAACTATGCATCAACGAAACTGTGACGCAATGGAATCAACCTCAATGATAGCCATTGCATGAGGTCCCAGTCGTATTAGGACCCCAGATCCAGCAGATCCAGTAGGGCCCAGTACTGTTAGGGCCCAGAACATTTTCATGTTGATGAGATACTTCTACTCCTCTGACGAGCGGAAGAGATGATAGATGGAGACAAATACATGAAGAGAATGTTGAAGGAAAAGTTGGGAAAGGCAGGTTGGACGGAGTGGGGAGGGAAGACGATGGGAGGGGGGGGGGGGTAGGAGAGTAGAGGTGATAGGGGGAAGGGTGAGTAGGAGAAGGCGAAAGGGAAGAAGAGAGCGAGCAGCAAGAGATTCTCTCTCTCTCTCTCTCTCTCTCTCTCTCTCTCTCTCTCTCTCTCTCTCCTGTCAGAAAGGGACCAGCTGATACACATTCCAAATGGTATCAGGCTGTTTTAGGACTTATCCCTATTGATGCTGAGGCCCTATGAACTGAGCCATTTTGGAACTGGGTCGTATTGGAACCGGCCCACAATGGTACTGGGGTGTATTTGAATAAGACTCCAATGGAACTGGGCCCTAATGGTACTGGACCCCAATGAAACTGGGCGCTAATGGCACTGGGCCCTAATGGAACTGGGCCCTAATGGTACTGTACCCCAATGAAACTGGGCCCTAATGGTACTGGTCCCTAATGGTACTGGTCCCTAATGGTACTGGTCCCTAACGAAACTGAGCACTAATGGAATTGAGCCCTAGTGGCACTGGGTCCTAATGCTACTAGGCCCTAATGGTACTGGGCCCTAGTGGCACTGAGACCTAATGGTACAGGGCCTTAATGGAACTGGGCCCTAACGGAACTGGGCCCTAATGGAACTGGGCCTTAATGGAACTGGGCCCTAATGGAACTGGGCCTTAATGGTACTAGGCCCTAATGGTACTGGGCCCTAGTGGCACTGAGACCTAATGGAACTGGGCCTTAATGGAACTTGGCCCTAATGAAACTGGGCCCTAATGGAACTGGGCCTTAATGGAACTGGGCCTAATGGAACTGGGCCCCAATGGAACTGGACCCTAATGGTACTGGGCCCTAATGGAACTGGGTCTTAATGGTACTGGGCCTAATGGGACTGGGCCCTAATGGAACTGGGCCCTAATGGAACTGGGCCTTAATGGAACTGGGCCCTAATGCTAATGGAACTGGGTCTTAATGGTACTGGGCCCTAATTGAGCCCTAATGGTACTGGGCCCTAATGGAACTGGGTCTTAATGGTACTGGGCCCTAATGGAACTGGGTCTTAATGGTACTGGGCCCTAATGGAACTGGCCCCTATTGATACTGGGCCCCAATGGTACTGGGCCTAATGGGACTGGACCCTATTGGTACTGGGCCCTATTGGAACTGGGCCCTAATGGAACTGGGCCTTAATGGAACTGGCCCCTATTGGTACTGGGCCCTAATGGAACTGGGCCCTAATGGAACTGGGCCCTAATGGAACTGGGCCTTAATGGAACTGGCCCCTATTGGTACTGGGCCCTAATGGTACTGGGCCTAATGGGACTGGGCCCTATTGGTACTGGGCCCTAATGGAACTGGGCCCTAATGGAACTGGGCCTTAATGGAACTGGCCCCTATTGGTACTGGGCCCTAATGGTACTGGGCCTAATGGAACTGGGCCCTATTGGTACTGGGCCTAATGGAACTGGGCCCTAATGGAACTAGGCCCTAATGGAACTGGGCCTTAATGGAACTGGCCCCTATTGGTACTGGGCCCTAATGGTACTGGGCCCTAATGGTACTTGCCTTAATGGTACTGGGCCCTAATGATACTGGGCTCTAATGGTACTTGCCTTAATGGTACTGGGCCCTAATGGTACTTGCCTTAATGGTACTGGGCCCTAATGGTACTGGTCCCTAATGGTACTAGGCCCTAATGGTACTAGGCTCTAATGGTACTGGGCCCTAAATGCACTGGGCCCTAATGGCACTGGGCCCTAATTAAACTAGGCCTTAATGGTAATAGACAAAAACAGACCGACCCCATAAGCAAAAGCGCGCACGCACGCACGCACGCACGCACGCACGCACGCACGCACGCACGCACGCACGCACGCACACACACACACACACACACACACACACACACACACGCGCGCGCGCGCGCGCGCGCGCAATATCTTATACTTCAACTCTCCTATTACGTTTTTGGAACTAAAAGAAGGAATCTCTACACTAAGTAATAAAAGAACAGCTGTTGGCCGTGATTAAATTTCCAATGAAATGCTGAAACATTTACCAGATAATTGGGTGCAGTATCTTCATAAAATAATGGAAACATGCTGGAGTGAAGGTAAATTACCAGCCGTGTGGAAACATTCAGTTATAGTTCCCATACTTAAAAATGGCAAACCCAGTAGAGATGTCAACAGTTACAGGCCAATCTCTCTCACTTCACATACATGTAAGTTAATGAACAAGATAGTAACTGCTCGCCTAATTCACTATTGTGATAAAAACAATGTTATTCCAGTCCATCAAGCTGGTTTCAGGTCGGGAAGATCTACAACGGATCACTTGGTGAAGTTATCTGCCAATATAAAAAGCCAATTTGCTCGTAGGCAAAATGTGCTGGCAACATTTTTTGACATTAAACGAGCCTACGATCAAGTGTGGCACGTTCAATTGTTATTTAAACCGTAAAGAGAGTATTTAACTGTATTTAAACTGTATTTGTGGGAGAATGTTTTCGTTTGTAAAAGATTTTCTTTCCTGTAGAACTATTGAAACAAGAGTTGAAAATGCATATTCTTCCCAAAGAGATTTACATATGGGAGTTCCTCAAGGATCCATCATTGCTCCTTATCTTTTCAGTATCATGATATCAGATCTTTCTAAAAAGACATCAAAGAATATTAAGATTGTTCAATATGCTGATGATATTTGTATTTGGTTGGATGCAAAACTGAAGCATATTTCAAACAGAAAACTGAAACAAATTTAAATCTGTTATCAGTCTGAATTAGATAAGATAAGTGCTTTCTTGACAGAGAATGGTTTATCTTTATCTGTTGAAAAAACTCACATGATGGTATTTAGTGCTGGTGACCCTCCCAGAAGATTACATAGTTCCTTTATCGATGGAGCTGAGCTACAATTCAAAGACATAACAACATTCTTAGGTGTCTATTTCACATCGAAATTATCATGGAAATTTCACATTGAAAACAGTCTATCAAAAGCTCAAAAAAGCTTAAATTTGCTTAAAAAATAGGCAGACAAAATTGGGGTAAAGAAACAAGAAGCTTGACTCTTCTTGCAACATCTTTGGTTAGTTCAAAGCTGACTTACGGCCGAGAAGTTATTTTTCTGCTCCTAAATATCTTATGAAGAAATTACAAAGTATTGTCTCTAAGGCATACAAATTAGCTTTGGGAGTTCCTGTCCACACTCCGACTATTGCTACGTATGGGGAGGTTGGTGTTCTACCTTTGAACGAGTATCGAGAACTGTCTTCAGCTAAGTACATTATGAGAAGCAGTGCTGTTGAAATTGTCAACGTGAATGAAAATGTACTTAGATCAGATCTTCAATTTCCAAAAAGAGCAAGGGCCATAAAATCTTTGACAACAATAGCCACCTATACTTCAGATATTCACAGTAGATTAGATCTGAAAACTAAAGATATAGATAAGCGTGCGATTACGTCTCTAATTCTTCCACGGGAACTGAACAGAGCATATTTTGACTTTTCCAATGACGATTTAAAAAAGAGTGATAACCCTCATCTACTTGCTGTTTCTTTTCGATCTCATGTTCATTCAAATTATTCTAACCATTTGAAGGTATATACCG
>CM065714.1:63820555-63823055 GCA_033310375.1 Conus canariensis | reverse complement strand
TTGTGGACATAACTACTCTCGTCCCATACTGTTAAAGCGTAATTGACATGTGACATTGTGTCTGCGTTGAAGAAAAGTTTAAGCGCGGCACTGTTGACATAGCACTTTAATTGAGATAGCAGGAAAAGGTTTTTTTGAGATGATCTTCTATGGGTTATTGAGATGAGATTGTCATTTCAATTCATTATCTATCGTTATCCCTAAAACACGATGCTCATCTACCTGTTCGATATAAGTGCCATTCAACTGAAGTGTTAGACAAAGATGAGTCAACTGGTGCTTTTGACGGATGGCTATAATCATAGATTTGGTTCTGGCCGGGTGTATGACCACTGAGTTTGAAGTACACCAGTCTGACACTTCATTTAAACTTTCTTGGACAGACGTTTCTATTGTTTGTAGTTGACTACCATTTGTTTGGAGTGTGACTGGTCATCAGCAAATAAATCTGTCGTGACTTTTTTGGGGTCTAATATGGACAATAATAAATCATTGATGAAGACGCAGAATAAGAGGGGGCCTAATATTGAGCCTTGTGGGACTCCATGTCTGACAAAGTCTGAAGAGGGGGTTCCTGCCATTAAGCAGCATATACTGAGTCCTATCATCCAAATATGATTGCAATAATGAGACTGTCGAAGAATAGTTCAAACAGATAGATAGTTTCTTTAAAAGAATGGAATGATGAACAAGATCAAACGCCTTTTGTAAGTCAAGACAGACCGACCGACCGACAGACAGACAGACATACAGACAGACAGACAGACCGACAGACAGAACAATTTTGTGATGGAGAGAAAAAAAAAAAAAACATGTGGAAAACTTGAACTAAATTAAAAAAAAAAAAAAGGGGGGGGGGGGGGGGGGACATAGTTAAGTAAGTAAATAAGGAAAGTCGTCCAGCAACTTGATCTCGCTTTCCAGAAAAAACATAATCATTGCTCAGAAGAAATCCGTAGTGACAGAAATAACTGTGCAAACTAATGGCTTAATGAATTACTAACATTTGAACACAGTTTTGTACTGTCTAGAAGAGCACAAATTACGTGACAGTACACAAATAGCATATTCCAGTATACTGCAGCATATATGGTAGAGGACACAATAATAGAATTCAATATTACACACACACACAACACACACACACAACACACACACACACACACACACAACACCGTGTGTGTGTGTGTGTGTGTGTGTGTGTGTGTGTGTGTGTGTGTGTGTGTGTGTGTGTGTGTGTGTGTTATATATATAATAAACTAATAAATTCCAAGGATAAGACATAAGAGCAAGCTTTGTTTATAATTGAATAAATAATATATATATATATATATATATATATATAATATATATAATATCCTGAAGATAGCAAGGCTTCAAAATGGACCATTTTGAGCTGTACAAACGGACAGACCTGCCCTGACAAAGCTCGTGTGAGCGAAAATTTGGCAAATAAAAGTGGCAAGAGATGAACAACAAAGATTGTATTGACTTTATATATATATACATATATATATATATATATATAATATATATATACATATATACATATATACATATATATATATATATATATATATATATATATATATATATCCATACTAAAGCTGCCCTTAATTGCACGAACAGCTGCTCGTGTGTATGCATATATGCAGGTGTGACTGTAAGTACACATACATATACACGCTCATGCGCAACGTATAATGCGTCTGTGGTGTGTGCGTGCGTGCGTGCGTGCGTGCGTGCATGCGTGCGTGCGTGCGTGCATGCGTGTGTCCGCGTGCGCGCCTGCGTGTGTGTGTGTGTGTGTGTGTGTGTGTGTGTGTGTGTGTGTGTGTGTGTGTGTGTGTGTGTGTGTGTGTGCCTAATATTGAATTCTATGATAGTGTCCTCATGACACATGAGACATACGTGAATATTCATACAAATACTGCCCTAAATTGCGTGAACAGTTGTTTGTGTGTATGCATGATTATATGCAAGTGTGGTAGTATGTAATCATGCATTAGCTTGCTCGGCACACGCTTAACTCGTCTGTGTGGAGGGGTGGATGGATGAAGAGAGAGAGAGAGAGAGAGAGAGAGAGAGAGAGAGAGAGAGAGAGAGAGAGAGAGAGAGAGAATGACAAAGACAACGACAGTGATAATTGCTTATTCATGATAAGGCAGCTCCCCTTGATGAAAGGTGTGTGCATTACAGACAACTAATCCACATTGTACTAAACATAACCAGACAAACAAATAGTATTATAATGTTGCATACTCTGTCATGTGCGTGTGCGTGCGTGCTTACGTACGTGCGAGCGCGCGCGTGTGCGTGTGTGTGTGTGTGTGTGTGTGTGTGTGTGTGTGTGTGTGTGTGTGTGTGTGTGAGTGTGTGTGAGTGTGTGAGCGCGCGCGCGCGCGCGCGCGCGCGCGTGTGTGTGTGTGGTGTGTGTGTGTGTGTGTGTGTGTGTGTGTGTGTGTGTGTGTGTGTCTACTTGTTTAATGTTATCAGAACT
>CM065714.1:63780555-63815555 GCA_033310375.1 Conus canariensis | reverse complement strand
AACGACATGAATGACGTTTCACCTTTAAAAAAATCTGATCGAATCCAAAATTGAGTACGTCATCTTAACCTGGCCGTCATCTCTTCCATTTGTTTGTGTGTGTGTGTGTGTGTGTGTGTGTGTGTGTGTGTGTGTGTGTGTGTGTGTGTGTGTGCGTGCGTGCGTGCTGGGGCGTGCGTGCGTGCGTGCGGGGCGCGCGCGCGTGCGCGCTCGCGTGCTCGCGTTTGCGTGCGTGCGTGTAGGCCCTACTTTTACACATACTCCAATATACTTCTTTCTTTGATTTCGGTCCTCATTCCTATTTGTCAGACCCACTTTCACTGAATTTTTCTTTTAAAAACAAACAAACAAACTGAATAATCTAATGTGTTGTACTGTATGGACTTATTTGAATTTTTTTTTTAAATCATAAAAAGCTGAATAATTATAGTTATCATCATCATCAGAAGAAGAAGGAGGAAGAGGAGGAGGAGATGAAAGAAGAGGATGAAGAGAAGGAGAAGAAGAAGAAGATGATGATGATGAAAATGATGATGATAAAGGTACCAATCATGGCGGGGTACGGAGGGAGGGGGCGGGATTGAGAGATGATGGGGAGATGGGTAAAGGTACCGGGACCCCCTCCTCCTCCTCTTAACTGTCTTCCCCTCCCTGCATCCATTCTCACTACCTCTCATCTCTAGAAATTTCCTCCCAGCCACATTTCTCGAGAGAAAAAAAAAATGATTGAAAGAGTGTCAGTTTACAACAACAACAACAACAAAAATTTTAAAGGGGATGGGAGTGGGAGGGGAGGGCGGGTGGCGTATTGTGGAGAAAAAAAAAATCAAACCCGAAAGGAAACAGAATTATCATAGGAGCATATTTTCATTGCAGATCATGAATGCTTCTCATTCCCAACACTTTCTGCCCCGTCCCCTCCTCCTCCTCCTTCACCTATTTCCAGTACCGTTCAACACATCTACAACTTTTTGGCTCTGTAAAAATAAATAAAAGTCCCTCCCCCTCCCCTGAACCCCACCGTTAACTCTCCACACACGGACGAAGTTATTTGTTTGTCCGTCCAGACAGTTGTGCACACTGGCACTGACTCAAACGTATGTACATGCTTCACTTATGTGCGCATGCTCACGCGCATGCACGTATACGCGCTCTCTTTCTCTCAAGGAATTATTAGTCTCCAGCAAGGCATGCACTGGTTTTCACGCATGCACCCATCGCATTTATGACTTTTTCGGGGTTTTTTTTTATTAGCAAGAACCTTTCATTTCATAGAGTTTTAGCAGGAGCAACTAATCGGTTTAAGATTATAGATCACACACACGCCACTAAACAGTCAAGCTGATACTATCGACAATTAAAATAATGCCTTTCATGAAGCACTGTAAGAAGTGTGTGACAACTTCATTGCATTTATTTCCCTTTAAAATTTATTTTTAAGTGCACCTGACAACTCCTAGAACATGCATATCGGCAAGTGTATTAAAGGGAGGGCACCTACTGAATAAAAATTACGAAGTTTTTAATAGTTACTTCCCGTGTGTGTGTTCTCTTCCTTTCTGTCGTAAGGCAGGAAATCTGTAAAACAGTGTCTCAGGAAGAATCAATTTTAAAATCAACAAAAAGATAGTGTTAGCTGTTAAGAAAACAGCAGAAGCGTTGGAGAAAAACATCCACAATCTTAACGTTTTTGTTACCGGAAAATATGAAAGACATCATAGAATGCAAACCCAGAGGAGTCGAGGAAGGCTGAGATCAAGGCACATAGGACAAGGTTCTGGATAAAAAATAAACAAATAAGTAAATGAATAAATAAATATATAAATGAACAAATGACTAAGTAAATGAATAATAGATAAATAAGTAAATGAATGAATGAATAGATCAATGAATGAATAAATAAATAAATAGATCTGAAGAAGAGCGTGGTGTAGGTACACACTACATAGGACACTGAACAGTTGTGCTGGTGGTGTACTCTGAGGAAGAGAGAAGCATAACCTCCTATATATGTAGAAAGTCTTTACCGGGCCTGCTGCGGAAAAAGAAAAAAAAATCTGTGAATAATCCTGAATGGATTCCAAGACGATGGACAAGTGCTCTGTCTACATTTCTAAATACTCTCTCGAGCTACAGTGGAAATGGTGTTCCACATTTTTTTTTTTTTTTTTTTTTTTTTAGCCATTGCAGAGCCCATGGTATGAATGTTATTGAAAAGGTTTAAAGTGAAATAAAATGTGCATTAAACATGAAACAAAACAAATCAAATAAATGAACAAGATGAATAAATAGATAAATGAATGAATAGATAAATGAATAAATACATAAATACATTGGGTTTTTTTAAATACAGTGCCCTGCAAGAGCATGTGCGTGTTCTTCAGGAAATCAAGGTCTTCTTATGATAAGGTTTTTATCTGCTACGTGCATTTTATTTTCGGTCACTCGACAACTCGATATCTAACCCCATTCAGTGCGACTGGCCTACCGGGCGAACGGCTGAGTTTCCATGTCCCGTTACCACTGTTTTCAAGAGGGGTGAGTGCAAGCTTTGATTTAGCCAAAATTTGACTCTGATTGACCGTGCTCTTATTCTTTGTTAACATCCGTCCGCCGTGCTTCGTACGTATTATTTTGATCCTTGACTCTTGGCATGTGTTTCGTTCATATTTATCTCGCCATCATGGTCACTGACTGGAGTAGCCTACTTCTTAGCGAACAAGAATGCAAATCTAGGCTTACGTTATCTTGTCAACGGTCATACTGCATTGTGCGCTGTTGGGACGAGCGATCCAAAGTGGCTACATTTTGTCTGAAAGCGTGCGTGTGTGTGTGTGTGTGTGTGTGTGTGTGTGTGTGTGCGTGTGTGTGTGTGTGTGTGTGTGTGTGTGTGTGTGTGTGTGTGTGTGTGTAACATTTTTCGTGGTGTGAGAAAGAACACCTAGTGAACCTTTCAATGCAGAAAACTGGACTCCAAACTTTGGCAATATTTAGAAAAAAGAAACATTCCTCACACCACCTCCTTCTTCCTCCCAACCCCATCTGAACCCCCTTCCCCATATCCTCGTCCCTCACAGAGAGAGAGAGAGAGAGAGAGAGAGAGAGAGAGAGAGAGAGGAGAGAGAGAGAGAGAGAGAGAGAGATGCAGAGGGTAGCGAAAGAAATACTGAAATATACACAGAGAGGTCATTCATTCAGTATTGTTGGAGTTAGGAGACTGGAGGTGGGGGAGTGGGATGTAGCAAGGGGGAAGATTTACAGTAGAATTATTTCATGCTCTCTGTCTGTCAGTCAGTCTGTCAGTCAGTCTGTCAGTCAGTCTGTCAGTCAGTCAGTCAGTCAGTCAGTCAGTCAGTCTGTCTGTCTGCTCTCTCTCTCTTCTCTCTCTCTCTCTCTCTCTCTCTCTCTCTCTCTCTCTCTCTCTAATTAATTTTGACCGGATTAAGAGAAGGAACCGCAAGGAATTTGTTCAAAATAAGACATTACAACAAGTACTACAATGCCTGCTAATTTTGAGACTTTCAGAGTAAGTTGTGGATCCTTTTTGTGGACTTATGTCTACTTCATGGCCAGAAGACAACAACTAGGCCTACACGGTGCACGGTTTAGTGGTGTGAGATTCGTACCTCTTCACTGTGACTTCAGCAGATTGCGGTATGTCCATATTCGTACGAACTTTCCGCCTCTCTTTTTTCAATTCATGCACTACTCCTACTCTAATTCAGTCAACACAGCCCCTCATAAATTGGGGCGTTGTGCTTCAGCCTTAGTGGCAGTGTTTCTTTTCAAATTTCTTCTGATGTGCATGGACGTCGAAAGTAACCCAGGACCAGTCAGCGGGACGGGCTGTGTTGACGACAAGACAAGAAATCAACAGGTATTGTCCAACCTGTCGCAATCTTACCAGTATGATGACAGGCCTTCCATTTCCGCGCGTTCCCCCGTTCCCAACGCTGCCTCCTATCACAGCTCAAACATAATGCCATCACAGCACGTCACAACCGATGAAGTTCTGACACAACTTCAGCAGATACAACAACATTATGCTGCCGTTTGTGCTGATATCGGTTCATTGCATACGTGGTGCGACAGTCTGCAGACAGAAAACGATCAGCTGAAGCAGAAAGTGGCCAGTCTGACAGACCAGTGTCAATATCTACAAAGTACATGTGACACAGTGTACGACCAGCAAGAACATTTGTCAACGGCATTTGACACCCTCGAACAGGAAGTGGATAGGTTAGAATCGTTTTCGAAAAGGAACAATGTCAAATTTTTCAATGTTGCTGAAGGCCCAAATGAAGATTACCGTGCATGCACCCGGAAAGTCGTTCAGCTGCTGAATCGTTTCTACCCCTCCAAGACATGGAGCTGCGGTGACGTGGAGAGAGCGCACCGAGTCGGACCCCCACGAGGCGATTCCGCCCGTCCCCGGCCGTTGATTGCCGCCCTTCATCACTGGCCAGACAAACTGTCAGTGCTGCAAGAAAAAGAGCACAGGGAAGAAATGGCTGATGAAGAAGGCATCCGTGTGGCCGCGGACCTCACCAGACGGCAGTACACTGCACTGAAACATCACAGAGAGGAAGGGAGACAGGCTTATTTTTTCAGAGGTCAACTATGTTTCAATGCAACAAGGAAATACAAGGATGGATTTCGAGAGAGAAATGCCCAGAACAGTTCTCAACATAAAGTCAGTCAGAACAGTATCAACAGTACAAATCACACTGGACAGCCAAAGGGGGATTCCTCTTTGCCCCCTTCTGCTTCTGACTTGGAAGAATTCCCCACCCTAAACAAGGCGACAATCCGACAACGGAACAGGCAGGTAAGTCCAGTCTTATCCAGCAGGAGTACTCAGTCTCAATCACTGCCTACTCAGATCCGCAGCGACCCGAAATGTACTAAAAATTACAATGCAAGTTCTTACACACCAGGTGACAACGTTGGGATGAACCTTGCTAGATCCGCGGAACCAGAAGCCAAGGTGAATTCTAACGAGAGTGAAGAGAGTGTGGCATGGCAGTCAGCAGCGGTACATGGTGATGCTCAGGACACGACAACAGCTGGTGCAGCGAACAGACCCGCTGATCATTCCCTGCCAACAAATCAGCCCACCTCCTCCCATCATTCCTGTTTGTCCCCCCACTCGGCTGAGTCCTCTAAGAAGGCTAACACTTGCCGAACCTCAGTTCAAGATAAAGAGGCAACCAGCACACCCGATGTAAGCCTGACAGCAGCATTCCGCAGCCCACCAGTCAAGTTTTACGACGTAGAAAGCCAGTCTTCAGAGCCCCCACCAAGCTACCCCCTACCATCGCCATCCCACCTCCCATCGTCATCCCACCTCCCATCGTCATCCCACCTCCCATCGTCATCCCACCTGCCATCGCCATCCCACCTCCCATCGCCATCCCATCTCCCATCGTCATCCCACCTCCCATCGTCATCCCACCTCCAGCCTGACCCCCTGCCTGGTGGACCAGTCCAGCAATGTCAGCCGCAGTCTGTGCCTCAGCGCAACAGTGTGATCACTGGTAGTGACGTGCACGGCTGTGCCACTGCCACTCCAGGTGATCCCAGCCAGGGTCTGATGTCTATTAGCATCACCCATGAAAACGAAACTTCAAACCCAACACCGCAAAGAGCTCCAATCACACGCAGACACAACAGAAACAAAAGCAAACAAAGCAGACTCAATGACAGAAGCAAACAGACACGGCTTACTGAGAAGTTCAAGTTCAGAGACAAAGACGGCTCTAACAAATAGGGATTCGGCCGGCCCGTTACATTTTGTGGACACTCCAAGAACTTGTCCTGTCTCTCCTGGAACATAGATGGTTTGGCCAGTAAGTTGGCAGATACTGATTTTCTTCTTTTTGTACAAAAGTTTGATATTGTGTGTTTGATAGAAACGTACCTAGATGATATGTTCGACTTGGATGGTGTCTTCAATGGTTACATGAAATTCAGGACAAAAGCCATTAAACATTCATTTATGGGACGTAGGTCTGGAGGGCTTCTATTACTAGTCAATAAAATACTTAATAAGCACATTACATCAATTAAAGTTAATACCGATCACGTGGTGTGTATTAAGATGTCTAAAAGCATGCTTTGTGTGGACAGTGACATTCTGTTAATATTTGTTTATGTCCCTCCTTCTGGTTCAGTGCACTACCAATCATCTAATTTCACTTGCCACATTGACGCCATAGAACACTGCATCCTGGACTTGACAAACCGTTATCCACAGGCTCAGCTGATATGTTGCGGGGACTTTAATGCAAGGACAGCAGACCTCCAAGTAACGTGGTCACATACTGATCTACTGACTGACCCTTCCAATTCGACCCCGTTTTTCAAGAAAACACGATTGTCTAAGGATACAATGGTAAATGCTTTTGGAGAAAATTTATTAGATTTGTGTGCTTGTTTTGATTTTTGTATTCTGAATGGGTACAACAGAGGTAGCTTTAGTCGTGATTTTACATTTGTATCTTCCCATGGGTGTAGTGTCATAGATTATTGCCTTATTTCTAACGATTTGTTAGACAACGTTGTGAACTTTTCTGTAGGTAGCAGGGTAGAATCAGAGCACATGCCAATCCTGTTAGAAATTACAGGCAAAACACCACTGTCACCTCTATCTATCTCAGAAAATGTAACTCTATGGAAAAGGGATAGATTATCAGAATACATATATAACAGTACTATCGACCTGTTTTGCAGCAATCTAGAATATGCTGCCAATATGATTGATACTTGTGTTAACAGAGCACTGTATGAATTTACTAATTGTTTAATGAATGCCAGCGCTTGTATGCGCCAAAATCGTTCTTCAAAAAGCAGGGTTGTGAGAAAATCTTGGTTTGATGAGGAATGTCAAAACAACAAGACGGGAGTTAGAAACGCTTTGACCATTTTTAAGAGATCTGGGGATCCACTGATAAATGTGCCTATGTACAAATGAGGAGAGAATATAATCAACTTAAGTACATGAAGAAACGTAGTTTTAAAACTGAGCGCATTAACTGCTTAATGCAAGTAGCAGATGATTCTCAGGCCTTTTGGTCTGAAATCAGTAAGTATCGCAGTCGTTCCCACATAAGTAATACAATTTCACAGGATCAGTGGTTTAACCATTTTGAACACTTGTTAAACCTTGGTTTTGTCCAAAGTGTGGACCATCCAAAACTGGATGTCTCTGATATGGCATTTGACCCTATTCTGGACGCTGAAATCACAGTAGAGGAAGTAAAGAAAGCCATCCAGAGTCTTAAGTGTGGCAAAGCAGCTGGTCCTGATTCTTTGATAAGTGAAGTCATAAAGGCCTCAGGAGATTTGATAGTTCCCTTTCTAGTTAAATATTTCAATAAACTTTTCAGAGATGGTGTATTCCCTGAGGAATGGACTAAATCAATAATTATTCCGTTGTATAAGAAAGGTGATGTGAACGATACGAACAATTATCGAGGTGTTTCCTTGATTAGTCACTTGTGTAAAATTTTTACACACATATTGAATAAACGGCTCATTTCCTGGGCTGAAAACAACGAAGTTATTTCTGATGCTCAAGCTGGGTTTAGAAAATCTTATTCCACTACTGATCACATTTTCACTTTGTATGCTAGCATAGAAAAACATTTATCAAGGAACAATAAATTTTATGTAGCATTTATCGATTTCAGAAAGGCGTTCGATATGGTACAACATGGTCTTTTGTTTAATATACTACTCACGAATGGCGTCAAAGGAAACCTGTTTAACATTTTGAAAAGTATGTACAGCACCATTAAATCATGTGTCAGATGTGGTAACTCTTACACTGATTATTTTGAATGTTTGCAAGGTCTAAAACAGGGTTGCTGTCTTAGTCCTACCTTATTTTCTATATTTATTAACGAGCTTGCACGCGACATGTTTTCACGTGGCAAGCATGGAATACAATTCATCCCTAACGATGTAGAAATTTTCATACTGTTATTTGCTGATGACATCGCTCTCATGTCGTCGACTATAGCAGGTCTGCAAAATCAACTTAATGTCCTATTTGAGTGTGCTCAAAGATTATGTTTAAAAGTTAATCTGGAAAAAACTAAAGTCATGGTTTTTCGGAAAGGTGGCTATTTAAGTAGAAAGGAATGTTGGTTCTTTGGTGATAAGCAGTTAGATGTTGTAAATTCTTATAAATATCTAGGTGTTACTTTTTCAACAAAGCTTAGTTTCGATGTTGCTTCTGGACACGATCATTGCATTAGAGGTAAGAAAGCTACCATAGAAATTCTGAAAGTGTTAAGAAAACTCAGCTGCTTTTCACCTAAGCTGTTCTTTAGGATTTTTGATGCCCAGGTTGTTCCTTCTCTTTTATATGGGTCGGAACTATGGGGGTTCAAACCACGAGAATCTATCGAAAAAGTTCATTTGCAGGCCTGTAAGCTATTGCTGAACGTCCCTCCATTTACACCTAATGATATGGTATATGGAGAATTGGGGCGTTTTCCGTTATATATTACTTCAGCAACGAGATGTATTCAGTTCTGGTTCAGACTACGCAGGCAACCACTGACAAGGTACTCCAGAAAAGCCTATGATATGCTTTTTGATTTACAAAATAGAAACAAGAAGATGAAAAATTGGGTCACACATATTAAAACACTGCTTTGTTCAAACGGTTTTGGGTATGTCTGGATGTTTGGAGAGGTAGGCGACGAGAAACATTTTATACAGATATTCAAAGAACGCCTACAAAACTGTTTTTGCCAACGTTGGTATGCGCATGTATCAGAGAGCAATCGGTTTGAATTATACTACTCATTTAAAAGCATCTTTGAACGTGAAAAGTATTTTGAATTCATTAAAAACAGACAATTTAAAACTGCCCTCGTGCGTTTTAGAATGGGAGTTTCGAGCATAAACAGCCATGTTTTCCGCTTTTCGGCAATAGATCAACCTGGTTGTCCCCTATGCCAGGCGGACGATGAGGACGAATTCCATGTACTATTCGAATGCCAGCAGTATAGTGACCTACGAGCTAAATATTGCATTCAAAGTGCAGGGACCTACCTTACCAAACGTGACCAATGCACAAGGATTTTGAGTAGTAGCCTTGATACTCAACTGAATTTGTCTAAATTCCTCTTTTTGGCTTTGAAACGCAGAGCAAGTTTTGTTTTATGAACACATTTTTCTGAGATTACTGCGGTTGATATGGGATTTTTGGCAATGTGTGAGTGTTACGTTTGTTTGTCTCGTTTTCAATTTAACAGTTGTTTGCCTTCTCTTCATTGTAACGGGCCACAGGCCTATACACAATAAAACATTTGTCAATTGTCAATTGTCAATTGTCTCTCTCTCTCTCTCTCTCTCTCTCTCTCTCTCTCTCTCTCTCTCTCTCTCTCTCAGCTACCAGATGATAATACGCAGCTGACAAATATTGATGCAGCGTCTGCAGTATCTTGGAAGACTGAGGCCTGTAAGAGTCTTGGGTGCAGGGAGGAAGGAGGCTAGTAGGGAGAAGCAAAGGAGGCTAGTAGGGAGAAGCAGAGACAGACAGACAGACAGACAGACAAAGAGACAGAGATAGAAACAGACAGACAGAGAGAGACCAACAGAGACAGACAGACATAAAATAAAGAAAGAAAGACAGATAGACAGACAGAGGAGTCGCCACCACACGAGAACTTCAAGAACTTCAATTTCTTTGTTTCACCACCCTCTGTAAATATCATAGTTTTCATCTTTCTTTCATTTCAGTCTGTTTTGAAAATGAACCATTTGTTACACCTGACCGGAGCCGAATTTCGTCCTCTGAATAGGACTTATCAGTGGAACCGGAGCGATTGTGTTGATCCACTCTTCGGTATCAAGTGGAGCTAAACCACCTATAGTTCCATAGTATTCTGAGCATTATGGGCACAAAAACAAAATCAGTTGACCTCCCAAAGCAGCCATCGATGGGTAGAAAATGGAAATGAGAAGTAAGTACCGTAAGGATATAAGCAGCACGGTAAAAATGAAATAAATGAATAAATAAAGTCGAAGTAACCCATGTCAGAGGAAATCTTTCAGCCTATGCTTACAGATCCACCAAAGATGCAATGGAGGTCAAAATATGCTGTTAGGTTTTGGTCAGCTGTGCTGTTTGATGACCCAAGCGTTGTCAGTCATATCAATGCTGACAACAGGTAAGACTTGTTCAGAATTGCAAGACGAGGGACTCCAGGTCTGCCTCCTTTTACCTTCTGCCAGAAGCATATCTATCCCAGATCTATATTCCACCCACCTCACCCCACTCCACCCAGGTCTGTTTTCCCTGTGGGTTAAACTTTCACTTCGGTCTGTATTCCTGCAAGTGTATATCTCCATAAGTCTTTGTCCCATCAGGCCCGTGTTTATCCGGGTCTAATCTACCTCCCAAGACTAGATTTATGCAGGCCTATATTTCAGCCTTCTCCATATTCCCCTGTTTCTCATCACAGTTGAAAATCGTGTGACATCAAATTGGTCAATAGACTCAGATCAGGGTTAAAGGTCAAGTTACATTGAATCCGATAATGCCAGCGATCCAGACTGAGATGAAAGGTAATAGGTAAACTGACCCATAACAAGTCATAGTGACCCAGAATGATGCCAAAGGTCCGGTGACCCACTATGGGTCGCTGTGACTCACATGAAGGTTAAAGGTCAAGGAATTCATGATGTGCCACAGTTTCCCAGGGAGTAGTTAGTAATTATCCAGAGTCTTCTTTGTAGTTCATGTACCAGAATGGGACACGGTGACCCACGACAAAATTGAATGTCAACTGCTTTAGAAAGGGATATTGGGATTTACATCCAGATTAAAATTACCCAGAATGGCTTGCGATTACCTTTGTAGAGTTAAAGCCTACGAAACCCAGCCCGGGTCATAATTACGCAGAGTAATGTTAAATGACCCAGAATGAGTCACGTTGACCCACACTTAAATTAAAGGTCACCTGAACAAAAAATGGGGATTTGAACACAGACTAAGGTTAAAATCGAGTAACTCAAAGTGTGTCGTGATAACCTAGGTCGAGGTTCGGAGTCGATTTACCCAGAATGAGTCACGGTGACTCAGACCCAGGTGAAAGATTAAATGACCCAGAATGGTATGGTATGACCCAGATCGAGTTTGAAGTTCGGAGTGTCCAGAATGTGTAATAGTGACCTTAGTGATGTTTATGTTAGGTGATCCAGAATGTGTCATGGTGACGCACCACCTGTCTGTGTTCTCTTAACCTTTAATCTAGGTCATGGTCACCGTGACCAACTCCGCTCACTTAAGATATATCACTCTGGGTGACTGTGACTCATCACGGGTCTCTCTACCTCTTTCTTTTTTCTTTTCTCTTTTTTTTTTTAACAAGATCCACATAACCGATTGTAAATCATGTAACCTTTAACCCATATCTTGGTCACCACGACCTGTTCTAGTCACATTTCCCCCCGAAACCTTCTGGGTCACTGTAACTCATTCTGGATCACCTGACCTTTAATGATCTAGTGTGGGTGGAGTGTGGAGATGCTGGTGGGTGGTACCTGCACGGCAGGAAGGTGCGTGTGGTATTGCAAATGGTGTCGCCGCTTTCTCCACATCCATCCAACAATTGGAAAGGGGGCGGCAACCCAACTTCATGATCGGTTGCAGCGGGACAGCATACCAGGGTCATGCGGCTCTTCGTTCAGGCAACATGCATGACTTCAGCCGTGTCCATGCAAGCTCCCAAATGGAACTATGAATGATGAAGATTGTTGTAAATGTGTGGAGAGAGCGGCTAAACCGCCTGCAACACCACACGCCCTCCCAACACTGCTGTCACCATCCACTACCACCCTCCTCACTCCGTCCACACTACAGCTGGGCCATCTGACCCATTTTAAGTCATTTGACCTTTAACGTCAATATGGCTACTTACTCTCTCTCTCTCTCTCTCTCTCTCTCTCCCCTCTCTCTCTCTCTCTCTCTCTCTCTCCTGGGTCACTCGACGCTTAAATTATATCTTGATCACTGCGGCGCATTGATCACGTAGCAATGTTTTGCTTACATTACTCTGGGTCATCGCCATTCATTCTGTATCACGTCAAGTTCAACACTATTCTGGATTGCTATGACACATCTTGGATACGCTGACCAGCAATCTGGGTCTGGGTCGCAATGTCCGATTCTGGATCACTTGATGTTCAACCTTGACGTGGGTCAGCTGACCCATTTGGTGTCAAAAACGACCTTTGACCTTTGTTGATCGAAGCTTTTGGCTAGGCCTACACGTGGATGACGATGTGGGTCCTAAAAGACCCATGCTTTTCAAAGAGCAGTTAATATTTATTATTCCTGTCCAAACTATCTGGGTCCTGTAGGATCCATACATTTTATTAAAGCCGTTGTAGGCGGAGGCTTCATTGATCTACCATTGACTGGCTAAGTCGGAAGCATGTGGACCTAGTGTATTGATCATGTTCATGTATAAAGCGCCTAGCGCGCGCGCGCGCGTGTGTGTGTGTGCGTGTGTGTGAGCACGTGCGTACGTGTGTGTGTGTGTGTGTGTGTGTGTGTGTGTACATGCGCACGCGCATGTGTGTGTGTATGTGAATTATGAATACTAAACATGGTGATGATATCAAAAACTGCAAAAACAACAGCATTAATGATAATAGTAGTAGTGATGATGGTGACGATAACGACGACGACGACGATAACGACGACGATGATGACGATAATGATGGTAGTGGATACAGTCTACCATCAGTTACTATTATGTCGTGTAGTGTATCTGAAAAAAAAAAAATCAGTTTTAGTATTTTCCATGTATTACTGCATCATGACACGTTGTAGTGTGACTAACGTCAACATGCCTTTGTCTTATCTTTTGGGCTTCTGTATTAACGTTTGCAAATATCGCCTCCAGATAATAATTGAAAACAGCGACAACGTCATGTCTCCTAGCCAATTCTGAACACACACACACAAACACACATACTTTACGCACCGCTTCATATGTCATACACTGAAATGAAATAAAAAGATCATTGTCCTAAAAATCACATTCACAGAAAAGGCTTGTTGATTCTGTAAGCGTGCCAGGTGGCGCCGTCTTTCATGAGCATTAAAACCTAATATTTTTAATTAAAATCTTGCGTAATTAAGTCGGTGCCATTTCTCTGTTATTTTATTAATTACTGTTTTTCAGGGTGGAACACACTTTTAACCGAGAGTAACCAAAATTAATGTATTTCTCTCTACTGTCCATATCCGAAAGCCAGTCTTCTTCGAAAGAACAAGTGGGTCTGTCTTCCAAATTGTATCATAAACTGTTAGTCATTTAAGACATAAACACTTTACAGCAGACTCCATGAAAACCCTGTTCAGAGATGTCCCACCTGACGTGATCTCTGACTTTCTGAAAGAGATTAACATTTTTCATCTGATCTAAGATTTTACGGAAGAAAGAATTCAACGAAGTTTCTGGTACGTTTTTAGGTGTATTTTAAACAGATGTGTGAAAGGCGTCTTTTTTTTTTTTTTTTCTTTTTTTTTTGGATGACTTGTGAGTTGATTTTAACGTGGTGACAGCCCTAATATGGCCCTTTGCGGTCGGCTGGGCTTTAAGCAACATTATCTTACCTTATCTCTCCCACTCCTTGACACATCCACACATTTAAATAAAAACATGTTCTGATATTATTTTCTATACTTCCTAAGCCCAGTTTTCGTTGTGAAATTCCAGTTGTATGACCATTACATAGTAAACGTTTTTGCGCAATCAACTGTGATGAGCTTAAACGACCTGAGAGACAGATACATTTTTTTTTTTAATTGGCATAAACTTTTTACAGCTCTAGTGTCAAGGGAGAAAATTCACAATCGAATAGCAACGAGTAGAAAATAAGGAAGTATCGTCCACAAATACAGCTTCGAGAACACACACACACACACACAGCACGCACGCACGCACGCACGCACGCACGCACGCACGCACGCACACACACGCACGCACGCACGCAAGCACGCACGCACGCACGCACACACACACACACACACACACACACACACACACACACAGAGGCACACATGCAGTCGCGCACACATGCAGTCGCGCACACATGCAGTCGTGCACACGCACATTCAAAGATCTACTTTTACCATGAACAATTTTTTGAGATAACATTCTACATCCGTGGATGCACACACACACACACACACACACACACACACACACACACACACACACACACACACACACACACACAAGAAGCAATAATAAATACCAGACTCTATCATACATCTATGACTATTTTAAGAGTATATGTTCATCACTAGTTGTAAGTTCTCGTAAATTCATTTATCTTACCAGTTTTATTTATACCCAATTAATTATCAGGGGGGGGGGGGGGGGGTCAGAGAGAGAGAGAGGGCGGGGTATTTTAAAAGGCCATAGCCCCTCTTGAATGCATGAGAGAGAGAGAGAGAGAGAGAGAGAGAGAGAGAGAGAGAGAGAGAGAGAGAGAGAGAGAGAGAGAATTTTAAAGTATGGATGCAGCAGGACCCACTTCATCCAGACAAATACATTGAGTACAGGCATCCCTCTATACAAAAAAAAAAAAAAAAAAAAGTATGGGAAGGCCTACTACAAGATCCAAGTCGTCATTCATGGACCATTTATGCAACCATTGTTTATTCGTTTATTTTTCAACCTAAACCAACTCACACTTCTACCAAAACAGAGCTTTGAGCATTAAAGAAGATCTTACATAAAAAAAGATTAATGAAATCCATGAATTCGCCCTCAGAACCCACGCCGTGCAGTGGGTGAACTGCCACGGTGTTTGGAGGGGCGGATGGGGTTCATAGACAACGGAGTAACGGAGACCTGTAGGAAGCATAGAGAGAATACAGGCCTACATCAACTTGGGATGAGTAAAGCCCCGGGGAATGAGAGACGTGAAGTGGACAATAGACCGCCAGGGAACTGGAGAGAGAACTTGGAGTGACCATAGAACTAGACTGGACTTGCTTCCGTGTGTGTGTGTGTGTGTGTGTGTGTGTGTGTGTGTGTGTGTGTGTGTGTGTGTGTCCGTCGCGTGCGCGCGCGCACGCACGCTTTTGTGTGTGTAAAAAGTACGTGATCTTCTGAAGAGAAACATGATACAGATCAGTTGATCATGATGTTGTCCCATTGACTAGGAAATTGATTTTGATTGAAATTGTTAGATTTATACCTTACTGGATTTTGAATAGAGCAAATTTTACTACGGGCTGATAAGACTTTGGAGAAAGTAAAAACACCACCACCACCACCACCCCACAAAAAACAAACACACACATACAAACGCAGAATATTGGTCCTGTGATAAAGTACAGTGTGCACTGCGTTTCAAGGTCGTGTGGCAACTGCGTGTGGGTTGTTTTTCTTTTCTTTTTTCTTTACCTTTTTTTCCCCTCCTCCTCCAGATGTTATGCAAGCTAAGGGAAATAACTGTAAGGGATGAAGTTTTACTTGTCCCTCTTGAAAGAATATGGTGCGGAAACGAAAGTTGTTTGACATGCATGTCTTATCAACCTTATCATCACCGTGGGCGCCCATCACAGGTCAAAATGCTTGTAATTATGAATTCCTTAGCCCCTTTTTATATGTATGCCTGTGAAAAAGTTGAACGAGGGGAGTAGGCCTAGTCAACAATGATCGAGTTACAACATCAGCGCATGGACATGGTCGGCCTTCAACTTAGTTGCTGTTAGTTACGCGTTATGATGAAACAGAAACCGATTCTTATTTTACGGGATTTTTTACTTTCGACTTGTATTTCCTTTTCAAACACAAGCACGGACGTTCAAGGAACGATCACGGCGTCTTCTCGTCAAAGATTAGGCTACCCTTGAATCAAAGGTAACTATCCTCTACAAGGGCAAATGAACAAACAACGAAACATGAAAACATTTCATATAAAATCAGTTCCATAACAGTGCTTTCAGTTTGGCCTTAGAACCGGTTGGACTTAGAAGGCAGAGAGAAGGAAAGGGAGGCATAGGGTGGGGTGGGAATCAAGATTTAGACAAGGTAGCTTGGACCAGGAGGCATAATTTCACTTACAGGAAGAAGAAGAAAGAAAGAAAGAAAACATAACTGCTCGGTCCATTGTTGAGATTGTGCAGGATGATGATCTGTGGAAAGAACAACTTTGAAATGTTCCGAAGCAACAACACTTTTTCCATTACTTTTCAAGTTCATTTTTATGGTTATGACACCAAAAAGGTGTGTGTGGGGGGGGGGGGGGGGGGGGGGGTTTGTAAATTTTTGTTGTAAACTTTTAAGGTAGTTTTGACAGACTTGCTTTCAAATCGTTCAGTCTAATGTCATGCTGTATCATAGTATATGGGTGAGGGTAATCTTTCTTTTCATGATGTTTTAAACTTGGTAGAAATATTGTCAATAAAAGAAGGGATTGGAAATTGTTTTCATTTTTGTGTATATATCTAATGGTGCTTATATCCTTGCAAACCCAGCACTTCCAACGATATCTACTGAATTTCACGAAGTAAGATTTCTTGTTTTGAAAGATCGTAAGTCAGACTGGTCCTTTCTTGCTGAGTATGTTTATGTGAAGTAGTTTCCCAGTGAAAGAGGAAGTCAGTGGCAACTGAGACAGGGCAGAGAAGTTCTGTAACATTCATTCCAAAGCTGAAAGACTTGAGTTACTTAACCTGCCTTCCATAAAGCATCTAAGACACATAGGAGATCAAATCCAAATTTTTAAGACACTGTGTAAAGTAGATAACTTTTGTTTTAAGATTTTCAATGTTTTAATCATACAATTGCTCTTTAATATTCACCATGTTATCGAAGTCATTTCTGTAAGTGTGTGTGTGTGTGTGTGTGTGTGTATATATGTGTGTGTGTGCGTGTGTGTGTTTGTGTGTGTATGTGTCAAGTCAAGTCAAGTCAAAATTTTATTTCCAGATGGAACATTGAATAAGCAGAGAAACTGCTTTTTTACATCAAGCCATCATAACAAAACAAAGAAACTTGAATGATAAAATAATGAAAACGAAGAAATACAAAGAGGGAAAATCAGCGGAAAAGGGCGAGGGAGGTGGTGGGGGTGAAATCTGAGGGGGATGAGGAGGGGAGAGGAAATAGGAGGAGGGAGGGGGTAGGATGGAGGCATGGGGGTGGAGGGAGAGGGAGTACAAAAAAGAATTCAAGCCTATTATAGTTATCATATCAAGGAAGTAACAAGAGAGAGAGAGAGAGAGTTACGTTATGTACAATATCAATACATTGTCTACAAAGCATACACACGCATAAACAGACATGTACATAGGCATAGACATATACACAAGGATACATCATGTAAAATCACTGAAGAGTTATTTCAAGGGAATTTGAGAAAAAATTGATTGCTAAATATCCATAAGATGCTTTTTCAGATTTTTCTTAAACTGATTTTTGTTCTTTATGTTTTTCAAAGTGATTGGTAGCTTGTTCCATACATTTCCACCGGAGTACAAAAGACTAGATTTATAAAGATTATTTCTTGGTCTAGGAAAGGATAATAAATGACTATGTCTATAAGTGTTAGTTGTAAATGAATCTCTTATCTTTTTAGGAGTATATCCGTTTGTAACATTATGCATGCATACTGCCTTATTAAACAAAAGTCTGTTGTAGAAGGTTAACATATTAAGTTGTTTATAGTCTTCTTTTGTTAGGGTGCTTGATTTTAGTAATACTAATTTTAATGCTCTTTTATACATTCGATGAATAATTTTCAAGTTGGTTTCACTGCAGTTATCCCATAGGGTTGATGCATAATCAATAATCGATAGAATATGAGCACAGAAAAAGAGCTTTCGAGAATGGGTGTCCAGGAAGTTCTTAATCTTCGCTAATTGAAGTAATTTTTGAGAGACGTTTCCCCATTGACGTTATGTGGTCGGTCCATGTTAAATCTCTATCTATTATTACTCCTAGTATTTTATGTGAGTCGACTTCTTCTATTTTTTGGTCATATATAAACAATGGTGGAAATTTTGACTTCATCTTTTGTCTTTTTTGTCGGGCACATACAAACATGCACTTGGTTTTGCTTGCATTTAAGGACATATGGTTCAACTGAGTCCATTCGATAAGTTTTTTAACATCATTTTGGAGTTTACTAGCTAATCTATATGGATCTGAATCACTGGAATGAAGAGATGTATCATCAGCAAACATTTCGCATTTACTTTCAAGAAAATAAGGTAAATCATTGACGTAGACAGTAAACAGTAGGGGGCCCAATACAGAGCCTTGTGGTACTCCATATTTGATAGACATGAAATTTGACGTTTTATTGTTGACTGTTATTGATTGTTTCCTATTACATAGGAATGAGGACATGAGATTTATTAATTCTGGAGTTAATTTGTAGAGTTCCAGTTTACGCAACAGGAGAGAATGATTTATTACATCAAAAGCTTTCTCAAAGTCTATAAAAAGAATACCAGTAAATTTATTTTCATTTATACTACATAAGAGGCTATCAATAAGCTGTACAAGGGTTGTATGGCAGGAATGATTTTTACGGAAACCAGACTGATCGTCGTGGAGTAAATTGTTTTTAGTAAGGTAAGAATATAGTAAATTTTGCAAGTGTTTTTCAATAGGTTTAGATAAAGCAGATAAAATAGAAATTGGTCTATAGTTTGATGGAATTGACATATCGCCAGATTTATAAAGTGGAATTACTTTAGCTTCCTTAAATTTCAAGGGAAAGGTTTGTTTCTCTATGCATAAATTGTACAAATACGTTAGAGTATCAGTAATTATTGGACACGAAATCTTTAGTATTTTTGCATCTAAACCATCTAAATCGCGTGTACCTGATTGTTTTAAGGATGAAATACTTTTACTAACATCCATAACAGTCATTGGTTGGAGGGTACAGGAAAAACTAATATCTTTTAAATCAAGGTAGTGTTTTAAATGCTCAAGGTCATTTTCACTGGACCTATCATATGATATAATTTTTTCTTTGATACTGGCAAAATGGTTGTTTAATTGATCTGCAGTTACATCTGTGATAATTTCCTGATTTCTTGAGACTTGTTTATTATTCAACATGTTAATGGCTTTCCAAATCTGACGTGAATCCTTTGTAGAAATTAACATCTTTTGAAAGTAATTACGCTTAGATTTACGTTTCATTGAGTTTACCTTATTTCTTTGTTTACGGAATTCTTTATTTGTTCCGGAATTGCTTAACTGATTTCTTATGTTAATTTCGATATCTATTTCTTTTGTTATCCACGGTGGTTTTGCTTCTTGTCTGACTCTTTTTTTGATGAATGGAGCATGTTTGTTATACACAGAAATAAATGTGTTAATCCAAAATTCAGTTGCTTCATCAGGATATCTTATTTGGTATATATATTCCAATTGTGCTGTGGCAAGGTCTGAAAGGAAATCTTCTTCCTTGAAGTTTCTAAAGCTCCTATAATATATAATCTTGTGCCCTACTTTTGGAATTTTTATACGGTTTTTGAACCACGTCAGACAAACGGGATTATGATCGCTACATCCACATGGCGGAGAGCATACTTCAATGATGGACTGTTTTGTGTTTGTATAAATGTGATCTATTAAGGTACTTGACTGTTCAGTTATACGGGTTGGTATGTCAATAAGTTGTTCAAGACCGTGTAAGGTGTAGTTTTGATGCCACTTGGGTTTAGGTTTCATTAAATCTATATTAAAGTCTCCAAAAATAATAGTTTCAAAGCTTAGCATTGTTACTTCATCCATGAGAACATGAAATTTATCTTGCCAGTCCAAAGTTTCAGATGGATTTCTGTATAAAAATCCTATAATAAGTGGTTTATTGTTTTTCATACTGATTTCAATCCATACAGATTCAATCCCATAGTTTTCAAGGCTGTTTAGTTTTTTACAGTTTAATGAAGATGCCAGGTACAAAAGTAGGCCTGTACTTTTAGGTTTACACGGATCAAGTCTAATTATTTCATATCCCGGTATGCTCATATCAGCATCTGTTATTTCTGAGGACAAACGGGATTCTGCAAAACAAAATAAATGAAAGCTGTTACCACTGTTATGGAGAATAGTTGCGACATCGTCTTTTTTATTTCTTGAGTTGTTGATATTCAAATAGCCTATTCAGAGTCCCTGTTTAGTAGGCCATGTGTCCAAAGTTAAAGACATGTTGCAGTTAGTTGTGGACTTAGTGAAGAACAGTTTTCTTAAATTTTAAATATATATAACAAAAAGTGAAATGGAATTTTTAAGAATATATATATATATACATATGTATACATACATACATATACATACATACATATACACACATATATATCACACATACACACACTCGCTTGAGCCCTGAGCAAAGATACCGAGGCCTCGAGCAAGTCTTATAGTCAGTCTAAGCAAAATTAAACAATATACAAAGAAAAGACTAATATAATTTAAATTAATCACAATCGAAAAGCGAAAATAAGTGAAAATCACAATCAAGCGAAAATCACAATCAAAGTGCGAAAAGGCAATATTTCTATATATAAACGTTTGAACACAGAAACGTGTTCGTTCTTAGAAAGCAAGAAAATATAATGTTTGTGTATTCTCAACACATATAACAAATACCCACATGACACCATTCGCTGCAGCAGTGGCCTGAAACAACTGTCTACAACAAATACAAATAATCTTCTTTCAGTTAGTGACTTCCACCACAGTCCAGCGAGATGCAACACTTTCACAAGCACCAACTCCATACTGTCTTTTCCTTTTCTCACACACATATATACATATACATGCATACATACGCATGTATATACACACACATATACATACACATACACACACACACACATATAATACATATATATATACATATACACATATATATATATATACATATATATATATATACATATATACATATATATACATATATACACACACATATATACACACATATATAATCATGATGAAACATAAACACACATGCACACGCGCGCGCTCGCACACACACACACACACACACACACACACACACACACACACACACACACACAGACACACACACACACCATTGTGTATTCAACGAGCAGATTGATGCTGTTGCATTTGAGTGTTGACGTAGGATGTCATAAGGTTGAACAAAAACTGGTCGTAAGGAATAGCTGGGGGTGGTGTTTGTGTCATTGTCACGGTATTGTCAGGATTTATTGCATGGTCATAAAAGCTTCTAGTGTACACAGGAGCAACACGGTTCGTTACCGGAAAGGGGGGATAATGCGGTAAGACTTGGTTTGACTGAGTTGTCTGATCGCAGTTATACAGAGTGGAGGGGGATGGGGGAGGAGGGCCACGACATGTAAGATCAGAGGCACCTGAAATTTGTGTCGGCAGTGTGTTGTCTCGGTGATAAAGGGGAGGGTAGTGGAGAGTGGAGGGGGGTGGAAGAAAAGGGCCATGAAGTGAACGATCAGAGGCGCCTGAAGTTTGTGTCGGCATTGAGGTGTGTCTGTGAGAAAGCGGAGGGTAGTGACTCATGGATTCCATTGGTGGATACTCATGAAGTGGGGCACTGTTTTGCTGTCTGTGGTCGTCTGGGAACCTATTCTGTTGGTTCTGGATAGGATGACAGTTATTTACATTACGAATTGGACGGTTAGAACTAAACTGAGAAGATACTGGTCCATACTGTCTGGAGTTAAAATCATGAAATTGAGATGGAAACATAAACTGCTTAAAATGAATTGCTAGTTTGGCAGTGCCTGTTTTGCTGGGGTGAATCAAGTTGCTGTAAAATGCTAATTTAGGGTTTCCGTTTGTGGTTGTGAATGTGTTGTAGTTATCAATGAATTCTACATTCAGCATTTCGCAAGCTTTCTGCATATTGAGATTGGTTGGGGAAATAAAGGTATTAAGGTGGTGTTTTCCTCTTGCAGGTATTATAGAACTAAGGAATATTTTAGCATTTGGAAAAGTATGAGAAGCCAGGTGAATAAGGTCGCACCATGTCTGTTTGGAGACTTCTCCTGTCGTTCTACAATCATTCACACCCACATGCATGATCATCACATTGACATCAGGACATCTACTATGGTCTCGTAACCAGTCAAACAAGTCACCAGTACACATGCCCGAGACACAGATTTTGGAAACAAAGTCTTGTCTTGGCACTATTCTGCGTGGGTCAATGTCTCTAATGACTGAATCACCAATCAGTGCAACAGAAGCTCTGTCAGACACTGACCGTTTCGACAGCATGTCCCGTACACTGTTTTTGTTGTTCAACTGTGCCTGAGACGAGGCAGGCAGATCAGAAGCTTTTCTGGCATCATTTCGAGAGGAGCTGCTGCAGGGGGCGGCGGCTGCTGGTGAGCTGCTGCAGGGGGCGGCGGCTGCTGGTGAGCTGCTGCAGGGGGCGGTGGCTGCTGGTGAGCTGCTGCAGGGGGCGGCGGCTGCTGGTGAGCTGCTGCAGGGGGCGGCGGCTGCTGGTGAGCTGCTGCAGGGGGCGGTGGTTGCTGGTGAGCTGCTGCAGGGGACGATGGCTGCTGGTGAGCTGCTGCAGGCGGCGGTGGCTGCTGTTGAGCTGCTGCAGGGGGCGGTGGCTGCTGGTGAGCTGCTGCAGGGGGCGGTGGCTGCTGTTGAGCTGCTGCAGGGGGCGGTGGCTGCTGGTGAGCTGCTGCAGGGGGCGGTGGCTGCTGGTGAGCTGCTGCAGGTGGGGGTGGTTGCCGCACTGCTCTGGATATTTACCATCTCACACAGTGTGCTAGCATCACGTAAGGCAGTGGGCTTTTGTTTTTTTATTTCAGAATAAATATTTCCCATTTGAGTCTTCAGTGAGTGATTTTCCTTCTTGAGAGTGATGACTTGTTTGTCTAACTCAAAAATGTTTGTCTTGAGAGAATCAATTTGTGAATAAAGTAAGTCAGACTTTGAAGCCATTTGTGAGCGTAGGTCATTTTTAGCACAGACCTTAGCGTCCTCAATTTGTACATGTATTGAATTTTTCAAGTCAGCAAAAGACTGCTGAAGATCAGTCACTGTATCCTGAAGCTGCTGGAATCTCTTGGCATAGAATGTCAGTGATGCCGTTTGTTTTGGATTCCTGTTTAGCCGGGGGTGACACACAGGGTGCGTCTCCGAAGTTTGCGCAGGACTTGTGGGCGGTTCAACTTCACAGAGTGCACAGGGGTGGAGAGGACTTGGGAATCCTCCTTCTTAGCACAAGGTGACCGATGATCTACCCCTGACTGCTTCAGATATGTCTGTGACTCTGGAGTCAACTGTCCTGTGTCAGAACAGTCTAAGTCAGGAGTGACTAGATGGTCAACTTCCGGATGGGGCGACAGGTCGACATGGCTGGCAGTGGATTGGTTGATGGTTAGTTGGGTGGTAGGAGGGAGGAGAACAAAATCCTCAGTGCACAAGGTTTTCTCTTGGGTGACGTGCATTGGAGGTACAGAATAGGAGCCAGTGAATGAGACTCTGTCACAGTGTGGAACCTTGACTGAGGTGACTGTCATTGTTGGGGACTTTAACAGAACACTGTCCGACACGGTACTTAAGAAGGTCAATGGAGCGCTCAGCAAAGTCTTGGTCAGACAGGCCACATCACCTTGGACTAGGTAGGACTGAACGAGGTTTCTGATGACCTCACACTCCTTTGTGTCCCACTTTACACAGTCTTTACCCTGGCACAAGAAGGTACCAGCCTCCAGGCTGGACTTAAAATACAGAGTTAGGGTTATTCGCTTGGACTTGGGCTGGTAGGTGTAAATACGTATGACTGTCTTTGCCAGAGAATCACCTGTTTCACTTAACCACTGGAATGATGAAGGAAGGATGTGCTCTTCCTCATCATAGTCAGCAGTTTCTAGCTTGATGGAGTCGTTAGTAATGGCACAGTATCTGTAGAGAAGCACATTGCGCCAGACAATTAATTCGTTTTCACTGCACCAAAATCGCTTTTGATCCTTATCTAAAGTTGGTTTAAGTTTTTTTTCAAACTTGGCTTCATGCGCCTGTTGTATGTCCAGCGCCATGTCATTCATTGTAGTATTTGCACGTGGATACACAGGTTAACTAACACACTCGTAAAACAACTCACTCACACTGTTGCATTGCTGATCTCTGGGGTGGGTCACCGTTTGTGTTCACATCATCAACAGGCAAGCAAAGTTTGTCACTTGAATATCAATATAATTCATCCTACTAAAAAGTAGCGCTGTCAAACAAAAACGTAGTCACATGTAAGGCGCCTGTGCTATCGCCGCTTTTAGAAGACATGTAAAAGTTCAAACTGAAATCGAAATATGTTCTGACAGTTATTCACAGTTTTTTCACATAACCAAGGATCGATCGATGACAGTACTTACATAATTCACTAAAGGAAACTATCACACATCCAATCTCCTATGAATCACAACTGTACAGACTGAATAGCCGGTGTAATTCAGCAATTTGGACAGATGATCAGCTGTTCAGTAGCTTCCGCTTTCGGCCATCTTCAATGTGTGTGCGTGTGTGTGTGTGTGCACGCATGAGCAAATGCCATAGTGCAGTGTTTGTGTGTGCGTGCACGCAAGCATGTGCATGTGCATGTTTGTGATAGGAACATACAAATGTACAATAAGAGTGTGAACGAATAACACAAAGATAACAGAATAACTGAGTTGTCAGAATCATGAAATTTATAAGTATTTTGGGGGAAAATGCAGGCATGACTCATGCACACATGCACTATCACACGCACGCGCACATACACATACACACACACAACACACACTCAAACACATACACACACACACACACACACACACACACACACACACACACACACACACACACACATTGTGCGATTAACAAATTACATATTCTGGGTCACATGCAGAACTATCACACTTAGTTTATGTGTTTGAAACAGCTGATGTATAATGTGTGTGTGTGTGTGTGTGTGTGTGTGTGTGTGTGTGTGTATGTGTGTGTGTGTGTGTGTGTGTGTGTGTGAAAGAGAGAGAGAGAGAGAGAGAGAGAGAGAGATTGGCTGTGAGAGTATGGATGTTTAACTCTAGGAATGTAAACATTTTGTACTGTTGACATCTCAGACATTTGTCCCTCAAACAGACATGCATGCACACACATGCATGTGCAGACACACATACAGTGTATGTGTATGATACACACTCATACAGTGTTTGATACACACTCACATACACAAACACACACACACACACACACACACACACACACACACACACACACACAACATGCACACCACATGCAAGCATGCACTCATGCACACACATGCAAGCACGCACATATGCACAGAAGCAAGAAATTCCTTCCAGACAAAAATCTGCCCTTTATTCAATACCTGACAAGACTAGAGCCAAGCATCATGTTTTTCAAATGCAGCCTTCAGTTCAAGACAATAGCCACTGGCCTCCAGATTTCTGGCCAATATAATCTATCCCTAACTTGTCAAAACGAAAATAGATATAATCATGAAAACAGTTTCCGTGCTGCATATGTTACTGTAAGCATCATGCTCATTGTCAGTCCACCATCTGAGTTCTTGCTTACGCTTTAAAAAGACTGCCATTGTCTGATCTAGACCCAAATTGTTATAATACAACAGGCTGTATCAGACTGCAACACAGCTTACTACAATTTTTCCTATAGTCAGTTTCAGTTCTTTGATTGTGGGGTTACATGCTTTTAACAGTTTCTGGAAGCTCTGACTAAGACTTTTGCTCTATCTGCAGTGAGAGTCACCGTCATAGATAATGAGTTGATATTGACTCCTAGATAAGTACTGAATGGCCGGTGTTGTTTCTGAGACAGATTTATCTGGATGAGAAAGAAAGCCTGTGGTTGCAGGAGCAGTAGAATATCTCTAATGTTTACTGTATACTCCCATTTTGTCATCCCAGTGAGAGGTGAGTCATCAAGAAAGGATGATGAGCTGTGTCCCTGTATCCTCAGAGATGCAAAAATGGACTTCATCGGTTTTGTGAACTGTCTTTGCACTAAACCAGTCCATTTGAAAATATATCTTATGCAAAGAGTTGTCCTTTCCACTGAAATCCAAGAAATTTCTTGTGTTTCTGTGGATGGGGACTGAATGATGAGCATCCTTCACATCTGTTCACTACTGTTGATGCTATTCCCTTTCAGTGAGCTTCAAAGCAGTATTCAAAGTTTCCATTTTGAAACAGTGGCATGTTACTTCTTCACTGAACTTTTTCAAGTTTAATATCAATTCTGCCTGATCCGTCTGTTTTAACTTTAAATTAATGACCACAGGTGTGAGAACTTCACGTTTTTCATGATAACATATAGAGATCACTCCTTTTGTAACAATGTTTCTATTTCACTTTCTATGATACTTCTCTCACTGCTGTTCAGTGCTGACTGGCAGTGTGGCAGTGTTGATGAGAATGGACTGAGCAGTCAGATTCAATGTTCGTTCCCATAATCAGGCTATGGATTCCAGGTTCTGCTGTCGGCTGTTTCCAGACCTGTACATACATTTTAAATTTGCAGGCTGCAAAAGCTGAAATATCATTTTTAATAGAATCAATAATGCTAGGCAGTAGTGTTACACATTCACTCACCTAAGTGATTTTATCTAATGCTGATTCTTCCAACTGAATAGACCTTCCTCTGTAGAGCTGGTCCTGTAGCCATGCTCTGGTCCTCTCAATGGCCAAAAAAAAAAAAAAAAAAGCCCCCAGCGATCATGTAAGTGTTAACCCTTTTTTGTCGTTATCAAGACTAGTGCTTGTGCCCACAGTGTCCAGCTCTTTAACTCCTTTCAGGGAAGCAGTGAGGTCATTACTAAATAATTCTTTCTGTGACTGGCACAATTCCCATATCATCATAGATTCTGAGCAGCAGTTTGTTGATACATGGTTTGATGGCAACACATCCACACACTGACATTTCTTGACAGGCATGGCCAAGCATTACTACTGTGTCTGTCCATGCTCTCTGCATGCATTCTTTTCCCCACTAGCTCATGCATGACTCTGGTGATGGCAACTGCTGATTTGATGATGCAGTGCTGAACCTGATGCAGGGGTCAAGTTGGCTTTTTTTTAAACTTAAGATGTTAGCTAGGTCCAAATTTCTTTAGTATTTGTTGTTGACTTCCTGTTTTTTGTTTTTTTTGTTTTTTACTTATAACATTCATCTTTACTACAGGTATGTTGTGGATTTTTAGAAGTTTGTGAACAGAGAAAGGTCAGTTGCTGTAAAGAGACATTTAACTGTTGAGATAGATATGCGTTTGCCTGGAGGCGGTGGTCAGGTAGCTGATAGTTATATGCATCTGTGCTGTGCAGCATCCGCCACATTTGTTAGAACGTGTCTGAACTGACCTCTACCACCATGGAGCTGAATCTGCAGGACTGCTTCATATCTGAGACCACTGGTTTTCTCCTGGAAAACCCATTGGTATGGTTCTTCTCTTTATCTTCCATAGATTATATTGAAAGGTATTTGCCTGAGTAGTATATGTTCTTCTCTTCATCTTCCATAGATTATATTGAAAGGTATTTGCCTGAGTAGTATATGTTCTTCTCTTTATCTTCCATAGATTATATGTTCTTCTCTTCATCTTCCATAGATTATATTGAAAGGTATTTGCCTGAGTAGTATATGTTCTTCTCTTTATCTTCCATAGATTATACTGAAAGGTATTTGCCTGAGTAGTGTATGTTCTTCTTTTATCTTCCATAGATTATATTGGAAGGTATTTGCCTGAGTAGTATACCATGTAGGCATAGTGTGGGGATCAGAGGCGCTCACAAATTATAAGCTGAAAAATGCAAGGCTACTTTATAGGGTGCCTATGGTCAGTCGTATCACAGAGTGGTGTGTGTGTGTGTGTGTGTGTGTGTGTTGTGTGTGTGTGTGTGTGTGTGTGTGTGTGCGTGCTTGAGTGTGTGTGTGTGTGTGTGAGAGAGAGAGAGAGAGAGAGAGTGAGTGAGTGAGAGAGAGAGAAAGAGAGAGAGTCTTGTGTGTGTTTTTTTTATGAGCCTCATGTAATCTGACTGGATTCTGAGAATTTTCCTGCTTTGGGTTGGTTTTTTTTTTTTCATTATGATACTTTGAAAGTGTAATTGCACTCCATGTTGATCGCAAGTGAAATTTTATTAGACTGAAAGGAGTAACAAGTGAAAAAAAAAAAGTGAGTTTTTTCTACCAAAACATTTTACTTGTTTATATCTTTTTTTTTGTTGCAAAACATGTTTTTTTTTTTTTTTTTAAAGTATGCTACAAAGTTACTGCAGAAGTTCTTTTGTTGCTGTTGTTGTTTGTTTGCTTTGTTAAATATAATGAGAAAGTGAAAAACAAATGTTTCTAACAACATAACATATTTGCATCTGTTACTTACAGATTAGTAGCATGCAAACATGTGAAACCAGTACAGACATGACTCTGCATGCCTTCACGCATGAACAGTCTCTGTCACACAGATCCTAAAATTCTGCAACACATTAATACACACTCTCAACCTCTCCACTTCACACTTCCCATACAGACACTAACCAGAGCGATAAGGTAGGAAGGGAAGTGGGAAGGATAGAACTATGGAGAGATTTGTGTACATTTCAATGGAAAAAAAAGAAGGGCAAAAAGGAGAAAGAATAAACTGGAAGTACACTCAGGATTTTGCAGACCTTCTCCAAAGTTGAACAGATCCAGGATTCACCTTTAATTACTCCAAATCTGGATCATTGATCTGCACAAAAACTTAGTCATCTTTTCACTGTATTTCATTAAAAGTGTTTTATTTTCTTGCTGAATAGATTCCGAATACCCCCATAAAACCAGATCCACATGACAAAATCTCACCAAAATGTGATCAGTTTGTCCTTAGGCAATGTTCCATCTTTCTACCACATTTTGATGAAATTGGTTGAGCAGTTTTTGCATGATATTACTGGAGAATCGTGGATCTTAGCTTAGATCCAGATCTGCACCACTGCTCAGTACCAAAATTTAACAGATATATCTCAGCGCCACATTCCATCTTTTTTACAGAGTTTCATTGAAATCTGTACTCTAGTTTTTGCTTAATCATAATGAGGGGAACCTGGATCCACTTTGGAATCTGGATTTGCAACGTGGATCTGAACACAATTAAAAGGGTTTGTCCCAGGGCCACATTCCATCTTTTGACAAAGTTTTGGTTAAAGTGGGTGTGATAGTGTTTACTTAATTCTGCTAACAGACGGACAAACAAACTGACGAATGTGGATGAAACCGTAAAGGCTTTGGCGAAGGTCATAAACAAAAAATAATCTGAGGAAAAAAATGAAAGTGCGAAGGGGAAGGGGTGGGTGGGGTATGGAAGTTCAGGGCAGGGGTAGGGATGAAGAAAAGTGGTGGCTGGGATTTGGGGATAATGTAGGGGTTAAGATAATAACTAAAAAGGTTCAGGTGGTTATGGTCTCGATTTTGTTTTTTGTTCAAATATTGGTGTCCAGACCACACTGCCAGACTACTTTGAGCCATGGCATCGTCTTGCAACAGAAATGCCACATCTGGTAGAAGATGGTACCATGAGACAACGCACTCTGCAGGTAACAGCTCTAGTCAGTCTGTTCAAGTGGTTCTGTTACTCTGTGTGTGTATAATCCCACAGTTGCTTGGAGATGGCACCACAAAACAATATGAAACAACAAACAAAGTATCTTGTCAGTATGTTCAAGTGTTTCTCTTATTCTGTGTATGTACATATGTGTGTTCCCTAGATGAGGCACTTTATTCTATAAAATGCTTTGGTCAGACTTTGAGAGAGAGAAAAAAAATTGCCCTGTCTGAAAATTACAGTCATTGATCAAGCATGCTTTGTGTTGTCCATGGAAAAATGTTGCTCTGACCACATCTAAATTGAGATGATTGCCAACATGAAGACTGACGTGTTTCAGATGGAACTGCTGGACTGGACACGGTTAAGGGGTCACCGACAGAAACGACTGGCCCGTTTGCAGCTGACTTTCATTGCAGCAGGCTATGTGTGGCAGGATGGGGACGAAGGAGCTGCCAAGGTGAGTCATCAGTGGAGAACTCTTTTTACTGACACCAGTGGGTGGGGGAGAGAGAGGGCAGGGTGTAGATCATTTATCTGGGATTCGGGCCCACAGTCAAATACTGGCAACTTCAAGAGGGGTGGAAATCAAATGAGACCTAATGGGACATTTCTAATCCACTCATGTGTGAAGAATAATTTTTTTTTGAGGGCCATGGTAGACTGGATGTGTTCTGGAACTACTGTGGTACTGATCCATTTCTGGCAACTGTGTATATTTGGCAGTAATATTGCCGTGGATCTTGTTCAAAGTGATGTGTGCAGTCTTCATACAGATCAGAGAAGTGTGTGTGTCATTTGTATAGGAGATCAGCAGTTTTTAAATGCTGGAATGGTTACAGGTGATAGCACCCATACCCTGACATGCCTGATTGAAAAGAGAGAGTTGTGAACAGTTCTGCTGCGGTCCACTTTCATGAGACAACAATGATGCTGTGTGTTGGGTGCAGGTGCTGCCAGCGTGCGTAGCAGTGCCTCTGTGTGGTCTGTCTAAGGACCTCAACATGATGCCTGTCTTGACTCATGCTGATCTGGTTCTGGCCAACTACAGACCCACTGATCCCACAAAGTGAGTCCCCCATGTCTGTGTAAAGTTTGAACAACTAATGTCTTTTTTTTTGTATTGACCCACCATGATTTTCAGATTTCTCAGTGCTCCTCTTGGTTTTCCAAGAAAAAAAATGTGGTGTCTCCTTACATAAGTGCTTCATATGGATTGTCGGCCTCTGGTACAAGGATCACAGTAGACAAATGGCTTCGTCAAGTAACAATACAAGGATCACAGTAGACAAATGGCTATGTCAAGTGACAGTTCAATCCCAGTGTTGGCAGATATGAACCTTGCTTCACAGTTAAAGCTTGCCTGGTATGGGCAGAGAAGTCATCATGACTTGGTGTCCAACATCATGCTGCAGAATACAGACGAGGAAGGATGTTCCAAAGGCAGATTGATGAAGTCCTGTGTGGACAATGCTGAAAAAGTGACATGCATTAGTAATACCACACAGTGTTTATCTCTTCTTAATATTTGAAAAAAAGTGACATTCAGTGGTAATCACAGTCAGTGAGTCATCATGTATCTGGTTATTTTAAATCTAAACAGTGACATACGCAAGCCTTCATGGCGCATTGGCTAGCATCGTGGATTCCATGACGGGAGATCATGGGTTCAATTCCTGTCAGAACCATTTATGTTTGTGGGATTCCCATCACCAGCTCCTACCCTGAGTTCAATTTGCTGTTTTATTAGTTGTGATATTTATGCTAATAAAGTGACCTGTTGGTTTGTCAGTCAGTGTGTTATATCTTTATACTTTACTATCATGTATCAGTTTTTAATACACAGTCTGTGCATTGTGTCTCTTTACTATATAGGGATGTGTTTGACAGTTCACACTAAGACTCTCAAACCTTATTGCATCTTGAACAATTATGCTGTTATTATCCAGATAACTGTCATGCTTCCATCTTTTTTTTTTTTACTGTAGAATTTTTACACTTTTCAGCACGACACAGTTAGTCCATAGTGTTTTTACCCTTTAACCACTAGGCTCACTGGGACTTGGACCCAGATCCTTGGGTTGAAGATGTGATGCTGAAACCACTTACTTGCAACACCCTTTACCCAAGTCTTTGAAATTATGGCTGTTGTCTGTTGTAGAAGTCAATTTCCATGATGCTGGATTATTCACGTCAAATTTTAAATCCCTCTTACTAGTGTAACTGGGAAGCAGCATTAATTCTGAACTGTTGTGTTTTCTATTAGGTCTAAATTGTACAGTTATAGAGCGTTTTTCATAAACAAATGTAACAAATATTTTTCTTATTTCTGTTTTGTTTCAGGCCTCTGGAGTTGGAGTAAGTATTGCACAGAGAGAGAGAGAGTTTGATAAAACACACACACACACACACACACACACACACACACACACACACACACACACACACACACACACACAGAGAAAGACTATAAACACTGCTTTAAATAGCTATCTTTTTATTATAACATAAAGATTAATTATGTATACTTTGTATGATTCATACACATGTAATGGTACGCTATGTTTTTGTTATAAGAGAAAGATGCATTATGTATGTATGATTGCATGTACATACATGTGGTGGGGGGGGGGGAGTGTGTATGTGTGTATCTGTGTGTGTGTGTGTGTGTGTGTGTGTGTGTGTGTGTGTGTGTGCGCGCGCACACAAATGTATGTGACACACTCACATACCACTGGGATCAAAGTCTTCATTTTAACTGTATCAAATTAATTGAGAAATTTTAGAGCTGAAATTGAAACCGCTGGCACATGGACTCATTTAGTACTGATGTGGTGCAAAATTAATTGGTGCTGTTTAAATTGAAAAATTGATCTAAGTTGTGGGACCAGGTGTATATCTTTTTCCTGTAACTACTAGAGCTGTTGGGATATGATGATACTGTGTATCCATTATGGTGATGATGTCCATGAACATCCCAAGGAAAACTTGCTCTGTACTTTTTGGGTCCGTAAGTGACTTGAACAGTCTGATGTATTCAGAGAAGTGTCTCCTGTGGCTCTTCAATAAATACGCACACATGCATGCACGCGTGCATGCACACACACACACACATATATGTATATGTATGGAAAAAAAAAATATATAGATGTGTGTGTGTGTGTGTGTGTGTGTGTGTGTGTGTGTGTGTGTGTGTGTACATATACCGTAAAGTTCGGACTATAAGCCGTGACTTTTTTCCCCAGCTTTAAACCCTGCGGCTTAAACAACGATGCGGCTTATTTGCGGATTTTTCCGATTTCAGAAGCATCACACCCTCGTCTATTCTTAGCTTCTCTGTAACTCACCATATCGTGTTTACTGTTCATGAATTTTTATGATGCTTTTAACTACGATTTTCTCTGTAATCGTGTAATGGAATCAGTAACCCGTTCAGAAATACAGGAATCGACATAAGTAAAGCCCATTACTGATATCTTTTTTCATCAGTTTGTCTTCTACAAAAATAGGATCGCTTCGAACGGCGCAATGTGTGGGCCGTTTCTGACCTGTTTAATCTTGACTAACACTAGCTGAATTACGAACAAAATAACTAAGCATTGGCACGGTATTAAGCGAAATAAAACAATCGAATCATTTCATTAATGTTCTGGTTTGTTATTATATGCGTTATCTTACCAAGTGCGTCTTGCAATTCAAAAACGATTAGCGCATTCGACTCGGTCATTGTCAGACCTTGGCTTCGATCCGCCATTGTTGAAATCGTGGACATGGAGTGAAGGTTTGCATTTGGTACCTTCGCTTTGATTGGCTTGCGCTTTCGAGTACTCAACCAATCGCTTAGCTTGATACACCAATGAATGCAGGAGAGAACTGCCTTTCTAGCGCATCATTAATGTGTTGTTTTTTTTCGGTATTTTTTTTTAAGCAATGATGTTGGAAAGACAACACTTGTAAGAAGCCTTATAAAAACTTCGATTCTAATTGATTTAAAACACATCGTACTAAAAAAAAAAAAAAAAGACTGAAGTGAAGCTGGAAACATGCTCTTGTATTCTGACCTATTTAAACGCCAATGAATGCAATGAACACATTGTATGTGTTGATTTTCGACACTATGTTAACTCAACGCTCGGCCAGCTGCCGCCTGCGGCACATCGGACTGTGCGGCTTATAAACCAGTGCGGCTTATTTGTGAAAAAAGTTCAGATTTTTGAAATATTTAGTGGGTGCGGCTTATATACAGGTGCGCTCAATAGACCGAACTTTACGGTATATATTTATAGATAGATACATAGATAGATAGAAAGAAAGAAAGAAAGATAGAAAGATAGATAGATAGATAGATGTTGAATCCGTTTCATCTTCTTCCATCTCTCTTTCAGTACGACAGCTAATGTGTCTTGTTTTCTGCCCATGTATTATATACAATAATTTGTTTCCTTACACCGGAAGGTGGTCTTGGCTCATAAAAGAAATCTGAATCTGATGCTTCACTATTTTCCTTTCCTGTCTTTATGTACAAATTTTATACTCTGTTTCACCAATTTCTTTTCTTATCTGTTCCACTGTAGAGAGTAATCATACGGGTAACATTTACCGATAATTTTGTGTTTTTTTGTCTTTTCCTAACCCAGGAAACAGCAGTTCATTTTTTTTTCAGGCTCAAGCTTCCTATGTTACCCTTGACCACAGTGTAAAGCTTCCTATCATGTGTGCTTTTGGTGGAAACCTGATCATCTTTATCATCTAACTAGGAGTTTAAGCCTTCCCAAGCCACTGTTGTTTTCCAATACCATCCTTTCACTTTTCCTCCACCCCTCCCTCTCTAATACATGTATACCTGTCTCTGTCCAGTTTGGTCTTTGCAAGGAAGCATTCCAATGATGAGAAAATTTGTAAAGGTCTGTTTTCTGTGATCAGCAACATGAGCGCTGTCTATTGTCTTCCCGGGGGAAAAGAAGCTGAGTGGTTTGTCACTGTCACTGTCGCAGTAGAACTGGCATTTGCCAAGGGTATCAAGGTTAGTCTGTGAATGTGTGTTGTGTGTGTGTGTGTGTGTGTGTGTGTGTGTGTGTGGAGAGAGAAGCTGAGTGTTTGTCAGTGTCACTGTCGCAGTAGAACTGGCATATGCCAAAGGTATTGAGGTCAGTCTCTGTGAATACATGTGTGTGTGTGTGCGTGTGTGGAGAGAAGCTGAGTGGTTTGTCACTGTCACTGTAGAACTGGCATTTGCCAAGGGTATTAAGCTTAGTCTGTGAATGTGTGTGTGTGTGTGTGTGTGTGTGTGTGTGTGTGTGTGTGTGTGTGTGTGTGAGGGAGAAAGAGACAGAGAGAAGTTGAGCATTAATGTCTGTGATCCA
>CM065714.1:63753055-63778055 GCA_033310375.1 Conus canariensis | reverse complement strand
AGATCGGAACTTGTACTAAAGATGATTGAAACTTAAAACATCATCAAAGATGAATGAAACTGAAAACGTGCACTGCAGATGAGTGAAGCTTGAAATATATGCTGAAGAACAGGGAAGCTGAAATTTGCGCTGAAAAAGAAGGAGATTTGAAATATGCACTGAAGAAAAGAGACGCATAAAATAAGCAGTGAAAAAGTGCAAAACATGAAAATTTGTTTTGAAGAAAAGCGAATGTGCACTGTAGAACATCATACCTTGAACTATGCTCTGAAAAAAAGAGAAACATGAAACATGCAAAAAAAGAAGAGCAAAATATCAAATATGCGCTGAAGAAAGAAGCTTTGAATATGCTGTGGAGAAGAGTGAAAGTTGACACATGTTTTGAGAGGTAAGGTAAGGCAATGTTGCTTATAGCCCAGCCGACCGCAAAGGGCCACATCAGGGTTGTCACCACGTTAAAATCAACTCACAAGTCATCTTTAAAAAAAAATTTTTTTAACTTTCACACATCACTTTAAATAAGATCTTCTACAAACGCACCAGAAACGTTGTTAAAAATCTTTCTTCCATAAAATCTTAAATCAGATGAAAAATGTTAATCTCTCTCAAAAACTCAAAGATCACGTCAGGTGGGACATCTCTGAACAGGGTTTTCATGGACTCTGCTGTAAAGTGTTTATGTCTCACATCGTACAAGTCCCAACAATCTAAAAGAATATGTTTCACTGTGAGTGGCACATGACATGGAATGCACCACGGAGCTTCCTCACTCTTTAAAAGGTATGAATGGGTAAAATACGAATGGCCAGTGTACAGCCGGCACAGAACTGTTTCTTCTTTACGACCACCAGACGTAGATGAGAGGAACTCCTTAAGGTTTGGACGGATCTGAAAGAGTTTGTTATCCATCTGTGTATTCCAATCCTCCTGCCAGAGGTCTCTGACATAATCGTTAATTTTGGGTTTCAGATCTGAGCAGGGAATATATATGTTGGACAATTTCTCTGTTGTGGCATTCTTGGCCAAACGATCAACCATTTCATTCCCTCCGATGCCAACATGACCAGGAACCCAAGCCAGAACAATGTTGTAACCCTCCACTTTCAACTTGGTAAAAAGTTCAAAGAAGTGTAAAAGTTCTGGATGCTGAAGGTTGCGGCCAGCCATGGCCTCCAAAGCTGATAGTGAATCTGACAGAACCAGAAAGTCCCTCTTCTTAGATTGTGAAAAGAGTGAAGTTTGAAATATCCACTGAAGAGGAGAGAAGTTTGAAATATCCACTGAAGAGGAGAGAAGTTTGAAATATATACTGAAACATGTGATGTGCACCAAAGAGGAGAGAAACTTGAAACATGAACTGATCTAGAGCAAAAGAAAGAAAAAAGAAAACAAAAACAAGGAACAAGAAGCCCACATCTACTGTAAGCATTTCTCAGGAAAATTTAGTTCTTCTGAAATACTTCCAAAATCAATGGTTATAAATCGTCCAATCAACTGTTCTTACATGTTGTACCTTTGTGTTTGACATGTATCCAAGGGGAAATACTCTGTGTGACAGGCTGTAGGTGGCAGCGCTGCTCAGAGTGGAACTGTTCAGCTGTTGGACGCTCTCCTGGGAGTTCAGCATTCGTCAGGTGATTTGTTGCCCTTTTCTCCTGTGTCGGCCTGTTGACCCTGTACTGATTTTTGCTGGAATCTGTAGGCAAGATGCTGAATGACAGCATCACTTTTGTTGTTTTCAGTATTAAGAAGTACAGACTAAACTGGTTGATCTATCATCACTGGTAGGACATGGATTTTTTTTTTTTTTTTTCTTTTCCTTTCTCAGTCATGATCAATATAGCAAACGTTTACTTCAACTGGAGCTAGAGATACAAAAATATGTTATGAAAAAATAATCACCATGTTGTAATAGTGCAACTAATCTTCTTCAGTCATACTTCCTTTTGTTTTTACTTTAAGATGAGGGATTGTCCATTAATTAGAGTCAATATGTTCCTATAGAAAAACTCTAACAGGTGAGATGAATGATTTTCAACACTTATGATGCATAATACACATATCTATAGCATCTGAAGAGTTGTGGACACTCAGTCTTCAAGGGCTGAGCAGATTTGAACAGCTGGAGAAAATCAGAAAGATGTGATCAAAGCTGACTATTCAAACACTTGGAACTGAGCGAAGACAGTTGATAATTATTTAGGTTTGAAGAGGAGGCCAGTGAGGGAATGAAGCAGAAGCACAACAAGAGTGGATTTGGTACTTCTGAAAGTAAGTCTGAGTGTATTACACATGACCAGTGCCTCTGCAGAATGTTAATAGTCTTCTCAGCCTCAGCAGAACGTCTTTTCAGGAAGGTTATGCATGACAAGATCCTCTGCAAAATGTTAACAGCCTCGGCAAAATGCTAACGCTCTTCTCAGTGAGATTATTCATGACAGGTGCTGCTGCAAAACATTGGTGCTCTTTTCAGCAAAGCTGTGAATGAAGAGCTCCTCAGCAGAATGCTGTGTCTCTTCAGTAGAGGTATTCATGAAAAAGTGCACAACGTTAACAATCTCTGCAAAATGTTAATAGTTGTTTTCAGTGTGGGTACACATGACAAGTTCCTTTGCGCAGTGTGAGCTGTCTCTGTAGTTAAGCTGAGCACGAAGAGTGCCTCTGCAGGATATTATGTCTCTCCAGTGAAGTTAACGCATGGCTAGTGCCTCTGCAGGATATTATGTCTCTCCAGTGAAGTTAACGCATGGCTAGTGCCTCTGCAGAATGTGAACAGCTTCTGCTGAATGTGAACAGTCTTTTCAGAATGGTTGTGCATGATCACCTGTTCTGATGGTGCTTGGTTGGTGTGGATGAACCTGTTGGGAACGGGGGGATAACCCTTTGGGAAGGGCTGTATGTGGGAGGGAGTTGGGCAAGAGGAAAGGGGGTGAGGGAGAGGGGAGGGAAGATGTATTTCAAAGTTGCATGGAGTCTAGAAAATGGCTTGGTGTAAACTGACTCAAAGAGAAATAGCTGGGTTGATTTTCAGTGATAGATTAACCATGTGGGTGCTAGTTTGTTGAGATTGGCGCTGTGGATATTTACACGGAATGATTGTGCACATTGCATCTATGTATGTGGACTTGGGGAAATCATAAACTTTATTAGGTGACTATGTCATGGGAAAATTTGTAAGAAATACATGTGTGAACTGTATCTAGATCAGAGAGTGTTAAACAAATATATGTTCTTGGAGATGGAATTATTCAGAATCTGTTTTGTTTGTAATTGTATGCTGTTCTTTCCAATTTTCCATTCGTAGTCTTTCAATATACATCAATGGCTCCGTAGACAACACTCTTGATTCGGTTATATTGCTATGAAATGCACATAAAACATCACATTACTCAGTTAGCTTTGGAAGATATAACACCCCTCCCCCCAAAAAAAACTAAATCTGATTGCTTCCAACATAATATTGTCATACTGTGAGAACTTAAGTCTGAAGTGTGCGCCTAGACTTTCTTCATCTTCAACCATCACTAGTGCTAAAAAGCAAAAGAAAGACGGATTGGAGTCACTGTGACTTAAAGATAAGCAAATTAAATGCTAAGTGTGGGTGTTTTTCGGAGTGGACCACCTCATGTTTTAAGTATAGGCAAATCAAATGTTAAGTGTGAGAGTTTTTCAGAGTGGACCATGTCATGTTTCAGAGAGGAAGTCCTTTTTGTTACAAATGCGCAGTTATATGCTTCCTGGCCACCAACACTTTGTCACAGCTATAGAAAAACAGTCCCAGAATCTGCAACGTATGGGTATGTATATACTTACGTCTGCTTTTGTGTGTGTGTGTGTGTGTGTAAGTGTGTGCGTGTGTGTGTGCGCGGGTGTGCACGCATGTGTGTGTTTGTGTGTGTGTGTGCATGCGTGCATGCGCGTGTGTATGTGAATTTGGTGGCAATGTAATGAAGATGACAACAAACTGAATTGTAACTAAGTGTAACTTAGGTAAGATACAGAACTTTTTGTTATGCATGTGGGACCTTCAGTGCAAAGGAAACTTCACAGGCCATTGGCAAAACCTTTGAGTTGTATGCAGTTCTTTCCTGTTGAGTGAAGCACAACCATCACTGGGAAAGAATTAATCATGCAGACATAGTGGGGTTTGATCATTCTGGGCCTTTCCAATAACAGACACAAATGATCAAACACGTGTCAACTGAGATAAGACTTTGAATCTCTCAGGGCCCCCAGTGCATACTGTAGACGTGTGTGCGCTGGTGTGTGTTCATCAGTGGGGTGATGCCAGCATGTTAATTAGAGAGTCCAGGGATATGAGTGTGCAAGCGTTGGTGTGTGAGTATGTGTGTGAGAGAGTGAGTGCGTGAGTGTGTGTGTGTGTGTGAGTGAGTGTGTGTGTGTGTGAGAGAGAGTGAGTGAGTGTGTGTGTGTGTGTGTGTGTGCGCATGGGGGGGGGGGGATGTGAGGGGGAGGAGTTGTTCTTATTGTTATGTGTGTGTGTGTGTGGCGCGCATGTGCGCATGCACGTATATGTTGTATTTGATGGTCTTGTTCTTGTTCTTGATCCTAAGTCATCTTCTGAACATTCACGCACGCAGTCACTACACATACACACGCACACACACACACACATACACACACACATGTGCACACACACACACACACACACACACACACACACACACACACACACACACACACACACACACACAATGAGCCTGTGCCCACACATCCATACACACACATGTGTACATTCACTATACACACATACAGAAAAAAAAAACAAACAAACAAAAAAAACAACAATTTTGTTACGTAGGCACTCAAGGTCTTAGGAAGGCACACAAGGTCTGACCAGTGCATTGGGCTAATGCATAGGTCAGACATCTGCTAAGTCGTAGCCACGAGACCCTCTTCTTCAATTCTCTCATCTTAGTTGTTAACTTATTTATCCATCAGCTTAAAGCATATCGTAGTGTGGTCTCAAAGCTTAGCGGATGTGGTGTAGCTTATATGGACCAGTCCGCAGGCAGTGACGCCTCCTTGATGAAACTGAACTGAAACTGAAACTGATCATTTTATGCAAGCATGTTGGACTTTTAAGATGTGGCCAAAATTTTAGGCCTTAAGATAATGACAAATCAGTTTTTAGTGCCACACCATCAAATGAACCCATTATTTTTCATGATCATCATGGTTTTACTAATATACATCATTGCAGTGCATTGAGTGACTGTTCAGCAGGCAGGCATCTTTGCAGTTCTGTGTTCTCAGTCAGAAACAACAGCAGGGGTGGGAGACCTTCCATATTGATATGGAATTCCATATAGCAAATTTTTCCTTTTTTTTTTTTTTTTTCACCCGTGTGCACGTTCCGTGTTCCGATTCAGGTTTTCGCGCCACTTGTATTTAAAATCCGCCATCTTGTTTTCAATGCGTGAAGACCGTATCATCGTGCTTTATATTTGTCAAAAATGGAGCTGATTAACGACAAAGCAGAGGTGTGGCAGATCGACAGTGACCTGAAGAAAAACAAGTGGAGAAATGAATGGATGGATGAGATGGACGAATTGAATGTCCGTTCCAAAAATGGCTGCGGAAAACAAATCAAGTAGGCACTGCTTGGTGTATACTGTGCAGTCGGAAGCTTGTATACAAGTCAAATGGAAAAAAAGTCGACCGAAGTGCATTCCCAGGAGACGAAATATGTGGAGAGATGGAATGCTCTGAAACATACATCAACTCTTCCTGCAGCTGCTCCAGTAATGGCTCCAGTGTCTAAAGTTAATATTCTGCTGGATGCCAAGATTCAGACTTATGCATTTTTAGCGGAACACTACTTGCCTCTGTCACTGGCACCTGATTTAATCACCTTCAGTCAAAAACTTGCGGAAGATACTCAAAACCTGGAACAGCTTACCATGTGTAGGAAAACCGCAACATATAGTATGACACATGGAGTTGCAGAATTTAAGCCATGTAAGACTAAAAAAAAAACAAAAAAACCCCAGGAATCCTCATTCTTGAACTTATAAATTAAGTGATTGAAATTTGGCCACTATCTTCTATTACCGTCACTGGTGAGTAATATTTATACATTGCATCCTATTTTGTTTTGATGGTTTACTGAATTTAAGATGTGTTCTAAGTACTTGGCATAACATTTCCAGTTTGATATTTAAGCTGTAAGTCATATTTTGTCATATTCGGACTCTTTTTGTATAGAAGTTACTTATTAACTTTGTTTTCAAGGAGAGGCCACAAAAGTGTCTTGGCAAGACAAATTTTCTTCAGCATCTGGGGGGCATTGCCTGCAAGACGCCCCAGCAGGGCGTTGCCCCTGCACTCCACCATGGGCCTAAGGCAGCCACTCCCCCCCCACCCCACCCCACCCCCGGCCTTTTCAGTACAGCTATGTTTTTCTGCTCCCACCCCTGCAACAGGGTAAAGGTATTATAGACACTGCTGTCCCTTTACTGAAAAGATTGTAAGTTTGTGCATGTGTCATTTTAAGTCTTTATTTTTTATGTACTTGGGCGGATCTGTGTTGTGTGAGCACGTCTGTTTTTCCAAACTAAAAACCAAGTGATTTAACCATGTGTGTGTGTGTGTGTGCGTGTGTGCGTGTGCGCATTTTTGTGTGTGTGTGTGTGTGTGTGTGCGCGCGTGCGTATTTGTGTGTGTGTGTGTGTGTGTGTGTGTGTGTTTTGTGTGATGCTTTCAGTTAAGAACAGTACCAATGAAGAACTGAAGCAAGCATACAACAATGTTGTGTCTGCTGTTGTGAATTTTCGGAGCTATCATATACAGGTTGTCACCAAGTAAGTCGCTTTTTTTTTTTTCGCATGTCCTCTTAACACATTCTAATTCAAATGGGGCTTGAGTGGATGTTTATTGGTATGCCTGAGACCAGCTTTTTGGGGGTAACCATTCCACCACCAGTCTGCTGCAGGTTTTTTCTTCAAGCTTCCAAGATCATGCTTTCACAGAGATGAACAAATCCCAGTCATTACTCCTGTGAACAAACTAAATTCTCATTCATTTTTTGTGTGAGCTGCAAATACTTCACCTCAAACACCACCACAGGAGGGTCAAAATCTCCCACAGTTACCTACACTGTAAACATTACGCATGCAGTGCTTTTGGGGAACACTTCGGGTTTTTTGGCCGGTGTGAAAGCAGATGAAAAAATGGTCAAGCATTGTTGTTTTCTTTTGTTGATGTGTTGTTGTTGTTTTGTTATCTAACCCATAAACTGTTAGATGAAACGCAAGTGCTGAGTGAATGCCTGGGAATGAAATGAAAGAAAAAGACTGTCTTAAACAGCCAAGGACTTTGTGGCTGAAAAAGAAAAATCAAAGGGAAAGAGAGGGCTTGTACAATGAGAAAGAAATGACCACAAGTCACACAGATAAAGCTGCAAATCTAAGACTGACACAGACAAAGCCACAAATCTAAGGTTGACTAGAATAAATACACAGATGGTTTACAGGCACAGATTAATCAGTAGTATGTAAATAAAAGTTGTATCAGCATTTTGAACTGATTGTATTTGTGTGAGACTTGGTGGACATATAATGATTTGGTGGACATATAATGATATTAAAAAGTTATTGTTTGTAAATAGATTAGGATACTCTTGTGGTACACTTTTATATTTCATTTCTGAACTCTTGCAAAAATCTGGTTGGTAGGGCTGTTTATGCTAATACAATACACGTACTTTAGTAATAGTTGTAATGAGGGTCAGTGAAGTGTGTGAATGTTTCTGTGCATATGTATGAATGCATATTTTGTGTTTGTGAATCCAAGAGCATAATGTTTGATTGTTTTGATATGCAGGCTGGTTGATCTCTTAGTGGGTTATAAACTTGATATGTGGTAGTGCATGGGCTTAGAACTGGTCTTTATTTGGCACTAACATAATGGTAGAATCCAGTGTCCAGTATACCCTGTTAAAGCTTATGAACTGTTTGCCACCCTCACTAACTTGTCATTCAAAGGTCACAAGTCTGATACTGAGAGAAGTGAAAATTCAGGTACCTCAATTGTCAGTGTTAGTTAGCTCATAGGATTACATGTCTTTCCCTTTTCTTTTCATCAGATGGATGTGATAGGGTATGAGCTTGTTGCTTCAGATGAAATTGTTTAGGGTGTATTGCTTTTAACCTGGCAAAGTGTGATTGTGACAGGTACATTGTACAAGCTGCATCAAAGGCCAAACAGGCAGAAAATAAATTTGACAGTTTGGATGACAAAGGAACAGGAGGAACAGGTCAGTGTGTGTGGTGTGTGTGTGTGTGTGTGTGTGTGTGTGTGTGCGTGCGTGCATGCATGTGTGCTTGAAAGAGTAAGAAAGAGAGAGAGAATATAGAGTGATCATTTCTCGGTGAAATTTAGGAGGGTGAAACTTAGCACATGCTGAGCTTTCTGTCCACAGCAGAGAGTTTCAGCTCATTACCAAAAATTGTGAGTTAATATGTACAATACATTTGAATGCATGAAATCATCAGCATATAACTAAGCAACCAATGTTCATTACAGGCATGAGAGATATAAAGAGTGCGATTTGTACAGCCATGCACAGACACGCACACATATGCACACACTGTGGATTAGTATACTGCTTATGCAGAATCACTGTTTCCACAACAAAAAGAACAACAGCAACAAAATTTGCCCTTCAATTTGTTGAGGCTATATGGTCTGTTGATGTAGTCCAAAGTTAGATTGATCGCTCAAAGTTTGCCAGTTGAATTGCTGATGAATTCGGATTTGATATCATTTCTGATGCGTTGTGCACAGAACACCTTTTCACACATACGGCATAGTCATTTGATTAACCTGATTTAGCCCGCTGTGTTGAGATGATGTTGAATCTCTTAGATCACTCAGTGCTAAATCAGCCTCACTTAGAGTAAACCTGCTTTTCAAAAAACTTGCCTTCTTTTGCTTGAAGTATTTAGCTTTCTTTGCCAGAGATAATCACTTAATAATCTGTGTGTATGCAGACACTAATTCCATGCAAATTCTGATGAGATTTCAATATGAGTTTCTGAACGCATCCATATTAAACAAACAAACAAACAAACTACCTTGTAACCCCATACCACCCTTTGCAGAAGAGTTTGCAGTCAGTGCCACTTGGACAGGTGACTCATATTAAAAAAAAAAAGGACACATTCATTGGTGCCATGTTTACACATCATCCCCAAAACGGAATGTGGTTTCCTTCCTGCAGGATTAAAAATGGTCACATATGAAGAAATCTTGCCAATGTTGAGCCTTAGAGTTCTAGCCGGGGAACGCAGAAGAAGATTTGACTGTGTTTTGTGTTTGATATCAAAGGAAGTTACTAGATCTGGCCTTTAATTTGTGCACAGGTTTGTATGTTAGTGTTCAGATGCTTGTTTTTATCCCTGATATGACCTCAGTTGACAGCTGGGCTGTAGAACAAAACGCATGTGACTGTATCACATTCCAGATCTGCTGCCTTTCCTGAAGGAGCTGAGACAAGACACCAAAGACAAACTGCTGACAGACAACTCCTTAGCCAATGGCACCAACTGAAGCCAGCCATCAAGCATCACCTGTACCTGAACGCTCAAAGTCACATGTTATCTTTCACACATATTGACCCTGCATGGACAGACTGGATTACTGACTGTGGATAGCTTATTATCGCAGTGAACCATATCGTTTTGTAATATGTGCAATGTCGCTCAGGGTTTGTTGCTGTCAGTTCCTGAACTTGTCAGCACATCTTTATTGTTATTATTATTACTGTTATTGTTGTTGTTATTGTTATTATTATTATTATTATTATTATTATTGTGATTATTAGTATTAATGATTATGATAAGTTTGGTTGAATTGTATCTTTCATGGGATTTGATATGTTGAAAGAAAAATGTGGGTTTTTTTTTTTTCATTTATTTTGTTGGTCTCTTGAATTTGGTTAGGTCTGTATTTGTGTTTTAAAACTTCATTTCTTTTGATTTGCTTAATTTTTTAGCATGCTTGCATCCCTGAAATTGACTTTAGACTATTCTCAGGGGAGAGATTTTGCTTTTTGATATCAATTAGTCTGTTCAACTCGAACACGCACATTTTTTCTTTTGATACATGCATTCTCTTTCTCACTCTGTCTCTATTTCTCTCTCAAACACACACACACAGACTCACACACACACACGCATGCACGCACGCATGCATGCGCGTGCGCGCACACACATTTGCACAACACACACACACATAACACACTCATGCATGCGCAGTGCTCACACAAAAGCACATGCACACATACACTACAACTCAGATCAGTAACAGTTTGAAACCAAGACTGTGGTCGTTGAACACAGATATTTTCCATCAAGATCTGTTTTCATCTATAGTAAGAAGGTTGTTTTCACGAATACAAACTTCACCAAATTCTTCCCTTGAAATATAAATGAAATCAAAAGTTTCTTCTTTGTCTGCTTTGTGAATGAATTTTTTTTTTTTAATCTTCCTTCTATGCGCTTCATTAAGATGAAGAGGCTGAAGATGATGATGGTTGCAATTCAGCACTCCAGACAAAGTGGACAGGCAATTTTTTTTAGGAATCTTTTCCATTTTAGAATGTTATCTCATTCTGGAGTGTTTAATCATTCTGGAATGTCATTAATGAACAATTGTGATCAATCAGTAATTTTATTTTACCCTTATACTCTTATAGATGTTAAAGGTCTGAATGTATTGATTTATTTGAAGTTGTTGGTTGTCATTGACCTCAGTTTCGGCATGCTGGAGTTCATGTTATATTTGATCCTCATACCCAAAATGACCGCTTTTCATCATTTTCCATTACAAAATGAGTAAACTTTTCATCTTTTCACTGTACACAAAGAAGACGCAAAGAAGAGGGACTATAGAATCAGTGTTAAATGTGATCCATTATTTACATCTTCTCACCCCATTTTTTCTGGGGAAGGGGTGGGGATTAGAGTGAGGGGAAATGGGGGGGGGGGGGGCATCTGTACAAAATGACTAAATGTGATATCTAAGGTGGACAGTCACTTAAGTTTGCATTTTTATCTGCACATTTTCATGGGGAAATTTCAATGAACCTTCATAAACAAGATTTTTTTTTAACATGCATGAAGTTTGCACATACCATCCCCCATAACGATGCCGTGGTTAAAATTTGGGTTGAGAGATAAGAGTTCAAGTCACTTAAGAAATATTTATCAGCCTTAGACAGGTCCTATTTCAATTTTGAGTGTTACTGGCTCAAATTTGAAAACCCGAACCAGTCAAGTTTCATCTATTAACCAAGGTAGATGGGCATTTTTTTTTTTTTTATATTAATCAGTCAATCAGGGTATCTTTAATATTTTCTGAATATTTGTGCATATGTTTAAAGGATTAAAATCTGTATTTGTTGATTTTCCCATTATTGATTATTATGTAGACTAGATATTGACAGCTATGTATTTTGCTTGAACTTTTGCAATAACAGAGCATTTTTTTTATCGATCATGATATCTCTCTCTTTCTTCATGTATTTTGGATAGACTAATATGTATGTATTTGTACATCTGTGCTTGAAATCAAAGATTTATTATGATAGTTATTAGCAGGGATTTTGCTCAGTGATGGTCTCAAATAAACCTAGTCACAAAAAAAGTTAAGGATCATTTGCACTTGAACTCATATTGCGCAAACCAGAAAATCCTGTATATCTGCATCTCGCCAACAATTAGTTCAATGCCTGAATGAAATTTCCATAGAGTTTCATTTCATGTGATTAGAGAGTTTGGCATGTACATTCCAACGTATTGGGCTAGTATAGAAAAGTGAGTTTGGAAAGTTGTTGCAAAGATGAATTCTCATTCTGCCAACGCTCCAGCAGTGCATGCAACCCCCATGGTGGTTCTGGCACCCCACACAGTGACTCTTTATTGAGCTGATCAAAGTGATCAAAATCATCTGGGGGGACTATCTGCTTATCAGCCTGCAGAAGCTGAAACATGCCAGGTATCCCTGGGAGATGAGTGCTTGCTCCTCTCCTCTCTCCGCTGGCCACCTCATTCCACAGATTATTCGTAAGATTGAGATGAGGGGTGCAGGTTCGCCATTATGTTCCGTTGACTCCAGACTGCTGCAGGAACTTTCAGAGGATCTTTACCTTTGGGGACCACTATCACTCTGGTGGGTACAGCCACAATTGAAGGATCTTTGTTCCAGTGCTGAAGGTCTGTCAGGTGTCTTGTTCATGATACAGCGGTGTCCTGTGGCCGAGTCTGAAGGCAGTCCTTACCATGAGGGAACCCCTGCCAGAGGCAGACTTCTTTTGATGGTGGCACCAGAGTAGCATTCCCCTGGGAACCACCAGACCCACAAACAATTGTTTAGTGTTCAGGATATGTTGAAATAATTGTACTAATAAAGAATAAATTTCTGTGAGTGTCTGTGGTATTTGGTCTATGCAAGTAAAAATGGCTGAACATTCACATCTAGGACATTCAGTTTACAGACCATAGTATCTAACTACCAAAGTTTAGTACTGAGCAATTTCAGATTTTTTGTTAATTTTTGGAAGAAAACTGAAGCGGGCACAGGGTGTGACCTCTATTCCTCATATGCTGGCAACCTCCATATTGAAGTGAAAGCGAGGCTGGATAAGTATTAGAAAAAGAAAAACTGCCATTATACCCAGAAGGCACAATTGTCAAGTGGTTTTAAGTGTGGGAATTACATGCTGAAAACCTACGGCTTGAATCCCTCAAAATATTTTTTTCTGTAGAAAGTGAGGGAGATAGGAAAAAGTGAGTGCAATTCTTTGGTATCTACATAAAGTCAAGCCAGTGAGTAGTAAACAGCTGTTTATACATCACAAATGCTTGGAATACAAATTCAAAAATTTTTTGCATTTGATCTTATTCTGTTCACCATCAACTGTCTCACTTGTCCCCTGATCACCTTTTTATTGAAACTAAAAGAAAAAAAAAACCTTCAGGACATGGTGATGTTCAAGGTATCCTGTACAATTCTCTGAAGTCATCATCCAGTATATCATGGGCAACATGATTTTTTTTAAGGTATTTCATTTCTGTAACTATTAATGCACACTTGTCTAACAGGCATGAAACCAGTGAGACAACAATGACAATCAATGCATTTTAGAGTTAGCCATGATTCATCTCGGAAGAGGGCAATATACCATTTCATTGGCATCCATCTAGCACACTATCCTCAGCAGGCATAATGCACTTCAAAGGAGAAGGAAGTTGGAAAGGAAAAGAAGAGGTAATGGAGGTTGAGAATAATGTAGAATCGGTCTGCTGCTGTTTATGTGAGTAGCCATCTACAGCTGCATTCAGATTATGCAGGACAAGACAGTTCTTGTGTGCAGCGTTTGTAGCTCGGTGACACTATTTTTGTGTGGCATTGTTTTCTGTGGTGGATCTGGCCAGCATAATCCCTTAACCCTCTCTGCAGCCGTTATGCATTGAATCAGTCCTGGAGTAATTGAGTGCGTGCATGAAGTTGCTTCTGTATCTGCTTGCAAATGCCATCCTGGACCAACTCAACAGCTTGTCACCTGTCAAAGTCATTCAGGTTTGGGGTTTTTTTTGGTTGTATTATGTCTGACAATAGTAACGTTGTCAGTTCCTAAAACCAAACGGTTGGCAGCTGTTCACATTACTTATGACAGTTCTTGCTTGTGCACGATGCGTCCTTCATTTGGCAGTGTGTTCATGTAGAATGCTCAAAAACAAGCTTTTTTTTTCTTCAGAATCATGTGTTTTTTGGTAATAAAGCTCAGTAGCAAAACATTTTGTGCAATTGTACTGCCAACACAGCATCACCCCTTCACTGATGAGTACTCCCTCTCTCCTCTTCTCCATGTGGATGCCAGGGTTTTACAGCATGAACAGTGTTCCCACCTTCTTAAAACTCGGTGCCAATGAGTTGCTCTTTTCTGTGACATCTTCTGACTTTGCCTTTTAGTTATCTTTCTTTGCTGCATTCAGTGTATGTATACCTTTGCGAGTCATTCACCTTGAAAGGCTAAGACATAATTCATTGGCATAGCAGCTTTAATCTGTCAGTGAGAATTTAACTACAGGAATGGACCCAGAATGTCCATTCTGCAGTTATCAACCCAAGCATGTTAATTTTTTTTTCTTTTTTTTTGGCTTTGTTTGTTTTTGTTGCATTAAAATTCTTTTGAATGATTCTTTACACTTTTCTGTAAAATTATAGTGATGACCCATGCGGAATGTTCAATGTCTTCAGCATGCGTGGTTACCCATCTTAAAGGTGTAAATGTTTAGTTCACTATATCGTAAAATTGAAATATATGTATATGTAGTGTGTGTGTGGTGTAGGTGTATGAACAACAGGAGTGATTTCTCTTTTGTTTTCCAAGGCAACAGCCCTGAAAGTTTGTGTGGTCAGCTGTGCTGTAACAAAATTGAAACTGAAATTACAAATTCACAGCTTAGTTTTACTGGAAAATCAACAGTCATATCAAAATGATCTGTGGTCCCAACATTTTGTGGCTGGCACACTATTTAAACAGATTGCACAATGGAATGTACAGTAACATGATTTGCATAGATTATAAATCTCAATATCTCTTTCTGTTCTTTACAGTGTGAAGGCAAATTACTTGAGAATCCCCAGTGTTTTGAAATTCATTTTCCGGCGAGTATCTTTTGCCGCTTTTATGTATGTCTGTGTTGCTGTGTATATAGTGATTACAGCGAAAATGAACCTTTTTCCTGTTATTAACAAGTGGTAGACTGGGCTATTAGCAACATGGGCTGAATTTCAATTATTAAGATGTGTGAGCCAGTATCAATTAAATAACTTGCTCAACAAGTCAAACATGTGTCCTGTTATATCAGAGGAAGAAAGCATAAAAAAAAAGGGAGGATGCCAGAGAAAACGAAAGAAAGAGAAGAGGAACGAGAATGTGGAGGTGGGGGGTGGGTGTGTGTGTGTGTGGGAGGTTTAGATGAAGGGAAATCTTTTATGCATCTGCAAGAAGTTTCGTTCACTGTTCTCTTTGTGTGCATACAGGAGAGTGAATGGATCAGCAAGCAGCATCAGTTGTGAGTTACGTGCTCTTGATTGGTTTACCGTGGGAGTGAAGCGACTCCTTCGTTTACTACAAAGGCTACTGTTTTATTTCAGACAGACCTTTGACATCACAGAATTTTGATACCGGAGGATTTTGGCACACATTAATGCTAACAACAGCATTCACTGGTTTTCCAACAATTGATTGAGCTTGTAACCAAAGACATTTATGCCCCCCTACATTAACTCCTACACCTCTTCAACAAGCATGAATTAAATAAAACATTTACATTGCCGGTCTTGGAGAGAAGGGGAAAAAAAAGCATTTTACCAGCATATTTTTTCATCTAATGTCTGATTAGGCCTGCAAAAAAAAAAAAAATGCTCCTTGGTGATTATTAATGTATAACTAAATGAAATATAGTTAGCCATTGAATGAGACAGTAGTTTCTGTACATTAACAAATGTGTCGATAGATCAAGCACTGACTCACAAAGAAATTGCACACACACACACACACACACACACACACACACATTTTGAGCAGTCACACCAGGACCATGTGGTATATCGTCTCAAGCGGTCAGATTCAAATACACACTGACCCATCAGGATGAAATCCCAGCCAAGAACAACTACACATCATTAAACAAATCAAATCCTTTTTTTATCTAGGGAAATAAATGATAAATGAAAGTTTGGGGCTGTTCCAGTTGGGGTATTAGCCAGTGGGAGAACCTTGCTAGTTGGAATGGCCTACATGGACGCTGTGAAAAAAAAAAAAAATATATATATATATATATATAGCCAGTTAAAAGGTTGCTAAAACTCAATAACATTTGAAGGATCTGTTCATTATTCACCTCTCTTTTGTTAACTTTAGTTTAGAAAGGTGTGGATTAATGGTGGGAAGGGGGAAGACATCTGGCTCTCATCTCCAATGGTCCAAGAATTATTTTTTTTAATATTACATGTCTCTGCAGTCAAAATAGTTCCATACTACACATTCTATTTGCATGTCCATTAGCCAACATTTCCTTGGGCCCGAGTGTTGATAAAAACAGTAATCCACAGAATACATAAATTTGAACTGCAAAAATTATAATTTTATTTGCTGTTAAATGTATGTTTAACATCAGCCTTTTCGATTGTATGTTATTCCACCCCCTTCCCATCTCCCTTTCCTCCTCACCTCCCTTCCCCTCCTCCCTTCCCTGGATCCCTGCTCTCTCATCCATGTCTAAGAGTGAGTTTCACACAACTGCAGTTGGGTGTCTCCATTTTATTGACATGCTTTTTATTCCAACATACTTTCTTTCTTTGCTTTTGTTTGTTTATAAACACAAAAGAGTCATTCGTTATACTTTTCTCCACAAAAGTATTGATTTTGACAAGACTGTCCTCTTCACTTTATCCTGATGTTTACCAAGCCTCAAAGATACAAATGCAAGCAGTGTTGTCAAAACAAAGCAAAAACAAAAGAAAAAAATCCAACCTTGTACTTCAATAATTTAACTCTCAAGTCCACCTCAGACTAACTCAAATAAGCAATTTTTCTTTTTTAAATCAACAAAGCTTTCACCCCATTTGAGCATTTCACATGCAGGCAAATGTACCCTAGAAAACATGTTTATTTGTATTCATCATGAATAAACCACAACAATGAAAAAAATCAGAATCACAATTCACTGGTCTTGATTCTTTTATCAAAAATATACTTTTTTTTTAACAAAAACGGAATGTTTAGGGTTTAGAATAAAGACAAATAAAACAAACCCTAATCATAGAATGGAATTCAGAACATTTCTTTGGAATGACAGTGCAAAGCTGAAAGACTGAGTGACTGCCAGTGGGAGACTAAGATCATGCTAGAGGGTTGCTAGCCCATCTGTTGAGCAGAACCAACAGCTCACATGATGGACAGCAGACCCTTAGAAGCTGCAGGCAAGAGATAAACAAGAGGCTGTCTTGTACTCTGCTTGTTCATTTTCTGGTAGCTAGCAACCAATTTTTTCATTTTTTTAAACAATTGACATGAACATGTTTTGGGATTTTCAAATGAAACCATAACATGTCGGTCTATCTTTCTCTATGCCATTTTCTACACAAGAACTGAATTTGACAGGGATGATTTACATAATAATTTCAACTCTACGAGATCTAGGAGGTGAAAACATGTATCATTGTTAAAAGAAAAATCAACAACAAGGAAAAAAAAAAGGTTCTCGATTCAGGGCTTAGCTCTCAAGTCTTTTACAATCAATCATACAGCTTTCAAAAAATCAACTTTCCTTTCATGCCATCAACACTACTTCAGGTTCTAGCAATTCACTCTAACAAACACAGCTGTTTGCTTCGAACTTGAATTTCAAACAAAATACAACAATCGATAACAAGAAAAGAAAAACAAGAAAAAAAAAGGAAATCGCAGATAACTGGTTATGAATTTTTTAAAAGAAAATCTGAGTAGTGATCACAACAGAGTGCTGGGCTTAGATCAAAGACAAATAAAATCTAATCTAAACTATAATGGGAAGCATTTTCTTTGGAATGACTGATCAAGGCAAAATATGGAGTGACTGTCGGTGGGAGAATAACATTACGAAAGAGGGTTACTAGCCTGCCAGATAAAACAGCGCAAACAAGTTTCCAGACAGATATTGAAGGTTGAGAAACAGCAGGCACGAGTTGAAGAAGAGTCTGTCTTGTGCTTTACCTCTTAAAAATGTTCTCTGGCACGCTAGTAACCTGTTTTCATTAATTTCCAAACAAGTAATGTGAACATTTTTGATAATTTTCACACCATGATATGCGAGTTACAGGATAACTGAAATCATCACCAAATCAAAAGTTTCACTTTTTCACCAGAAACTCTCTACTTTTTCCTTCAAAAGGTGTGATGGTTCTAGTGATACTCTTTGAACTTCCAAAGTGCCGGATGCGATATGTTCCCACAGCTTGCGTGTCTGGAATATCCCATCGGATGGTGGCATCACTCTCTCCAAATATCAGGCTTGTCATCTTCCAGACATACCTGTCACACATACATAGAATTTTTTTATCAACTTTTTTTCTTTCAAATCAAAGCTCATGATATATTAAAATTCTGTGAGCACTGGATGCACACACAAACTTCGTCACAACATAATTCTGTATTTCAAAGAATGTGCTGTAGAATGCAATTGAAGTAAACCTACATTAACATTAACACAAAATCATAAAGTGAAAGATTCATTGCCAAATAACATTTTCCTTTAACGGATTCTGTAATGTCTTTTGAGTTTTGAAAACTCACTTTTATAACAATGAAAATGACGGTACAGAACAGATGTTTCATATATTTTCTGTAAACTGAATCCATGATGACCAACTTTCTTGGCTCTATGACCGATTAATTTGGCAAGTTTCACAGTGTTTCGCAGGGAAGCATCAATTCCCAGTCTCCATAAAAAAGTATTAATAACCACCCTTCATACAGCTTTGTCAATGTGAAAGCCATCTTTGTACAATCCCACCTACTATCTTTGTTTAATTTCACCACTTGGTCACAACAGCATGCTACATAGTAATCATCACAAGTCAGTTTAAGGAAGGATTCTGGCATTCAGGTAACTGCAGAGTAATAACATTTTCTTTTTCTGAAGTCTGGAACAAGAAAACTATTTCTAATGAAGACATTATCGATATGTAAACCACCATGCCACAGAACAACTTCATGCTTCTGCTACATACCTGGTTTCCCAGTCAGCGTCGTAAACATAACTTTCCATTTCCCCTCTGATGTTTTCTGCTCTACAGTTAGGAAAGTATCGTTGGTCTGAAAAAAAAAGCAACAAGAACCAGCGTTAAAAAAAAAAGGGGAAAAAAAAAAATGTGACACAGATAACTGCATAAAACTGAAAGAAACATTAATGGAAAATTGCTTACACCATAACTGATAACATTACTGATCATTTCTGTCCAGCAGATGGCAACATTTTATGACAACTGGCTTGATCAACGAAGTTGTTCGTTCATTGTTCATTTCACAGGTGTTGATGACAGCATCGCAATAAAATCTTCCATTATTAAGCTACAATAACACACCATTGTGCTTGAACAGGATGGGCACTCATACACAACACAAGCGCTTTTAACAGACAGCCAGTGATAAGAAGGGAAAGGGGCAAGGGGGGGGGGGGGGGGGGAGAGGAAGGAGCATTAGCAGGATATAAACTCATTTAAAAATCACAATTCTGAACAGATGCTGTATATAAAACACACATACACACACACGAACACACACAATCCAAACATTACAGCTCATCATCTCTCTTTTCCCACCCAAACATCTGGTCTTATCGTCACTTACCCTTAGATCGTTTCTTGGATTGGCACTAATGAAAGTCACTTCCACCACAGACCCCTGAATGACAAAGGCAGAATCACATCATAAAAACAAAATGGACACATCCACACATACATCATCTGTCAAACAAAATATTTACTGGGCATTCATCAATGCATAATTCCTATGTGATGCCATGAGGGACAAAGAGATGAGACAAATGTTATTTCAACATAGTAAGGTCCACATCTGTACTCGTCTATGATCACATGTATTCTATACTTTCTGAACTGGAATCACGGTAAACACAGCAGTGATGTCTTGCAGCTTCAGAACTAGGTCTTTGCTTTAAAATGGTAACAAAGAAGGCGGACATTCTCCAGTGTTGTTCAGCTGACCATTCTAAATCACTCACAGCCTCCACAACAATCCAATATGTATGTAATTCCTGTCCAAGGTCATACTTTGTAGCTTATAATCAAATCAAAACTTAGTGCATGAGGCTGCTATGCCTAAGTTTTCTTTCTTTTTAATTTTTTTAAAAGGGTCTGTAAATTCAATTTAAGGCAAGAAGAAACGTATGATTATCATATGACCGAGACTTGGAATGCCCATTCACACATATATTCATTTACATCTATGCAGCAAAGAGTTCACATTTTCAACAGATGCATGTGCACACACACACACACACACACACACACACACACACACACACACACACACACACACACTAACTAACTAACTATATATATTAAAAGTCATCACAGAGAGAGAGGAATTTTTACTACACTAAAAGTAGTTTTAAAATATACATACCTATTCAAACAAATGCTTTATCCCGCTTGGCATGAAACATCACCATATTCTCAGGATCCTCTAAAAACAAAAAAAAGGGAGAGCATGCCTTCAAAGCCAGGTAGGCCTGAGGAGTGATTATCCTTAGTAAGTTCACTTCATTGCTCCATATCAAACATAGTTTTGCCCCTTTTCACAGCCCAGTGGGAAGATAGCATGGTGTCCTAATGTTTAGACAGCTAAGAATATCATAAAGCTACTTTTAGGAGTAAAAGTCCTTTTACTCATACTTACCTGACCAAACAAATACCCAAATATCTGAAAAGATGATAGGAAACTCACTGACCTCAATTGGGATACATTGATCTCAAATGACAATCTCTCTGCACAGTTCCCTAAACCTTGAAGAACCTGGAGTCAGCAGCCACTGATGGCCTTACGCAATTGTCTCCCAAGTTTAGTTTGGAGGTGAAACAATTAATCCCCACTCTCTCTCAAGAGAATAGAAGAAAGGAGCAAGCAATAAGACTGCCTGAAGGAAAAAAAAGGATTTCTTGTGTACAAAATCAGAAAACAGGAGATCACTTCCCAAGACAAACCAGGAAAGTGAATTCAAATAGCGCCACTCGAGGAACCCTTCCAAACAGGTATCAAATGAACTCAAATGGTAGTTTGAAGAATAAACCAACAAATGTGCAAAAAACATAATTGATGGTAGTGATGATGCTGGGAGAACCAAAACTGAATGGGTCAATGAAAAAAACCAGCAGGGTGGGGATGGTGGGGGGAGGGGGTTGCTGCAGTCTGGGCAATTACTATGCCCCTAGGGCAGTAAAGTGCCCCTATACCTCCAGTCTTGTCACAGAGGTAAAACCTTCCAAAGGCTGGCTGTGACTTGCAGCCTGCTGCATGCATTATGTCAGTGACTTCAATGCTACACCACAGGGTGCAACAGGTACACAGAGCCCGGACTTCATGTGCCCTTAGGTATGTCCTAGGGTAAAGCTGTTTCTGGCCTAGAGGAAGCCTGGTGAATTGCCTGCCTAAGCCAGAAAAACTGGGGTTTTGTAATAACATTTCCCTCAAATCACCATGGAAGGAGCTCAGGAGGCCCAACTCTGTCCCCTGGCAGCGCACCTTCAGTGCTCTGATGGAACAGTTAACCTGTTCTACTTTCAATCACCTGGGCCTGGGACTGAACAATGAAGGGGCCTGCGGTTATTGTCGAGAGTTGCTCTCTGGGCTTGAGCAAAGAAGAGCACAGGGAAAGGGCAACTGAGCCATCATCATGACACTTCATGGACCACAGCTCCCTGGACAAAGCATGAACCTCATTCATTCTTCAGGCTGAAGACAAGGTAAATTACGAAAGAAAAATTTTTTTGAGAGTCAGGTTCTCGATAGAGCTTTCAGCAAATGGCTCAAAGTCACTGTAGTCCACCTATTCTAGGACCTGTGGTAAACTCCATTTGGGGCACCTACTGGATCTAACAGTTCCTAACATGTTAACTCTTTTCTTTTTCTTTCTGCGTCCGCAGGCTGATACTCCTGTGGACACTCCCTGTAGAGACAGGCAAGGATTAATCCCATCTACCCAACAAAGGGAGTGGAGTTTTGTGTGTATGACCATTTTTTATCCTGCCAATAAGGCAGCCATACTCCAACTTCAGGGAAGGTGCATGCGTGTCATCCATACCAACTTCCAAACTGGCCTTCTCTTCCGAAAGTTGGTGATGGGATGTTATGCTTGCGTTCAAACATGGAACCTCAGTTTATAGTCTCATTTGAAGGACTGTATGGGAAATAGAGACAGAACCAATATTAACTCTGAGGAAAAAATCCTCCTGTACCAAAACGGCCCGGCAGAGATTCACACCCGCAACCCCAGGATCAGCAAGATTACGAGTCCGGAGCTCTACCACTGAGCTATTCCGGCCCCAGTTGTTAACTCTCACTCTGAAAGGAACACATCAATGCTGATGTCAAAGTCTCTCCCCATAAGTCTGAGGGTTTAAGCAACGGCTGACCTGAACCCTCAATAGTGCTTGCTTTCCTTCCCTTCTCATGAAGATCCTCCAGAAGATGGAGAAATCCTGGTGTCACTGTGCCATTTTATCAAGACCTTCCGTCTGTTGCCATAAACATTCAAAGTGGATTCTGATATGCTAACAGAATTACACATCCCTGACAAAAACACATTCCAGGGCTGCTCCTCTTCAGTTACAAGGCGCTAAGGGGTCGAGAGTGCAAAGCAGGAGGTAGGGGTGGGGGTGGAGGGGGGGGGGTGGGGAGACGCTGGCTTATCTCCATACCTTGGAACCAATACTTAACTGGTGTAGGTGGGAGAAGTGCGTGTCTCTCTACCCAAAATTGGCAGACCATCATGGACTTTTATGTGGCTGGAGTTGTACGATCTGACTGAAACATTCATGCCAAAAGATGTGGGTCCTGTGCATGTAGGCTCATTGGGGTTAATTGCAATGCCAAGGGCAGACATGAAACTCTGCATTTGAAGGACGAGGAAAGAGACACCCTAGTGCATGAAGCCTGAACCAAATGCTGGAGAAAGTCAGCAATAAAGTGCAGCTAGCAGACATTTACAGATGAAATTCTCCCTTGTGAAGGAAAAGAAATAGAAGCTTCTTCAAAATGAAAGCAAGCTTGAAAGGCCCTTAAGAGGCCCCAAGAGCACCAGAAAAACGTACCTAACACCGAAAAACAGATTGGGGAGGCTGAAGAGGGGGGTGGGATAAAAGAGGAAACTGAACTATGTTTGAATATGGCGCGATTTCTCTTCTGGCCTAACCAAACATGGAGGCATGATTTCGCTTCCTGCCCTCACAGTTGTTTTTTTTTTTTTTCCCTTTTTTGAGGATCCTGACAATGTGGCAATGTTCCATGCCAAGTAGGGATACAACATTTGTTTGGACTGGCAGGTATGAGAGAAAAGCACACTCACAGGGGTGTAAGAAGGGTCGGCATCCTTTCTGACATCACCAAACTTCTTGCCCAAGGGAGCTGTGTCATACAGCACTGGGGGTAGGAAGGACAGCTGCTTGGATAACAAATTGGGGGGATTGGGGCCTGGTGGAACCTGCTGTTTCTGCACACACACACACCAGATAATTATCAGGTGAAAGAAAACAGGAGAAAGGACGAAAATAGCAGTCAAGCTATGAACAAATCTCGAAAAAACAGTTTTCTTATATTTCCTCATCCTCCCCGTTTCTTCTCACTGGCAATAGTTCATGTCTCCACCATTATCCTCTCCCCTTCAAATCTACGCAAATGAATACAATTTTTCTCTCTCACTCTCTTTGTAACGCATGCACAAACACACACACACACAAACACACACTCACACACACAGACACACTCACACACACACACACACACACACACACACACACACACACACACACAAAATGAGGTGATGATATACAAGGAACTGTTATAATCATTGCACACCAACCTTAGCAATTGCTTCTGCTAAGCTCTTGAAGATCTGAATGTAGGCCTGTAGTGTGTGTGGACCATAAATGGTTGACGCTCCCTCATACCGCTGAATCTGAAATCATGGTATGCGGTGTACAACTTACAACATCACATATCAACAACCCTGGCCACTGTGCAATGCATGACTTTCTTTCTCACCGTCTCATCTTCCACACTCTTCTAAACCCACTGCATTCACTCTCACCAATAAATATACAGCAACATCAAGGTAGTTCTGTTACACCCTCTGTACATGTTATACATTACTGGTATGCCACACAGAAAAGTGAATAAAGGGTGGAAATCATTGTAGCATAGTGTATGTAAATTTCAGTCTCTTCAACCTGCAAAGCACTGATATTATAATTACACATGCATGCGAGCATGAGCATGCACATGCACTTACACACTTGACATAATCATGCCCATGCAGGTGTGCACACACACGCACACACGCGCATACACAGACACACATAAACACACTATGACTGTGACAGACACCACTGGCAGATCAGTTTCTCTGCAAAGTTAATTTGAAAACAGATATAATTTAACACTCTCTTGCAAACTAAATATCAGAATATATAACTACAGAGGACGGGAAACCACACAGTCTTACCTGGTACTCCTCAAAGGTGGTGACATAGTCTGCATAATCATTGGACAGCCCAGCAATAACTGACACAGTGCTGGGATTCCAGCCGTTGGACACCAGCGTCTGCAAAATCAGGTATGGAGACTGAATCCATCAAAATAAAAGAGACATTGCTGCTTTCAAATGTACTGAAAATCAATTGATATGAGAAGTTTTACTTAAAACCTTGACATATAAGACAGACAACTACTCATAGACATCATTCCTGGAACTTTGGGTCATGAGACAAGGCAAGCAGGTGAAACAGAGTGTCCAAAGTAAAGACAATTTTACGAGCTTAAGTGGGCCATTTCCTCAAGGTAATGCTCCAAGGCACAAATATGCTACACAGCTATCTCACTACAGATAGCTACCCCTCTTGGAGAATGACTTCCAGTCAGTTCAGACTTACCTGTGTTACTGCATCCCGAGTTCTTCTTCCCGACATTGTTCTGGAAACAGATATGTTATATATTATCACTGTTATATATAAAGATGTGCTACATATTAATCATTGTTCTGCACACAGATATACACAGATGTACTACATTTTATCATTGTTCTGCACGCAGGTGTACTGGGAAATACTGCTGAAAAATACACAGCAAATCTCTCTTATTCGAGATCAGGACATGTATTTCAAGAATAAAAATACACAGCAAATCTCTCTT
>CM065714.1:63725555-63748055 GCA_033310375.1 Conus canariensis | reverse complement strand
GTTGGAAGATTTCTCCTAACTTGAGTAAATGGAGTGAACAGACTTTCTCAGGAAAATTACACAAGCATGCGAAACTTGATAAGTCTTGGTGTAAGATATCATATAACTGGGTCAGCTGGATTACAGTCTTCAAGACCAGAGAGGCTACCATGGCATGTGTTCAAGCATGGACATCATAATGATTGTACTGCAGCATTTATTGCTAAAATACCTAACAGCTCTCATCTGTTCTGTCTTAACGTTCAATGCATTTGAGGAAAGGCTGTCATACATTAACTCCTTAATTTTCTTTCTCTCTCTTTTTCTTAAGTCCACAATTTTGTGAATGTCCAGACTGCAAGATCACACACACACACACACACACACACACACACACACACACACACACACACACATACACACACACACACACATACACACACACACACACACACTGCTACATTGATCTATTTTCATCTTTCTGATTTTTTTTGGTATGTGCATGTAGACAATAATGGAAAAAGCATTCCCTTTCTTTTTAAATCACAAAAATCTCCTTTACATGAGTCTCCAAAATGAGTATCAGTTAAAAAATGTTTCATTTAAACTGAAGTGTTCAGAAAATGCAAAAGTAACAGCGAAACAGATCTGATAAAGTCTTTCCTTTGTGCAGTTATAATCTTTACAAATATGTGATAAGAATAAAAACAGAATACACACAATTCTGACACTACAAGAAAAACAGACATGAAACTAGAAACACACTCTACCTTTATGAAGGACAAAGTGAATCTAAGAATATTTGTCAATCACCATCAAGGATGATACATACAGAATATCTCAAGACACCGGAGTAAGCTGTCATTACTTTTCAGCATTTCAGCATGATGATGACAATACTGAAAACTATAATGATGACGACGAGGTCAGGTCATGTTGTTTGAAACCCAACTGACCATGGAAGCCACATCTGCACTGTAAACAAGTTACCAGAACGATGAAGGTGAGGACAACGATGTACTGCTATGATGATTTGACTATACTGATGCAGATGATGATGGTAGTGATAACAACAATGAAAATCTTTAACATGTATCTGTATGCACAATTGTTTCCTTCATACCTTAGTTGTGCTGTTGAGCTGAACCTGCACATTCGTCATGTCCACATAGGTATGCCTGAAGTCCACTGGCCCACTAAGCTTCATGCTGTTGTTGATGGCTAAAAACAACTCCTGCAAACAATAAATCCAGCTTGGCCATTCTGTCTGTACAGTTATGCATAAGTTCTCATACGTTTTCTACTTTCAAGCTGAGTACAAAGTTAAAACCAGTAACACTAATATCATTAGGACTCATATATTGCTCAACTTTTTAGTGCCATTGGTCTTTTTTTTCTGTAACCTAAAACTTTCAACAATTTTTTTTCTTTAATCAAAAAATTAACGTAACTAGCAAATTCATTTTTTAAAGCACTAGATGAACTTATGAAACTGTGGTACTGTATTATTTAAAAATAAAACAGGGAGAAAAAAACCCACTCCCTACATTTCAACTCCAAACTGCACCAAATTTTGAGTAAAAAAAATCCCTCTCATGGTGGATGTAAATTATTGTGCGTGTGTCTCTCTACATTGACCTTTATAACTGACTTTCATGGACATCATCTGCTTTGGAAAATCCAGGCTCTCTTCTGAAACAATGCCACTTCTTGGCCGTCTTACACCCTGTCATTCAAGTTTGAAGCAAGGGTAGTCACACTTGTACAGTCTACAAGGCTTTCTGAGCTGTTACCAACTCAGCTATGCTTACATCCCCAAGTTGCACAAGGTCATGTTAAATGGGCAGTCCCAGATGTCTGTCACTCACAGACACAACGACACAAACTGAAAATTATATCTTAAAACTTTTGGGGCTTGAATCGAAGCATATTGTAAATAGTAGCTACTCTCACTTTAGCAGACACCTTCCCTTTTAATGCTCAAAGCTTCTCAAATAGCCCGTATGAAGAGAAAATGTTGTATCACCCTCTAGGGAGTGGGTAAAGGGATGGTGGTGGATTTGGGGGGATTTGGGAGGGGTTGGAGGGAGGCTATCAGTGGAATGGTAGGTAAAGCCATACCATACAATCCAGTGGATCAGGATATATGATAACAATTTGTGATCACATAAAAGGAGAGAAGGACCCATGCATGCAGTCAGAGAAAGTGAGCTATTTTTACACATTGCTCACTTACATACATCCACTGTGGCTATAAGTGATAATGGCAGCTGGGCAAATATGGGTGGATGGAAATTTAATGATAATATGACTGGCCTTTGTTGCAGTCAGATTTCATGACAAAAAAGACAGCTTTATACACAAGAAAAACAATCTCTTGCAAAACAACCGAACGAAAATAAATAGCTCTGAGTTGTATGTCTTGCTAAACAGGAAAAAGTGTATGCCAATACACTTTAGAAAATATTAGAGATTCTGGGTGATTTTAATACTCAGAGAAATTCTGAAGAGGAAGCAATGAACTTGCTGTCTATCTAACAGATTGGTGACAATTCCTACTCACTGACAAAAGCTGCCACTGATATTCATTTATTTATTTACTTACTTGTTTATTCATCTTTTTATTCATTTCTCTATTTTTCTGATACTTAACCTTAAACTGTATACAGCCCTTAGACGTGTCATAAAAACAGGTCTTATTACAGAGGTGTGCTTACAAAGAGGAAGACTGACAGGCACAAACACATCGCACTGAATTTGTCATGTACAAATGGTTTCCATGCTTTCACCAGTCTCCAACAAATCTTTTCTTCATTGCTTATAATCGAATGTTAGGTGAAAGGTTAGGTGGCTTTAAGTATGCTACAATTCAGCAACAACAAAAAAATTGTTACAAATCATAGGTAGGTCAATTACTAGTCGTAATAGGGAGACTTTAATGTAAAGAGGCGAACAACAGCATCACAAGTGAGAGAAAACTGATCTTTTAACGATTGTTTGGTTATTGTGAGGAGCAAGTTGTTGAACTGAAGGGTTGCTAATGGTAGTTCCACATTATATGCAAAATAAAACATGCTAACAGACTGGAGAGAATCAGATATATCTTCATTAACTCACCAAGGCCTTGTTAAATTGATTTCTGCCAATGATCTTTGTGCTCTCAAACATATCCTTTCCCGGCCCTGATGCGATGCACAGTTCATTCTGAAACATCAAAGCAATATGCAGCTCATTCTAAAATATCAAAGCAGTGCACAGTTCACTCTAGAATGTAAAAGTATCATGACCTGGACCTCATGCACTATACAGTTCATTCTGAAATATCAAAGCAATGCACAGTTCACTCTAGAATATCAAAGCAATACAAAGTTCACCCCAACATAAAACAATGAACAGTCCATTCTAAAATATCAAAGCAAAATACACACTTCACGCTGAAATAAAGCTATACAGAGTTCACTGTAAAACGTCAACAACAATTCACACTGACATAAAGCTACACACAGTTAATTTTTAAATTGCACATTCCACATGAGTATAGTATCCTTTCTCTTGTGAATAAAATCCTGAAAAGCTAAAAGATGCAGACACAGGAACAACGCAGGTGCAGACTGCCTCTGTTGTCTACGTGAACGCCCACATACAGACTTATGTGTTCTTAGTTTTAAGTTTTCCAACAAGATCAAATGATCACATAAGAATGGTGTGTGTGTGTGTGTGTGTGTTGTGTGTGTTGGGGTGTGTGTGTGTGTGTGTGTGTGTGTGTGTATGTGAATGCACACATGTTTGTGCTTATGAGCGCATGCATACAAGCATGTGTGTATTCTCTTAAAACAGTGTGTAACAGAAACTCACTGACCACATGCACACACAGAACTTCATAAAACACTCACAAACATGTGTACTGTCCCTCTCCTCCTTCCCCTCCCCTACATTATACACACCACGCACGTACACAATCCTCCTCATGCACATGCATGCATTCAAACAGGCACGCACGTACACCCTCACATATATACTGCCCAAACCTTGCCATGACAAGTACTGGTGAGGATATCACAGGGGAGACCACTGTCAATGCAATGAGGCCCTTTAGTATTTGGAGAAACGTCACCAAGATTGCTCTGGGCAAAGGCAGCAACATATCGACCCTGCAAACAAACAAGTCAGCATCTTTGAATATTTTTTTTCCTCAATTAGAAGATGAAGACCGGAACAGATGGCAGCACTACTGAAAATGAGTCAAAATATAAAACACACATACTGTAGAATTCTCCTGCAGATAGTTGTCCCAAGTGTTGTTTTTTCTTCTTTTTTTTTTTAATATCTCTTCTATGTGATGCCTGAAGAAGACATACTTGTCAAACCTTCATGTGTCTTGTGTACAAAACAAGCATTACTTTGCACTCTGAACTTCGGCTTGTAATATAACTGGAGACAGGTAAAATCTTTGGACTGGAAAATTTATAGCCTCTCAGTGCAACTAAAATTCAGTTCAACTGCCCAAACTGTGTCTCGACTTTCCAAAGATTTGAATCATCAGGAAAGAAAAGAACTACTAACAAGATATGTCACAAGAGAATGAATAAGCAGAATACTGCATTCAAAGCAGGGCTGGAGCCATAACATTAGAGACATCATAACTGTAATAGCTTTTCTGCTTTTTTACTTGACATTTTGTGCATAGCACTATAAAACATCTATCAGGATACTGGCTTAAATTTCAATTCAGATATAGTAAACTGAGGAGTGGTTTAGGGCTGAAAGAACGATGGGAGGGAGAAGTTACACTGGTTATGGAACCACCACCATATCCACTTTTTTAAACGATGTTCTGGAGATGTGAAATTCATGTTCTTGAATTTATCTCCCCTACCTCAGATCATCAGAGTTTCCACCTGAACTGAAAACACTCAAACACACATACACACACACACAAACACACTCACACTCAACCCCCTACCTCTCCCTTATAAACTGAACTGTCTGTGTACCTTAAAAACAAAAACAAAAAAGCAACCAAATGAATAAGACTAAAGTAGTTGATGTACAAAGTGTAAAAAGAATTTCAATGCTAATGATGAATGAGGAAGAAGGCATCTTACTGGAACAGACAAGCCTCCTCTAGCCTGCATGTAGCCTTCAAACAGCTGTGAAGCATAGCCCTTGTTGTCGCTGCTTATCAACCCGTTGGTGTTGTTCATGCTGGTGCAGTGGACAGCGAACCAGCTGACAGAAGGAAAACAGACACAAAGTGCAGGTGATCCAGGTCATGGGTGGTTTGATTTTCTTTGTTGATTTCCAATCAGGACATTTCAGTCTTTATTTGACTGAATCTAAACTCTTTTCTGTGAAATGTTCATATCATTTAATCTAAAAATCATTCCAATATGCAGAGTTCCTTTTACTCCAATTTGTGGAAAATCCCTCACATTATTCCTGTTAAACAGTAATACTCTAAATTTAACATACCCGCAGACATAAATTTAGACGTGGATTAGCACAGAGTTCATGACACTTGCGTATTGATCAAACAGGGTGAGAAATCTCTTTACGTAAATCTTCCCACAACATGACGCATTGCTTTCTCATTCCATGTAGGTGTGTTACAAGTACACTTGCAATGAAACACTCCTCACAAAGGATCCATTTCTGACACTTAGGTATGTTTGTGCGTGCATGCGTGCGTGCATATGTGTGTGTGTGTGTGTGTGTGTGTGTGTGTGTGTGTGTGTGTGTGTGTGTGTGTGTAGTGAGGAGGGAGAGAGAGAGAGTGAGAGAGGAGAGAGAGAGAGAGAGAAAGAGAGAGAGAGAGAGAGAGGGAGAGAGGAGAGAAAGAAAGTGAGAGAGAGAAACAGAGAGAGACTTCTTAAGTGCAAGAACTGATACATCTATGTCACACATGTGCATACATGCATGAAACATATGTATGAAAATATAGTTGAGTGTGCATATTTAACATTCTACAGGGTACAATATTTACAACAGATATGCCAAAACTGGAATGTTTTATACATTAGGCTTACATTAAAAAAAAGTTCTGGTCCTTGCAATACCTATAATCCTACTCATAAGATAAGGGTTTTGAAAAGGAAACGATTTCTCACTTGATCATTCCCAGAGGGCGTCCTTGGGCATCATCAATTCTGAGCACAGTCATGTTCTTGTCAACGTCATACTTGTACCTGTTTACAAACGAGATTGTCAACATCATACAAGTACTTGTAAACAAATGAAATTGTCAACATCACATATGTACCTGTAAACAAACGAAATTGTCAACATTATACTTGTATCTGTTAACAAATGAATATGTCAACATCATAAATGTACCTGTAAACAAGTGAAATTGTCAACATCATACTTGTACCTGTAAACAAATGAAATTACCAACATCATACTTGTACCTGTAAACAAATGAAATTGTCAACATCATACTTGTACCTGTAAACAAATGAAATTACCAACATCTTAATTGTACCTGTAAACAAATGAAATTCTCAACGTCATACTTGTACTTGTAAACAAAGGAGACTGAATTTATATGGTATTGCATTTCCTTGACATTGTTTTGTTTGTTTGTTTTGCATATTGTGTTTCTTCTCTTTGGCATTACATCTGTTGCACATCTCATCTCATCTCATCATCAGCAATCTCAATAGACTAGCATCCCTTTATGCTAATTACAAAAATGGCATGAAAAAGTGGTCTTGTAGAGACGAGTCTTTGCAGCTAGGTAGATCATCAACTATATAGATGATCTGTCACTAGATCTGGGATCGTAACAATGAGGACAGCAAGCACTTACTCGCACATTGTCAACAACATCAAGCACAAGAATAAGTGATGATTTAATTACCAAACTATATCTGTTCTCTTTTTTTCTAAACTTTTTCTTTTGGAATACAGTTTTATGGTGCTTCATGCTTTCCTGAAATGATGACAGCAAGGTCCAAATTCCCATAACCTCTGCCCAATTGACCACCAACGTCCAACCAGTTCCAGTTCATAGACAACTCTATCAAAAAGAGATTTTCAACTGCCCAGTGCTCGTATGTCGTACTTCAAATGAAGGATGTTTATAGCATAGCTGTTGATGATTAAGTGGTAGAAAAGTTGGATGTTTTTTGACTAACAATGCACTGCAACCTGGATGGACTAAACCTGAAGAGCATTACCATCACCATTGCTATACATACACAGTAACAAACCAAAAAAAAAAGGTGCAGTTGGTGGGCAGTTTGTAGAGGTAGGGGTCTACTCTGAATTTAAAAAAAACAAAAAACAACAAAAAAACCGATGATGCCTACATGCATGTTTTCACATGTTTTAAAGAGTTTTAGAACTCGTCTCAAAAAGAGATTTATTCTTTTATCATTTTTTCAATAACATACACACATACACACACTCTCTTTCTATCACACACACACACACACACACACACACACACAATCTTACATCCATTTTTTCTTTTAAACAATGCCTATCATTATACCTATCATTGTTTCTTTTTGAAGCTGTTTATACACACACACACAGATTTTTTTTTCCAAAAGATACTCACTTTTCTCTCTCCTCTTTGGGGTTGTTGAGGTAAGCGGTGGGACTCCGGTTGATATTGGAATCCAAAAGCTGCCCCACACTGAGGTACACATTGGCAGGACGCACAGATTCATGAGCCTGCTTGATACTCTGCCATCATCACCAAATCTGTAAGTGTTTGGACCATGGTTTCCCCATTTGTGGGGATACCAGGGAAGTCATTCAGCATAAACTGTATCCTTATCTTCTTGAAATACAGTCTTAAAAGAAAAATTACTCTGTCACCAAACAAAAGAACAAAACAAATTAATGTTTGTATCTTTCTTTCATTGGCGGCAGAGTAGTTTTTCTTCTAAATTTGTTTCAATTTTCGCCTACAGTCACCTCACTTTGAAACTTTAATTCAGTGTTAGTAGTTTCCCCTGTCTGTTGTTCTGTCTAACTCTGTCATCTTCAGCATTTTTTTTTTTTTTTACGGGTGGGCGGGTGGGCATGCGTGCATGCATGCATGTGCATGCGTGTGTATGTGTGTGCATGTGTTTTGGACAATGGTTTCCCTTTTATGGGGATACCAGAGGGTCTTTGAGAAACAAAACAGAAAAAACAAAGCCAACAATCTAGAATAAAACAAAACAAACAAAACCACCTGTATCTCACTTGCTTGAAGTTCAATGTTAGTAGTTTCCCTTTTTCTATTGCTCTCTCTAACTCTGCCATTGTACATGTCCTTTACTATTATCCACCATTTCTCTGTCTTTGTGGGCCACTAGCCTGTCTTCATACAGCAAAATCTTCATGGGTTTCGCTCCTGATACAATTATAATTTGTCGGCTTTTCTGTTTTGATCTGATGATTAGCTGACAGAATGTTGAAACTGTTCACAGTAAACACCAGTTGTGCAGTAGTCATATTTTTCTTTTTTCTTTTATATAAGTAAAAACAAATAGAATAGCTGCTTCCCTCAGCATGACATTTTCTCTTACTTAAGAATAGCAACAGTGCAGTGATGATGTTAAAAACCGTCATAAATACTGATGTATATGTTTTCTTTTTAACATGATGGGGCTTTGTTTTGCTTTTTTTTGTACTCCCAGTTCTTATAGAACAGGGAGTACTTTAGAATGGGAATGAAGAAATGCTGTGTGTGTGTGTGGTGTGTGTGTGTATGTGTGTCCGTCCATGGTCAAAATGTGTTCCACTCGCTCCAGACAAAACTACTGGGCCGATCTTTCTGAAAATTTGTAGGTATGTTCATTATGGGCCAAAGATGATGCCCGCTGTGTTATTTTACCATTATAGTCGTTACTAACGGCTGTAATGGTTTTTCTTCTTTATGGAATATCTCAGAAAGTACTTGGCCGATCTTTGTGAAAATTAGCAGGTATGTTCATTATGGGTCACGGATGATGCCCGATGTTTTAGTTTACCGTTATAGCCGTTACTAACGGCTGTAACGGCCTGTAATGGCTTTCTTCTTTGTGGAATATCTCAGAAAGTACTTGGCCGATCTTTCTGAAAATTTGTAGGTATGTTCATTATGGGCCAAAGATGATGCCCGCTGTGATATTTTACCATTATAGTCGTTACTAACGGCTGTAACGGTTTTTCTTCTTTATGGAATATCTCAGAAAGTACTTGGCCGATCTTTGTGAAAATTAGCAGGTATGCTCATTATGGGTCACGGATGATGCCCGATGTTTGCGTTTACCGTTATAGCCATTACTAATGGCTGTAACGGCCTTTAACGGTTTTTCTTCTTTATGGAATAAAATCGGAATATCTCAGAAAGTACTTGGCCAATCTTTGTGAAAATTAGCACGTATGTTCATTATGGGTCACAGATGATGCCCGATGTTTTATTTACCATTATAACGGTTTTTCTTCTTTATGAAATATCTCAGAAAGTACTTGGCCGATCTTTGCGAAAATTAGCAGGTATGTTCATTATGGGCTACGGATGATGCCCGATGTTTCAGTTACCCATTATAGCTGTTACTAATGGCTATAACGGTCCATAACGGTTTTTCTTCTTTATGGAATATCTCAGAAAGCACTTTGTGGATCTTTCTGAAAACTTGTAGGTATGTTCATTATGGGTTACGGATGATACCCGATGTTTTAGTTTACCTTTATAACTGTTACTAACGGCTATAACGGCCCCTAACGGTTTTTCTTTTTTATGGAACGTCTCAGAAAGTACTTGGCTGATCTTTCTGAAAATTTGTAGATATGTTCATTATGGGTCACGGATGATGCCCAACATTTTAGTTTACCATTATAGCCGTTACTAACGGCTATAACGACCCATAACAGTTTTTCTTTTTTATGGAATATCTCAAAAAGTATGTGGCCGATCTTTCTGAAAATTTGTAGGTATGTTCATTATGGGTCACGGATGATGCCCAATGTTTTAGTTTACCGTTATAGCCATTAATGGCTATAACAGCGCACAACAGTTTTTCTTCTTTATGGAAATTCTCAGGAAGTACTTGGCTGATCCTTCTGAAAATTTGTAGGTATGTTCATTATGGGTCACGGCTGATGCCCGATGTTTGAGTTTACCGTTATAGCCGTTACTAACGGCTATAACAGCCCATAACGGTTCTTCTGTTTTTATGGAATATCTTAGAAAGTATGTGGCCGGTATTTCTGAAAATTTGTAAGTATGTTCATCATGGGTCATGGATGATGCCCGATGTTTAAGTTTACTATTATAGCCATTACTAACGGCACATAATGGTTTTCTTCTTTATGGAAAATCTCAGAAAGTACTCGTCCGATCTTTCTGAAAATTTCACGCATATTCAGGATAAACTGGGAGTACGTTTATATGCTTTGCATCTTGTTTTGTATGTGATGACAGATTTGAAATGACTGAGCATGGTCTGCTGGGCTTTCAGTAAACAGGATCTGAAATCATTGATGAAAGCAGTGAACATTCTTAATGATCACATGATTATGATCTCCCTTCCTTTTAATGTAATTTACAGAAAAAATGAGTTTTTCACTAAAAAAAACCAAACAGATCTTAATAACAAGTAAAGAACAATCACCGCCATCAACTCTTTCCCCTTCCTATTTCCCCTCCAACTTTTCATCACCCCCTCACATACACAGGGGTAACACATCTTTGTTAACTGCTCAAAGGCTTTCATTCATGGCCATCCACCAAGATGCATTTCCTGCCTCTACAATCCATCTGTACTGTTTTGATGACTGACCTTCCAATTCAACGAGTATGTCAAACATGAACAACAAACACACTACAATGTTTACCTAAGACACTAACACAGTACATAAACAAACACATTCAGATTCTCACCTCCACAATACCGTTCACCAGGGATTCATAGCTCTCTTTCACAAATCCCCAGGAAGTGATGTCATAAAGCAGGTACTGATGAAAGCCTCCGGGCCCTGAATGGGTGTGGATCCCACTGATCCCTACATTGCGTTCAGTGTACAGGCCTTTATACAGTGTCTGCAGCCTTTTTATCACCTGTTTCACAAGACCCAAGACAAAACCATATACATCTGCTCAAATTCATACTGGTTGTCAATCACAAATACCCAGGTATATACTACAGGTGCATAATCTGTGTAATAAAACATATGCCAGTAACATTTCCTTCACTACACATATGATTCAACATGACACATAAAGTATGCAGATGTAGTACTTTTCCTGATACCGTCAACAAGTGGTGCAAAAAAAGTTGATCAGTCAGTCCTATGGTGTATGTTACATGAATCTGCAAATGCTCATTTGATGAGTGTGTGTGTGTGCAGTGTGTGCGTGTGCAGTGTGTGTGTGTGTGTGTGTGTGTGTGTGTGTGTGTGTGTGTGTGTGTGTGTGTGTGTTTGTGCGTATGGGTATTTGTGTGCGCATGCACGTGTGTGTGTGTGTGTGTGTGTGTGTGTGTGTGTGTGTGTGTGTGTGTGTGTGTGTGTGCGCACATGCATGTGTGTGTTTGTGTTTGTGTGTGAGTGTGTGCGTATGTGTGCCTGTGCATGTGAATGTGTGTGAATTGGTATATACATGTGTATGCATATGTGTGTGTGTCTGTGTGTGTGTGTTTGTGTGTGTGTGTGCATCTGCATGTCTTGCCTGTGCAACCTCGAAAGTATATGCCATCTTGTGTACATATACAGGCATACACAAAGTATGAGCATGCGTGTTCGTATGCACACAAGCGCATGCACACGTTTGTTGCATGCATGCACGTCCAAATTCAAGTTTAGAAGCAAATTCTGTATAAAAGGTCAACAGATTTTCCTGGGTGTTGCCCAACACAAACACTGACTGTCAGGCTGACAGAAAAACCTTTTCCAGAGCATGGTAATTAAGGGCTTTCAGTTCAGCCACTAGTGTAGGGACTGCATTGGTGTGTCCTCAGCTTCATCATTGCCCTCATACTTAGAGCTCCGCAAAACAGCCAGTGTCTAGTTACAGCCCCTTTTTACATTTTTCACAAATCCTTGTCAGACATGACCTTTCTGGGTATGTTGGATAATTGTTATTATGATGAGAATTGTTGTTGACTAAGTGGTACTTTGACATGGGCTTGTGTTTTTGTTCATTATAGAGAATGTTCAAGACGTATAATGATGGAGACGTATAATGATGAGATAGATCATACGAGACCCACAGTTACACACTCTGTGTGGTGTGTGTGTGTGTGTGTGTGTGTGTGTGTGTGTGTGTGTGTGTGTGAGTGTGAGTGTGTGTGTGTTGTGTTGTGTGTGCACATGCTCATGCGCGTGTAAGCATTGTGTGTGTGTGTGTGTGTGTGTGTGTGTGTGTGTGTGTGTGTGTGTGTGTGTGTGTGTGTGCAAGCATCTGTGTGCATGCCTGCATGTGTACCTGCGTAATACATGTATGTGCATGTGTGTGCACATACATGCATGCATGTGTGTGTATGTGTTCAAGTTCATTCCTTCATAATATCTAACACACATCACGCTCATTCTCTGATCTATCTGCAACTCAAATAACTCTCATCAAGTAGCATAAAGACTAAAAAAAAAAAAAAAATGACCGAAAAAATTACTGACCAACATCAATAATATTTCATCTACGTCATCACGACTGTACCCACAGCATGCATTACAAAAGGCCAAGCATTAAATGGCATGCCATGTACATCGATGAATTTTAAAACTTTCATTATTTTTATCTCCCCCCCCCTCCCCCCCCACCCACCCACCTTTCCCCCTTCTCCCCTCCCCATTTCTTCTGTTATGCCCTCTCTGTAGCATTACTCCTGTGCCACTCATTCCCACCACTCTCTCCCTCCCTCCCTCCCTCCCCCCCTCTCTCTCTCTCTCTCTCTCTATATATATATATATATCCATGTTCATTCTGTCACAGCCTCACAGCCTCAACACTAGAAATCCACAGGTAGCAATCAGTGTTTGGTCAATATGAGACAACTAGCAAGAGGAGACACTGCACTGTTGCCGAGTCACTTCAGTGGTACCTGTTCTGATAGAACAGAAGCAGGACATCATCCAAGAAGCTCTAAAATGATGACAACCACTACCTATTCACGGGGTTAGCATGAGTGAACATCCCTTTCCATGGGGTGCCATCATGTCTGTTCAACATGCTGATACTTATGACTTTGACACTAATCACCATGGTGACCTCCGTCTCTGTTTCACTAATCATTGATCACTGGATGCTGATGCTTGGGGCTTTGACACTAATCACATGTGACCTCAGTCTGTTATCTCTACATGCCCATGTCCATGCACATGGGGATAGACAGGAAACAGAGTCTGAGGTCACCATGACAGCAGGGTATGAACCTCCACAGAATGTGAATTTTTTGTTGTTGTTTTTTTTCTTTTTAGTGATCCACGAAGATGAGGATGATTATCATGATGAAACGGGGTTCCGTTCTGGTCTGAGATTACTAGTAAGGGTATACTCCATGCTTCCTTTCATAATACATCCTGGTATCAATGCGGTTTGCTACTGCCAGGTACCTACAGTGTTGGTGATGACAACTGACCAATTCTTAAAGACATGCACAACAAGCGGGTAACACTTAATTTTGTCATGATATTATTCCCATTTGACCCCATGGCACACTCAACTCATGCGTAGGAGCTGGCTGGGGGAAAAAAAAAAGTCCTAAAATAAATGCCCCTGACGGAACTCAAATACAAGACCTCCCACTCTGCAAGCTGACCACCATGGCTGGTACTTTAACTATCGTGAAACACAATGAATTGGGATCTTTAAATCAAGGGTATTGATAAGATATGGATCTATATATTTTTTCAATGTCTCTCTTTCTCTCACAAGATATACACTTTCAGTGGTATTTTCAACAAGATAATTTTGTATTTCTATAATCTGAAAAAAAAGCAGGCTTTTTATGCTTATTTTCATCTTATGTGTGATACAAACTAGCAGATCTACTCATGGGAGAAGAGAAAATAATACACATTCTCCAGCAAACCTAAGCTTCGGAGACCAGAAAACCATGCAATTCTCCGGTTGCATCTCTGTGTGTGACAACCAGACTTACGTTATGACAACTAAAGTCCTGCAGTTTGCCAAGGCCACAGAACACATAAGTTTATGTGTCAATATCTACATCTGAACACCTCTACAACCTTCACAGTGTTTCATATCTTCTTAGAAATATAACATCCTTAAGACCTTTCCCCAGATAATTTGAGGGTCCTTGACCCAAATATAAGGGTCTAATGACAATGTTACTTTTAACCCGGTTGCCAAGTCTCTTGTCTACCCTGCTGGCTGCAGTACAAACTGAGCAAAAACAGTTTTCTATGACCCCACCCTACACCACAAATACTCCTCTGAGTCACAATTTCTTTTTCTTTTTTTTTTTTCTTCTTTTTCTCCAAACATCCTCAGGACGAGGTTGCTGGTGAATCTGAAGGCAAAGTGAATGCTTCAACTTGTGCATGCTCTTGCAGAGGGACTTGTGTCTGCTGCACAAAGCTGTAGTTTTCATTTTGCAAATTTGTTCTGTTAGAACATTGATCTGTTAGACCTTCATGGTCAATTTCAGCTTGCCCGCGCATTGCTGACTTTGTCAGTTATTGCGTTAAAGATATTCGTGGCTATTTTTCAACAAATTTGCCTGTGTATTTTGCAACAATGTTATTTCACACCTGAATCAAACACAAATGTGTTTAGGACAAAGGAAAACGATAATTCACTCCTTTTGCCTTACGACTAATTAAAAGTAAGCTTCACGCACAAAACTGAAATAATTGTAGCCTGGTAACAAAGCCTAGCTTTCATGTTTGATGGCTTCAGTGATGAGATCCAGGAAAACTTAAGGACAGTTTCATGCAAGACGAGTTGAAAGAATCGGGAGGAGTCAAATGGGAGATAAACATGCATCTCTGAGATCCTCTGAGAGTAAATATGTGCCTCCCGTTTCTATCGTATGTGTAATGGACATGTAGTACTATGTCATAGCAAACTCTGCTTCGTGCATTGATCTACTGAATCAACTGCCTGCTTTGCTCTTATACCTGATGGTGGAGGCATAGACAAATCTGTCTGAACATGCACTTCTGTCCACACTCAACTGATTGGCTTATCTGACAAAGCCCACACTCCACTGATTAATCACCTCCCCCACTGATGAAGTTATTTAGTCTGATAACTTAAGGCCTGTAGTCACAAAGCTATTACATTGACAATGAATCTACTAAATTCATAGCAGTCAAGAGCTTAAGGCTAAGTGGTACATCTATAAAACACATCGAAGATAATATGTCTGAAAGTAATTTCAAAAAATGTGTGGACACTCCACACATAAGCACACACACACACACACACACACACACACACACACACACACACACACACACACACACACACACACGCACGCACGCACACACACACACACACACATTTTCTACTCCTTTCAAAAATAAAACAAATCAGAAACGAAAAGCAAAATATTGTCGGCAGACAGCCCATCTGCTTATCTCTTCATAGGTTAAAGTCAGATCAAATCAAAATTTCACTTGCTGACCTTGTTTTCCACAGTATCCATTCCAGGCTCTACTTTTCTCAAATGAAAAAGTTGAGTTGCGCATGTATATACACCGGATCTGCCTTAAAAGCTCTCATGACAAATAGTACCACAGGCACGGACCACATCATTGCAGGGAATCCCTCCTGAGCCCCCAGGAAAAGGCTTTGATTCAAAGATGCAAAATGGAGCTGGTGCAACCTGACCCATGATACCTCGCAGAAATATTTTTTAAAAAACAACAAATCCAAAGAAGGGAACAAAGATTGTTCAACACACTTCTAATCATGACATTGTTTGTTTGTTTGTTTTTCTTTTCTTTTTTTCTTTTTGTATGGGGATGGGCAGAAAGCTTGGAACTTCTGCCTATCCCCCCACCCTTCCCTACCACTAACCCTCCACCTTCCATCCCTGGATTCGCCCCTGTACAGAAAGGTAAGAAAATCTCGGGCAACCCAGTACATTAGATGTGACTGCTCTAGCTGGTTGTCATGACCTTTAACTCTGCTCCTATAGATAAATGATACTGAGATAAGGCGGCTGGTACGCTTATGACAGGTAATCTGAAAGTGTAAGAAGTTAGATGACCAATATTTGTAAAAATCAGTCCACAGGTTACCTAAATCGTGAGCGTACGTGTGTGTGTGTGTGTGTGTGTGTGTGTGTGTGTGTGTGTGTGGAGAGAGAGAGAGAGTATCTAGGGGTGTTTGTGTGTCTGTGCGCATGTTTGCATGCACATGTGTTTGTGCTAGTGTCTTTGAGAGACTGTGCAAATATGTGTGTCAAACAGAACACCATGCTTGCTTTAATCTAGTAAATCAAGCTAAAAAAAAAAAAAAGAAGAAGAAAAATGTATATCCCTTTTCCCATTATTCAGTAAATTAAACCAACACCCCCCCCCCCCCCCCACCACACACACACACACACACACACACACACACACACAAAACAAACAGTAATACGTGGTAACCTTAACTTCCAAGTAGCATACTTATATTATACTTTACTGTGACATGAAGTACATTATCACAATTTGAATACTAAACATTCAGAGGCACTGAAAGCACAGCATTCACAATAAAAAGAAAAAAAGCATAGGACACATCAGAAAACTAGAATTACCTCCAATTTAATCACTTGAGACAGCATGCAGGAATCGGTGCTCACAAACACAAAGCGGTTCTTTCCATTTTTGTCAGTGAAGACAAAAGCACGGCTGTACTGACGCAAATGGATTCCATTGGCTGTCTGTGCAGGATTTGCATATCCCATCTGTACATGCATTAATGAACAAAAAATTAACTTTAATCATTTCCCCCTACATCTGTAATGAACAGGTAACAGACATGGCCTCGTTTCAATGCAATAGTTTCAAAACAAGAATCATTCCTTATTTCAGTCCAGTACGTTCAAAACAAGTATCATCTACATCCTGCAGAAAATCCTCTTTGTATATATTCTATACTAACAGATCACTTTCAAATGCATCACACGCAAACACACACACACACACACACACTGAGTGTGTGTGTATGTCAGCCTCACACATGCGATATTTGTCATTGTCACTGATTATGTGCATTAAAACGAAAACAGAGGGAGAAAATGAGGAAAGGACAAGGGAAATAGGAAAACAGGCCAAAATACACAAAATTTTCCCAGCTTTAATAGTTAATAAAAAAAATATCCAACATAGTTTATCAGAACAACACTCACCTACAATTTGGTGTGATAATCATGGTGGCAATATACACACCAGTGTTCCAGATCGCACTTTCCGATGGTAAGACTAACAAAACATCAACTACATCAACTTCTTAACAGTCACATTTTAATTTACACTACCTCCTGTTCATGTACATCTGTTGCTATAAGACATATATTTACGCTTGGAAATCTGCACAGTGACATGCGATTAGAGAAGAAAAAAAAGGCAAGGGGGAAGGGAGGGGCAAGGGAGAGGAGGCGTCAGGTTTGAGTAAACCTAACTGAAGTAAAATCAAATTGGAAGGAACCGCATGAGAAGTTGCTTATGACTTCATTTCCATGACTCCCATGAACATTCTGAATTAAACCTCCAGTGTCCTCTGCAGTTCAGTAGCTTAAAGTGAAGGTACTCAGAAAGTGAGACTGTACTGTTTTTTCAAGGAATAAATTCACATTTACAAAGGCAGGAAGGAAAATTATGATAATCTGAGGCAGGAAATGCCCAGACGTTGATGAGAGTGGTGGATTTTTCTTTTCTTTGGTGGTAAGGTCTTGAGGACAGCACATTTCACAAATGTAAGCAAAGCTGTTGCTGATCTTGATCACAATTTGGAAAGTCTGACAGATTCCTCTGCAGATGGCTGAATTAAGGTAATGAAGTATGTTGTTGACACTAGTGCTAATTCTCATTTTCCTGTGTTGATCAAACGTGATAAACTTGTTGGCATGCCTCAGTAAAAGCTCCAAGTTTGTGGATAAGCCTATCACTGTAGAGATCCTAAGTGATGCTAGTGTGCTCCTTGACAATCAAAGCCATCGTCTGGCATAGCATTCTAGTTCCCTGATTTTACTGAGGCTCATCTTCTGATTCTTTTATAAGAAGACTAACATCGTTTGTTTTCATGTACATATATTTTCTATATTCTATTTCACACTGTCTATATTCATTCCATTTCCCAACTGTGAACATGCTTCCGACAGTGACACTGGTAAGACATCATTCTGTAATTAGGCAATGCCTTGTGATGCCCACCCATCCAGAAAGTGCAGGTTTGAATCCAAGCAGCGCCAAGAAAAAAAATCTGACAGCAGAAGGGCAACTAGGTATCATGGGCTGGATATGGCCCAGCCCTCTTAGAAAGAAAGGAGTTTAGGGCTGAAACACTTATTATCTGAGGGGGGTTCTTCTCTGAGCACATTCTACTGTTAAGCTCTCCCAAGAGTTTCTTCCTACTATCATTAGAAAGATCTGTTTTGCATTGTGACCCCAATGACATTCCACAGATGATACATCTTTAAAAGAGTGATTGAGGAGCCAGTAGCTTGTCAGCATTCAAGGAAATTACTGCTGTTCAAATCTCTACATGAGATGGCATACACCTCCTAGTCTGAACTGGTCCTCTTGGAGTCAGACCAGCTCCACACACATATTGTGAGTGTGTGCCACACCAACTTTGTACGCGACACTGACTTTGTACGCGTTATGTGTACCTTGGTAATGCTGAGTGCGTGTGCCTGTGTGTATCTCTGCCATGTGTGTGTGTGTGTGTGTGTGTGTGTGTGTGTGTGTGTGCGTGTGTGTGTGCGTGTGCATGCAAGTGTGTGTGTGTGTGTGTGTGTGTGTGTGTGTGTGTGCGTGTGCATGCAAGTGTGTGTGTGTATGTGTGTGTGTGTGTTATGTGTGTGCACGCACTTGGTGTATGTATGCATGCGTGTGCGCTGGCCTATGTACATTTCTGTGAGGCTGAATGTGTGCGTCAGGCATGTTAAGAATGATTTATAATAAAGTCTAAAATCTCTTACACTGTACACTGTGGGGTGGGGTGGGTGGAGGTCCCCCTCCTTTTATCCTTGCTTTGACAAAAATGCTAACAATGTCCATTAGTATCTTTGCACAATAACTGTCTAATACATCAATATGAGAACTTTGAAGGAAGTAAATCGTTCTAGTTGATTTCAGATCACGCTTTTTCCTCATCGTTAAGTTGTTCAAACTGATTTCAAGTCATGCTTTTCCCTCATCGTAACTTAGGCCATTTAAAACATAACACAATCAGCTTCTTCTTTTTTTTTTTTTAATCGTATCTTTACACTACGAGTGAGTCAGGCTGTCTGTTTTAAGTTCACAAATCTTTCGGTATCAGGTGTTTATGTCACAATACAATGATCACATGACTACATAGTCAAACATGCTCACCAAATTCACTTCGGCAGCAGGCCCAGTTATATCATAAAGGCCAATGCCTACTTGGAATTCTGCCTGTCCGTCAACACAAAGAAAATATGAAATGAACACAGGCAAAAGCCGCCCTAAAATACCGGACAGCCCAAGCATGGTTAAGCATACAGTTTCACTTTTCAGAAAGGTCCTAGCTATCTCTGGCACTTCTTTTAATCGTCCGACTTGGTGTTGGCCTGAAACTATTCCTGGTAATCACATGGTCGCGTCACATGACATGTTAGCCCTTCACACCCATCCCAACACTGGAGAGGGAGACAAGTTTGAAAAAAAGTTGAAAAGGGAAGAATTTTTAAAGTTACATCGTCAATGGAAAATATATTCTTGATACCAAAGTGTTGTTAGAAAAGTGGAGTTAGAAAACTAAAGAGAACAATGAAGGTAAGAAACAAAACATTTTCTAAGTTCTCAATCTATCATCCCCAGAGAACAAAGTGGGCCATTCGAGGCTTTCCCCTCTCCAACAGAATTTCGCTGCCAAAAATATCTTCGTGAGGTTTGTATGCATTTCCGATGCTTGCGAGCGAGCCACTGCTGGCGCAGCGGTCCCAGTTGGGTCGGATGGAGAACACTGTATTCGGCACGTAGGCCACTTTGACACGTTCAGAACCACGCTCCGATGCAGCATCAGCATCATTCCGCAAGTTCAAATTGTCAGCGAAGGTTGTCGAGACCTACGACTGAGGTCCCAAACAATTAAAAAGTTACCGATTTGAATTGACGGTAGTATTTTATAACTTTTAGAAACTATTCTTGCGAAACTTCTTGTGGTGCCATAGTTTGAGGAACGGGAGTGTCATCTTTCGTGAGGATGATGCCAGAATCGTTCAGGAATATTCTACTCCTTGCCTGCGTGGCATCGGTGGTGAGAGCTGAGGTGTTTACTTCAATGGCCCACCTGGAAGCCACTTTGTATGCTGAGAGAGACATCGCCTCTTTGCTGAAAAAACATGTTCAGCAAGAGAGGGAGAGACTAGATAAACTGGAAAAGTAAGTATCCTAACTTGTGATAGTCAACAGACACCGAAACAGTGAATCGAAGATGTTTGAAATCAGCAGAACGTAACTGAAATTAAATTAAGCTTGCCTGCATTAAATCATGCGTGAAAAAAAAAATGGTAATGCATGAACGGTGGCATGAATCATTCAATGAATTTATAGAGATTAACGTATTGTTTCAAAATCCATCATACTTTCAACGTGCATGTGTTCCCAAGAACAAATGATTATTGTTGTTGTTGTTGTTGTTTTTTAATAATTTAGTTTTAGTGGTTAACTGGCCATAACTATAAAATAATGACACTTTGACTTACCTTAGTAGGTGGTTCCATTGGTGCAGTACACTCTGACTAATTAGTATTATCTTCCTATTAAACAATGACTGCCATTGATTTTGTTCTCTTTAATTAGAAAAGAAAGTAATCAAATCAGACGTGAAAATAACAGAGAATGTGAATGATTAAGGGAAAATACTATTTAAGTTGAAAAATGTACTTTACTACATTATGTCTTTTAGTTCAGATGATAATACAACACTCTACAGGTGAAGTCAGTGGTAGAATGGTATATCACAGAGAATTGGTAAAAGGTCAGTTATACGTCTTTAAGAAACAGGGGAGTCACCTGTCACCAAAAAAGGTACTGTCGAGATTGAACGTCAGACTATGCAAGGTGATGGAGGCACTCTTGAGAAGACACTTGGCCCAAAACAACACATTTATGTGTGTGTATAGATGTGTGTGCATGTGTGTGTGTGTGTATGTGTATACACAGTTTATATCAAATAACTTTTGCTTGAGCAAGCATAAGTGTATGTGTGTTTGTGATGGTTAGTTATTTTAGTATCTGCCTTTGAATGTTTGGCAGTATTCAGCACTTTGTAGACTCGAAGATCTGTGTGTTCCTGTTGTTCTTGGCAATGTTTTAGTGTACAGTATACATACAGTCATCAAATCATTACCAGACCAAAATATCTGCTAATCAGTGTCAGACTGTGAAAAAGTAGTTAATTCTTTTAAACTGTCTGAAATAAAAGTCAGTCAAGATGTGGGCATGTACATCCTGCTACATAGCAAAATATTAGTCTGGTTTTAATGTTGGCATGATTTATTATCTCCTATATGTGGAGCTTTCATTGAATCAATCCAAAATTTACAAGGCACAAGTTTGAGTACCAATAACACAAGTATTTGTCATTGATTGTCAAGTGTCAATTTTTTAGGTTCATACCCACATCACACACCAACACATTTATGCCTACACACACACACACACACACACACACACACACACACACACACACACACACACACACACATGTGCATACATGCATGGGCGTGCGCACACACAGACTAGCACGCACACACACACACACACACACACACACACACACACACACACACACACAACATACACATCCATACATACAAGCACACACACATACACACACACACACACACACACACACACACACACACACACCACACACACAGAGGAAAAACCTAATGTTGTGAAAATCAGAAAAAAAAAGAAAAAAAAAAACCACTCTCACAAAAAACACTCTCACCCATTTTTTTCCATTTCATCACTCTCTCCCTTCCTTTGCCCAGCCAACCCCCCCCCCCCACCCCACCCCCCCCACCCCACCCCTTTCCTGTCCTGAGACCGTTTTTTTACATTCTCCGTTTCCAAGGACAACACTTCAGCATATAAAACCATATATACTAAGACTTGCACACAGAGACTTTCTACAGGGGCTGTTGCCTACACACACACACAACACACACACACACACACACACACACACACATATGCGCACACACACACACATAAACACGCACTCACACACACACACACACACACACACACACACACACACACACACACACACACACACTCGGTCATACTCGTCTAAACATACTCACACACAAACACGTGCATGCACACGCACACGCACTTGCGTGTGCACACACATATGCACATGGGCACGCGCGCGCACATACT
>CM065714.1:63648055-63720555 GCA_033310375.1 Conus canariensis | reverse complement strand
CTGGCCCAAAGCATTTTACTGGATATGAAATTGACACTTGTCTAACACTGTCAGACACTTGTCTAACATTGTCAGTAACAGCTTCACCTCCGGCTCTTAACATTCATTTAAAAAAAATTCTTTTAATACTTTCACTGATTGTAGCGCTAAGCAAAATGTATGGTTATAAATGGATTGATTTGCAGCAGTTCAGTATGGGCCTTGTCATATACAGGTAGTGGCAAATGATTGAAAGAAAGTCTGTTTTGCCTTAAAGGAGAACAAGGGTTGTTCATTCTTATCTTTTGATCAGAAGTCAGTATTTGAAATGATTCATTTTCTCAAATCATGAGGTTCACATCACTTTCATTTCGAGTGATGAATATGGTGTACATGCTTTATGTTAAGTTTGGTGATTCTGATGTGTGTGTGTGTGTGTGTGTGTGTGTGTGTGTGTGTGTGTGTGTGTGTATGACTGTTCAGTCTTCTATGTAATGTCATTCCTTAAGAAACATTAAAACAACTTTGTCTCTATTTTATGTGTGTGTTAAGCACGCACGCATGCATATGTGACACTGAGTGTAAAAACCATTGACGTTACCAGCCCTAGTTTAAAATGGATTTTGTTCAGTGTATGTTAACTGTTATCATAGCATTATCTTTGAATTAAGACTCTAAATAATAAAAAAAAAAGTAATAAACTTAGTGAAATTTGTGTTTTTGTTTGGTTGGTTGGTTGGTTTTAACCTCATTTGATGAAATTTGACACTTATCACTGGCCGCAGTGGCAAAGTGGTTAGCGTCGTGGACTCCCGACTGGAAGGTCATGGGTTCTGTTCCCATCAGAGTCATGTGGGATTTTTCTGTCCTGACCAGCTCCTACCCAGAGCTGAGTTTGCTACGGGCTCAATTGGGAAGACTGGGACCACACAGTCATTTCATCCGCTTAATGGATGCGTCACTAAGAACATTACTCAAATTTCCTGACCAACACTGCAGGTGTCTGTATCTCTCAGGCTTGGTTGACACCGGGATATATCATGAAAGTAAGCGAAGAGTACAGCCCTGTCATACATTCTCAGACTGGAATGGAAATCTGTAATTTCATCTTCATCTTCCTCATTCTCATTGATCAGCATACAAAAAAGTCTCAAATTCTGTGGCCCTTCATACCCTCAGTAACCCTGTTCTCATGGTGACCTCAGTTTCGATGTCCTCTCCACGTCTATGGCGTTGTTTGATTTTGTTGGGGTTACCGGTATCGGCGGGTCCAGGACAGACGTAGTGGTGCCCTCTGCAGGGAGAGCTGATTCACACCGGCTCCACGACTAAGCAGTTATTGTCGTCAGTATGGGGCATAGTAGGTGGTGTCCTGCGCATGTTGGATCAGAACAAGCGCCACTAAACACCGTTGAAGTGACTCGGCAGCTGTGCAGTGTCTCCTCCGTTGGGTTGCCTCTTGATGACTTGACACTGACTGCTCCCAATGGATTGCCGGTGCCAGGGCTGTGATGGGCCGGGCCAGGCTGTGACTTTGAATGGGGTTTTGGAATGAGCAGCATGGGTGCACTGCCACAGCGGTGACACAAAAGATGGGACAGCAAAAAAATGAATGAAATTGACATTTATCTATGATTTTCACATGCAGCATCACATATGTGTATGCATGTCATGTTAGGGAAAGAAGAGGTGGATTCAGTCAATTAATGTTTGTGCATGATGGCTGATTTTCATCCAGTTAGTTATAAATTAGTGCTATTATTTGATGATTTAATGCTGTGTTAAACCTTCTTTTGACTTATAATATTTTTATTAAAATAGAAATGAATCATCACCAGCTTGAAAAATAATATCATTAAAGAGTGCCACTGCTTTAAAAGTACAGGATTTAACTAGAAAAGAAAGAGACTGGATTTTTGTTTTTGAATATGGGTAAACTAAGTAATTCTTGTGGATGTGAATGATTCTTTCATGTAAAACCAGAATTATGCCATCCATTTCTGAGTAAACTGTACATCGGTGTGTATTTTTCTTTCAGTTACAGAGTCTGAAAGAAATCCTGCTTATTTCAGGCAATACTAAACAATACTCTGTTTGCACTCAATTATTGTGGCATCATGGAGTCGTGTATAATATCCTTCAAGGCACAATAAGAATTTGTTTAATTGATCATGACTGCAATATCCATTATTCAGTACAGTTTTTCATTTACTATTTTTTTTGAGTGGTTTCGTAACATGAATATAAATGTGTATAAGGAAATAAGCCATAAGGTAATTCCATTTCGTTGAATTGTTAATAGTATCGTGTTTTCACCATGCTTTTGGTCAGATTTCAACACAGAGCTGCAGTATGCCAGACAGGGTCTGCCAACCTTTGAAGATTTGACTGGTGCTGCTGTTGCCTTGATGCGTCTGCAAGACACCTACAGGCTTGATACCTCCAAAATTGCCCATGGTGACATACTGGGTGTCATGTCAACGAGTCTTACAGGTATGGGATCAAGGGGCTATACAGCGGTGATTTGTACAAAGTTTGGATTTAACGCTGTTGTTTAAAATCCTCTTGACGTTATTTTTTAACTACATAATGATATTTGATCCCAAATTTTAACTAAGGCGCCTTCCATCAGGAAGCACCCTCATTGTGGCATCGTAACTTTCAGAAAGGGTGACAGCGGTGTACACAAACTTGCTTTGTAGGCATATTCACTTTCCATGTAAACTCAGCTTATTGCATCGGCTGTTCAGTGTGGGCATCAGTCCCAACACAAGCACAACAAGCATATAGCGTCTACAGACTTTTGTTGAGACTGACGCTCAGTATCAGGCAAAAGTGTTACTAAATGTACTTTGACTTTCATTATTAGATTAAACAGAATTGACGGTAGTCACCCAGTCATTATTGATTTCAGTGATGACATGCGTTTGCATTACGTCTTTGATGTGGAGTTTAAATCAAGTGATTGAAAAAGAAAGACAGTAGCAACCTAAAAGCTGATTTTGAGATGTCAGTGAATATATTTGTGTGTGTGTGTGGTTTTGTGTGTGTGTGTGTGTGTGTGTGTGTGTGTGTGTGTGTGTGTGTGTGTGTATAATATATTAAACACAACAGGTCAAAAACTGAGAAATAAAGAAGTTAGTGCTGACTGGTCCCTGAATGTGGTATTGAAAACAAATTGCTTGTGGTTGAATTAGAATGGGAAGCTGCTGATTGTTTTTGTTTCCACTCCACATGACTGGTCTGAGCGGACATTTGATCAAATTTGATATTGATTATAGATAACATTTTTCAGAGAATATTCCTATTCCATAACTATTATAGCTTTGATTTGTTTAAATGTTTTTATACTGCAACATTTTGGTATCCTTTTGACACAATTGATCATTGGTTTTGGTCCTGTCAGTAGATCTGTAACACTATTTTATGCTCATTGCCACAACCAGAGATGGCTTAGTTAAGCACCCTATTTTTGGAAGTGGCTCATCAATTTATAAAACAGATTTTACTGAGTTAGTGCACTGTGGGATTATACTTAAAGATTTTTTGTTCACAGTCTCAAGACATGTTCAGTTAGTTTGCATATAATTTCTAGATTTATGTTTTGTATGTTGGAAAATTTGCTCTAAATCAGTTTTCTCATATCCCTATCCAAACAAATACCTTATCTCTATAGCATGGAGCATTGCCGTAATATCAGGATCTTCAAAAAAGAAAGAAATTGGGAGAGCAGGGAGCTAACCACACCTGCATAACAAGTTAGGATGACGGAGTGATCACCCATACTGAGTTGATCCTCTTTTGACCTCTAAAATGGTCGAAGAGCTGGATCAAACTCCTGATCATCTACAGGTGAAGTTTCCCTTTCCTGTCTCTTACAGTCTGTACTTGCTGTCTTAGCCCAGGTTCAGGAAGTTGCATGCGGGCCATGTGTACCCCTATCTCGACCCCAGCTGAAATCAGGTGATTCCTCTCTACAGAGAGATGGTTGCACCTTCATGCATGGAGAAAATGACGACTGGTCAAAGGTGTAGGACAACAGTGGAAGGTCTTCTCTTAAAACGTGCGGTCAAGCTGAGATCTCTCTGGCTGTGGTTGAGATTTAAGATGTAGCTGGCTGTCTGGAGGACATTTATGAGTAGGAAAGGAAACCTAGCACTATAAGGGAGGGTCAGATCAGCTGTTTCTGAAACCTTCAGACATTTGGGGAGAGACATTGACACCAGCCATGACCTATTCCCTTCAGAGCTTATACTACACTGCTCATTTGGGACTGTAGGAACATGTCAATGCCACGAATGGGGTCCTCCACTGGTTGTGGAGACTCTGGCCAGTGGGGACTTCGAGCCACTCACTTAATGTTCCATCGAGAACCTCACTGTGAAAAGATGTTTTTTGGTTACCTTGGCTTCTGTCTGTAGAGTGAGTGAGGTTCATGCCTTCACCAGAGAACCATGGTCCTTGAAGTGGCACGATGATGGGTCAGTCTGTTTCTCCATGTGCCTTTCTTTCCTAGCCAAGTCAGCTAAAGAGCAGTCCTCGGCGACAATCTTGCCTCTGCTGGCCCCTCCATGGTCCGATCTCAGGCCCAGGTGATCGAAGGTGGAGTAGGTTAACTATCCTGACAGAGCATTGAAGGTGTACCTTCAGAAGACAAAGTCGAGCTCCCAGTGCATCCACTCAGCACAGGTGATCAAAGGTGGAGCAGGTTAACTGTCCTGACAGAGCATTGAAGGTGTACCTTCAGAAGACAAAGTCAAGCTCCCAGTGCATCCAGTCAGCGCAGGTGATCAAAGGTGGAGCAGGTTAACTGTCCTGACAGAGCATTGAAGGTGTACCTTCAGAAGACAAAGTCGAGCTCCCAGTGCTCTCAGTCGTGGCAAAGCCAGTGAAACACTGCTTTTAAACCCCAGATGTTAAGCTCCTGGCTCAGGCAGGTAATTCGCCAGGCTTGCATCTTCAGCCAGAAACCACTTCCCCCTGGAACATGAACATGAGAGCCAGCCCTCTGCGCCAGTATTGCCCTCTGACAGAACATCGTGGTAGCTCACTTTGTACATGCAGCTTGCTGGAAGTCACAGACAAGCTTTGGAAGATTCTAGCTCAGGGACATGTCTAAAGATATGCAGGCACTTGAGTGCCTCCATTTACAATGCAACCCAGCTGATTACCTATGGACCCTGCCTGTTTTAGGTGATCTGATCACCCAGCACCATCATTCCCTGTCAGTTGTGTTATCTGTATGTAGGTTTGTTAGCATATTTTCATTTTACTCTCTTGTTACTTTTTGGTGTGTTTTCCTTCAGGATGGCTCGGGTGGTATGGTTCATACCAACTAATACCAATTATGTTTCGCATAGAGGGTCTTCGCCTTTTTCCTGATTTTTTGCATGGGTCATTAATTTCTTCCCCGTCCATATTTTCTCTGTCTATAACTTCTCACACCTGCATTTTTATTGCTTAATACCTTGTGCCATTCTCTTTGTGGGGACAGGGACTAATGCTTTCAACTCAAACTAAGTATGGGGTCATTCAGTGTAAGGCCCATAGTGGTTTGTGACGCTGGATTCTAGGCTTTCAACTGTGCAGGGACATTCTCATGTGGGTTCATTGCCTCCCTCTTTAGTTGAGCGTGCTTTCCACCTTCCTTTTCACTATTCTGGCATTTGTTTGGACAGGTAAGGATGAGAAGAAATGAATTTTACTATTCAAAGTAGGTTTATGATACAGGTACATATCCAAACTCTAAATTACCCACCTTCTCCTTCACTTAGCCAGGAAAACGTGCGAAAACTGATCTTTGTTTAGGTACATATAATTCATGAGGTGAACTCACTAAGGATAATCACTCTTGGGCCTTACTGGTTATGAAGGTGTGGTTTGCTCCATGCTCTTCCAATTTTGTGTTTGAGGATCCTGATATTATGGTGATTTTCCATGCCAAGTGTGGGTGGATAAGGCATTTGTTTGGACAGGTAAGTATTTGTAAAACTACTTTTAGTAGTGAGATTTCTTCTTGTATAATGAGTGTTGTTGTCTGTGATCTTCAAACGTCAAATACATGAGGAAAGTTTATCTTTGTAATGTGAATCTGCCTGTTGATTGGTTGTTTGATGAGTTATTGCAATTGATTTATAGGCTGGATGGTTGGATTAGTATGGCATGCAAAGTATGAAGAATTAAAGGTATAAAAACTAACAGCATTCTGTTGAGTTTGCTTTTACAACAGTTTCAAATTATTAACAGTGCCTTTGGCATGATTTAGAATTAACAGCATTCATCCGTAAATAAATAATTATTTTATTGTAATTCTGATCTGTGATTCATTAAATGTCATCCCTACGCTGTTCCAACTCCCACTTTGAAATATATTTTTGACGAAATTTCACAAATTATATGAGAGAGAACTGTAACCTTATACACAAACGCATGCACACATACATGCATTTACACATATGCAGGCTTCCATGCATACACACACACACACACATACACACGCACGCACACACACACACACGTGCACACGCACAGCGCACACACACACACATACACACACACACACACACACACACACACACACACACACACACACACACACACACACACACACACGTACACAGAGGAGAAGAGGGATGTGAAGTTGGTGTGGCAGGGAGGATGAATATTTATGATTGTGCCATTGTCAATGCATGATTGGCCTTTTGCCCAACACAAAAAAGACGGTCTTTATGCTAGACTTTTGTCCACCCTACAAGACATTCCTCCCTAGACCTAACATGTGCGGCATGATGCCTGCTTGGATAATGGCATGACTGACTTCCCATGCTGCATGTGCAGCGGACGAGTGCTTTGAGCTGGGTAGACTCTCCTATAACCTGGATGATTTTTACCACACCACTCTGTGGATGGAGGAATCCATGTCTCACCTTGAAGGCATTGAAGGCTCATCAGGTAGACGTGTGGAACTGTTGGACTATTTGGCATACTGCTATTACCAGGTACTTGAGTTATACTTAGGTGGGAGGGGAGGGAGGGGGAGAAAAAAAAAGAGAAGAGAATGTTCAGTTTTTGTGTGACAACTTTTAGTTAATATGCTGTTATCATGTATATTTTTGCTTTTTTTTTCTCGTGTGTGTTTTTTTTTTAACAGTCTTTGATTCCTTCCCTCTCTCTCTCTCTCTCTCTCTCTCTCTCTCTCTCTCTCTCTCTCTCTCTCTCTCTCTCTCTCTCTTTGTGTGCATGCCTGTCCATGTCTCTCTTGCCCTTTTGCTTTACAGCCTCATATGTCTCTCTGGCAGGATTTTATTTCATCTCAAAAGATGGTAAAACTTAAAGAGTTTCTGATATTGATATTGATCAATCACACAATTACACTGTGGGTCATATTCATTTGCATGAAGTTGAACAGCATGATCGTTTTTCAAAAGTACCTAAACCTGTAATGCCTTTCCACTCCTGTTTTCTCCATCTACCTACTCTACTCACTTTGCTTCATTCTGGTACTAAATTGCCTGGAAGCTGCTTTTAAAGCATTGTTGTGATCTGATGATAGCTTTTAGACTACAGCTGTGCATTTACAGCCAAGCTTAATGATTTGAAAGATCATGTTCCTGCAAGTGAAGTTACTTCAGTGGTCCTACCAGGCTGTGGGATTGTGAAAATCCAGGAAAAAAAAATAAAACCCATGTAAATTTGCCCCTGAGCCTGTCTTGCTGCAAGGAAAGAATGTGTAATGTGCTTTTGGACTTCACCTGTGCTTCAGCCAAGGTGATCAGCTCTGCTGATGCTGTACATGTTTGGGTCCACATCCCTAAGCTGGGTCTTTCCTGTTTCAGCCTATCAGCTGCTGCTATTTGAATTTATAGAGTACAAGTAGTTTGTGAAGCTGACTAAGAAAATCAGCCATTTGGCTTCCACGTTTTTAATATGGTTCATTTGCGCATGTTTCTTTCTTTCTTTGATTTCTCTAATCTAGAAAGAAGCAAATAATGGCCCACCTAGGTTCTAGCTAGCTCCAGTCTGGTCAAGCTAGAGCTAGCTAGAACCAAGGTGGGCCCTAGGACCCTTGCTGTCAGGGAAGTGGGTCCTTTCTGATTTTTCCTTTACATCATCAAAAAAGGAGATTGAGGAGCAAGATAATGAAAGTGAGAAAAGCAGGAAAAAAAGTACTGGTGATTGTGACCAGTGCCGTGGCTGTGAGTGATCTGTCTCAAGATGGCATTATCATAATGACACTGATACCTGTTGCAAAATGATATTTTTGTTGCAAAAGGATCTTTTCAACATTTGTTGGCTAACAAAGTGATCTTAAGCTATGAAACGGACAGGAAGATGTGAGTAGTTCTCAATGCATGAGAGACAAGTAATCAAGAGCATTCACTTCACCTTAGTGTTTGAATACCAAACAGGCACATCTGAACATCATGCTGCAGAGTCAGACCACAGGAACACATTCTCATCGCTGGCTATGAGGAGTTGCCTGTTAATCTACAGCAAGTAGCTTTGAATGTCAGAACTATTATTCACCACTGGTAGACAAGATGTATATTGTTAGTACACATTTCCAAGTCTTAAAAGTGTATCTATTTTTTCATCTTTTATTTATTTCTTCATTTCTGTGTCCTTTGTTTACCTTTTTCTTTTTATTTGTTTGGTAACTAATATCTTTTTGCATGAATCCATCATTGGAACTGAGCCCCCCTCCTCCATCCCGCTCCTTTTTATCACCTCAGGGAACCTGCTGACCCTTCTTCCTGAAATCTTAGAAGCAGTACTATTCTTCAGTCTTTATCAAAATGAATGCTGCTTGTACTAGTTGTGCATGATCAGTATCAACATTTTGCACTTAACATAAAAACAGTGCCGTTAATTTGCTGTAAGGAAACATGAGTATTTACAACTGCTATACAACAAAATGGCGGTATTGTTAGTTACATCAAACTAGCCTTGTAAAAAAAATTTTTAAAAAAAAATTTTTTTAAGTAACCAACCTGATTGCGATACAGATGTGTTGGTGTAGTTTATTTCATATTAGAATGGGTTTTGTTTGTGGAAAAAAAAAGTAACAACTGGATTGCAAGCATGAAAAGCAAAGACATCTTTGACCTGCAGTATTGTTAGTAACCTCCCTTGAATACAGCCCCAAGGCATGTTGCCTTTCATCACAAACTATTTGGGGGGGGGGGGGGGGGGGGGGGGGGGGAAGGTTTGTTGGTAGTGTTGTAGCATGAAGCCCACTCCACATTTGCATGAGAAGATGATTGAAGAGCCACTGTGTGCGGAACTTGTATTAAAAGCTGAGAATATTGCCATGTATACCACACAGCTGAGGACTGCTATATGCTGGGTCGCCTGTCGTACAATCAGAAGGATCTTTACCACACCATCCTGTGGATGCAAGAAGCTTTGGACATTGACAGGGAGACCTTTGCCACTCCAGAGAATCGGACAATAGACAGAACTGAAGTGCTTGATTATCTGTCTTACTCTATGGCAGTGGTGAGTTTTAAAGAAAATGGCTGGCTTCATTAGAAACAACTTTTCCTTCACCTGTACAGACTTTTTTTTCCACCACAGAATTGCATAATGTGTACACCAGAGAACGACCTAATGTTAATGACCACAATAGCTACTGTAAATAAAATTTAACTGATTCCAAGCCTTTTATTTTCCAAAAAGGAAAGAAAAATATATGTAGAGTAGGGAGGTGGGGAGTGGGGAAGTGAATTTTTTGTGATGAACGAGAACACTCTGAAGATTTAAAGCAAATGCATGGAAAAACATATTTGAAGAGTTTTTTTTTCCTTTTCTGCCATGAATTCAGTTTAAATCATTTGCATGCTGGGTCTCTCTCTCTCTCTCTCTCTCTCTCTCTCTCTCTCTCTCTCTCTCTCTCTCTTCTCCTTTTTTTCTGCTGTTCTTTTTTTTTTTTTTAACTTTTATTTTGATTTCATTTCATGTACTTTGTGGTGGTTGTGGATTTTTATTGTAACTGTTGCTGTCATTCATTTTAGCATGATTTGATTGTTTCTCTCTCCTTTAAGTGGTGTGTGCCTAGTACAGATCAAGATTTTGATGAAAAAAGCATATGTATGCATATCTGTTCTCCTCTCTCTCTCTCTCTCTCTCTCTCTCTCTCTCCCTCCCTCCCTCCCTCCCTCCTTCTCTTTCCCTCTCCTCTGTCTTTCTCTGTTTCTGTCAGTCTGTCTGTCTTTCTTCTCTCTCTCTTCTCTCTCTCTCTCTCTCTCTCTCTCTCTCTCTCCCCTCCCTCCCTCCCTCCCTCCCTCCCTCTTTCTCTTTCTCTCTCTCTGTCTTTCTCTGTTTCTGTCAGTCTGTCTTGTCTTTCTCTCTCTCTCTCTCTCTCTCTCTCTCTCTCTCTCTCTGTCTCTGTCTCTCTTTCTCTTGTTTCTGTTTTAAACAAACACACCAATTTCTTTACTAAACAAACATGCCTCTCTCTCTCTCTCTCTCTCTCTCTCTCTCTCTCTCTCTCTCTCTTCTGTCTCTCTGTCTCCCTCTCCCTTTCTCTCTCTCTCTTCATGACTCTAATGGAATGTTTACTGTGGGATTTTCAGCAAGGCCATGTGAAGCATGCACTGACGCTGACAAATGAACTTCTGCAGCTTGGTATGTAAACCCCCACCTGTTACGGGCAGAGAGATAGACTGCTCTTTACAAGCTGTAGCTACACTTCTCTTAACCGATGACATGGCACAGCATATATGCCACAACAATACGACTCATCAAAACAAGAAACCTAGTCAACAAACATATTGATAAGAGTGTGAGTGCAACTTAAAGCATGATTTAAACAAACATGCTTATGTACCTGCACATCTGCATACATGTGTACCCCATACATGCATATTTGCATACACAGCTGTCTCTCACACACACACACACACACACACACACACACACACACACACACACGTGTGCACACACGCAAGCAAGCATGCACGCAGCCAGCGCAGCACGCACCACCACACACACACACACACACACACACACACACACACACACACACACACACACACACACACACCACAGAACACACAACTCGCATATAAATGAATTATAATGAGATATGCTTCCTTAAACTGAGTGTGGTTATGTATTGAATGTGTACAACTTGGTATGGACATTTTTGTTTACATAGGTGTGCTCAAAGTAAGCTGATCGCTGTACTGGGGACTGGGGATACTATATTCGGTGTTCAATGTCACTCAAATTAGAAAAGATATTTCATCTTTCTACAGGCAGTAGAGCATTAGAAAATATCTTGTAGATTGCTGGAACAGATGTTTCTTCGTTCATACTGATTGAGTGCACTGGAAGAGAGTGTTGCATTTTGTCCTGTCTGACTGTGTGTTTTGTATTGTTCACAAGATATCTAACAAAAAAAATAGGAGGATCGTTTGCACATTTCACAGAGTTGTATACAAGACCGATGTCAGCTAGTTACGAGATTCGGAGCCTTCTTAGTGCAAAGTGAAATGCTACAGGGAATAAATGATGACACAGCAGGAAAAAACAAAACAAAAAACAAGATTAGACTCTTAGAAGACCCTGTTTGACACTGCAGGAGGATGGGGTGGGGGAGTGGCGAGCTGTGTAAAAAAACCATTGGACACTGCAGGAAAATAAAGAGACACTGCTGGGATAAAGAGCTCAACACTTTAAAAGAAAAAAAAAGAAAAATTCACCCACTTAATGTCTGTCTGCAAACTAACTATTACAAAACAGAAAGAAAAGGAAAAAAAGACATTCAGTCAGGTATTCACCAGGTTTTATATGGTTATTCATGTCTAGAAGAGACTAGGTGCAAACTGAGAAAATGCATAGTATATTTGCTCCATTTAAAAGCTTCTGACACTTTTTTTTTCTAATTTGGTTTAAGATTTTGGGGTTTTAATTCTGAAATATTCTTCAAGTTTTGTGTATGTGTTTTAATGGTAGACCCTAGTCATCAGCGTGCCAGCAACAACAAGCGCTACTTTGAGGACATGCTGATCCAGAGAGGCGAGAGTCCCTCAGGATCAGCTGAACGCCCAGCAGTCCAGCGCCAGGTAGACAGCTATCGCCAGTCCTCCGAGTTCCAGACCTATGAAGCATTGTGCAGGGGTGAAAATACGCAGGTAACTTTGTCTTGTGTGTCTTTGTCTTGTAACTTTGTCATTTGTATCTTTCACCACCGTAGGTATTGGTCTGTCTTGCTCTCATGGACACAGTTGACTGACTAATGTCCACAGAATCCATTATCTCTTTAAAGGTCATTGTTGGATCTTTGTCAGAAGTAGCCTTTACACAGGCCACAAACTTGTCATCACGCTTTCTCTTGCTTTTGTTTTTATCTCTGTTCTTTTCAACAGATAATTGACTGCTTATGAAATATTTGACCCAGCTGCATGTTGTTACTTTTGAAGGTGCAGTGGCATGTTTCAATGCTTCTATGTCAGCAGCAGTGTCATAATCTGATCTGCTGAGAGCAACACATGCCTTGATAATAATCACTACAAAACATCATACCTACCATGTATTTTACTTGGTGTTTGATGTTGCCATCACAACATTTCTGAGAGCTAGAAAACAAATGAAGATATGAGGGGTTTTTTTTTTTAGCAATGCCTCAATAATAATCACTACAAAACATATCTCCACCACATTTTTTAATTGGTGTTGGATGGTGCCTTCTCAACATTTCTGAGAGCAAGAAGACAAATTAAGATATCATGAGGTCTTTTTTTTTTACCAGAATTTTCATCACATATTAGGCTAAAATGTTACACGATTTGCTTGTAGTTAAGCAATATAGTTTTTTTCTCATTCTTGTTGAAAGAACTCTTGTAAGAGTACTAGGATTCGCCTGTATACCTGTCACTTTCGTTGCCCAATCTGATAAAAAGGAAGTCAATCAAGCAAGCAATGCAGCACTAAACACAATAATGTCATACTGAAGTCAGTACACTCAGTCCTTTCAGAAATTAATTGTTCCTCGAAAGCAGTAAACCAACAGTTAGTGCTTATTCTAACAATAGCTGTTATCAGTTTGCTCCCTTATAAAAATCTGTGGGACAGCAATGGGAAAATGCATAAAGGAAAATAAGGTGTATGTACATTCATCTGCTTTTGTCTCAAAATTGAATTATTTCAGGAGCTGCTGCATTCACATGGAATATTACTGAACCTACTAACAGGCAGATTGGAAGTAAATGGGAATTGCAGCAGTAGGCACCTTTGTATCAACTGTCACCTCCTTACCATGGAGAGGCTAGTGTGCTCTGATGATCCCAGGTGCTTGGCTGGCAGAAGTCTAATATTCCAGGCAGGTTCTATCTGGGGGCAAAGGTTCACAGTGGGGAGGGGACTGACAAAATGGCAGTCAAAAAGTGAGGAGGCTTGGCTACCTGAACGCGTAAGGTCATCTGTGTGTGACTGTATTTTGTGCCCACAATTCAGTTCCTAGGTTTGAAAAAAAAAATTTAGAAAGAAAGGGGTTTGTTACCGCCAAGGACACAGACAGAGTACAGGACTAGACACAATGCATTTCGACCTCTTGGGTCTTCTTCAGGCGAAAACAAATAACATTTAGGACAGTGAAAACGAAGAACGAGAAACCAGTTATCTTCTCCTGTTCGCCTCACAATCAAAATGGGTTTGAGTAAAACACCAAGAGGAATCCCATCAGAAGTCATGTGGGTTTTTCTGCCCCGACCGGCTCCTACCCAGAGTTGAGTTGCTGCGGACTCAGTTGGGAAGACTGGGACCACACAGTCGAGTTTCATCCACTTAATGGATGCGTTTCTGAGAGTGTTGCTCAAATTTCCTGACCAACACTGCAGGTGCCTGTATCTCTCGGGCCTGGTTGACGCCGGGATATATTATGAAAGGAAGCGTAGAGTACAGCCCTGTCATGTAGTCTCAGACCGAAATGGAAATCCGTAGCATCATCTTAATCATCCTCATTCTCATCGATCAGCATTAAAAAAAAAATGTCTCAAATTCTGTGGCCCTTCATGCCCTGCTCTCATGGTGACCTCAATTTCGATATCCTCTCCACGTCTGTGGCCTTGGTTTGGTTCCGTCGGGGTCACTGGTATCGGCGAGTCCATGGGAGCTGTCGTTGGACGGACGTGGTGGCGCCCTCCGGAGGGAGAGCTCACTCACGCCGGCTCCGCGACTAAGCAATTATTGTCGTCAGTAGGGGGCTTAGTAGGTGGTGTCCTGCGTATGTTAGATCAGAACAGGCGCCACTGAACACCACCGAAGTGACTCGGCAGCAGTGCAGTGTCTCCTCCGGTGGGTTGCCTCTTGGCGACTTGACATTGACTGCTCCCTGTGGATTGCCGGTGCCGGGGCTGCGGTGGGGCCGACCGGGCTGTGGCTGTGGACGGGGTGTCGGAATGAGCGGCGTGGGTGCACTGCCTCTGAGGTGGCGCAGAGGTTGGGACAGCAAAAAAAAAAAAAAAAAAAAAAAAAAAAGCCACCAAGAGGACATCTTGAGGTGGGGGAGAGGGTTGGGGGGGGGGGGGGGGGGCAGAACAGGTGTAAGAGGAGAACATTTCCAGATGGCTGTGAGGGCGGAAGCGCAACCTCTCCAAATCAAAAGCATACCTAAATGATTTGCTATATCTGACTTGGTTGGCATGTAATGGCAGTACAGTGCATCTTGATTTATATGAACAAACAAAGAAGAAGAAGCAGTGGGTGGGATACAGTGGTTTTGTAGTTAAAAAGTTGGGGAAAATTTTCATCCTTCATAAGACTAAAGTAAGTTGGATGACTGAAAAGGTCATAACACTGCGCTGCATTTGTGATTTTATATTTGTGCAGAAAATCAAAGATGAGCACAAACTGAAATGTCAGTATGTGACCAACAACAATCCGTTATTGATGATCCAGCCTGTGAAAGAGGAGGAAGTGCATCTTGACCCCTGGATTGTTATATACTATGACGTAATGTCAGAGAAAGAAATGAATGACATCAAAATGCTGGCAACACCCAAGGTAACAACTGCTTTTCTTATTGTTCTGTCTTTTGTAGGTGGGGCTGACTTGTTGAATCAAGGTGGTTCCTTTAAACCTTTAAGACCAAGCTATTTTACCAACGAAAATGACCAAGTGGGGTCCGTTTGGACCCCAGTAGATTTTCTGTTGAAATGCTAGCTTTTACCAAGTCGGTTTTCCTTTAAATAATAGTTTTATTGCTTCTTTCAACTTTATGCAATGATATCTATCATCTCTGGCGTAAGAAAGAAGACAAATACTCATTGGATGCTATCACATTGCGCGGCATTGGTTATGCCCGGTTGATTTCTTATGATGTCTTGCTCGCGACGCCGACCTGCAGGAGGAGGATTTCTTTCCCATGTGAACCCATTTTTGCTGGTGTATGGCCTGTCCACCCTGTTATCGTTATCTTCACTCTCTTCATATGTTTGATTAGTTTGCCTTTGAGGACTTTCATGGGCTCGTCCTCATCTGCGACCACGGGTTCGTCCACGAGCTCTCGATCCCCCACGAGCTCGGCCTTTGTTTGTTCCCCTTGCAGGCACATTTGGATCATCTGCTCTTACAGGCTCATTCTCTTCACCTCTTTCAACAATTTGGACAGTTTCTCTATCAGAATGATCCGACATCTTAGACAGATGGTCTTCGTAGTCCGATGCTACTTTGTCGTCACCAATGGAGCTGTTTTCGTCATCAGTTAGGTCATCTTGAATTATTCTTAAAGCTTCTGCTGCTGTGTACCTTAGTGGTCTGGTTTTGTTGTCCATGGTTTACTGTAACACAATACGAAACATTAAGTAGATGTGAAAAGTTTGATAAAATTGAAGACAATAATATCATATGACATATATTTCTTGCTGGGGTCCGACTCCAAAGAAATTTTCACTACAGTTGTCATACTCTTATGCCGATTTTTGTAAAAATGCGTGTTAAGTTCAAAGACACGTAGATTGACAAATTCATGGCAGGAAACTTTTTTCTTACGAAAATCTCCAAAATGGCACATGAAAATATGCTGCTGGGGTCCAAACGGACCCCACTTGGTCGTTTGAGGGTTAAAAAATAGAGATTAATGATTTCATATTTTAATTTTGTGGTTGAATGGTGTGATGTTAATCGTTTTATTTAGGTCACATTACTCACTGAAAACAGAATGATAAAGAAAAGAAAGTTTTAGATAGAAAGGGAAAAGGGTATTATGATTTCCGTCTTTATGTTTGTGTTGTGTATATAGACATATTTATGTGCCAGTTTATAAACATATGTATACGTCTTTTATGTGATTTTATGTAGATTGATTGATAGACATAGGTACTGATACTGAAATATAGATATGCTTACATCATCTTTCTTTTTTTTCTTCAGTAGATGTTGTTCGATGTTGATTTTGTTTATCTAAGGAATTCCAAACATAATCGATTTGTATATTTCCTGACGTGGCATTACAGTATTCTTCTGAATAATTGTGAAGACACCTTGTCAGTTGCATTTCACAGACTCAGAAATCCTTCAAGTTTTAAAGCCCTGCTGCTATGTGATGCCAAATTGTTACTGGCATAGTTGTCCATTTGAAACTATTTCAGGCCCTCAATTTTTAAGCAGCATGAAATGTTGTATTGCAATATACATTTAATTGTCTAGCCAGCTGGAATAAGTGCAGAAATGAGTCGCCCAGTTCATTTACAGTATTATCTGATCTGACAGATTCAGTAATGTATTTGAATTAAAGGGAGGGTCATCTCCACTATCACAATACATTTCTCACAATGACCTGCTTAATAAAGCTTAAATCAAATGAAACTTAATTTTATTATGAATCTCTTTTTTTTTTAACTTTCATTTAGAAACAAGGGGTGGGAGACCTTCCGTATTGATACGGAGTTCCGTATAGCAAATTTTTCCTTTTTTTCTTTTTTTTTTTTTTTTTTGCCATGTGCGTGTTCCGTGTTCCAATTCAGGTCTTCGCACCACTTGTATTTGAAATCCAGCCATCTTGTTCTCAGTGCGCGAAGACCATATCATCGTCTTTATGTTTGTCAAAAATGGAGCTGATTAACGACGAAGCAGAGGCAAGGAAGATCGACAATGACCTGAAGAAAAACTAGTGGAGAAATGAATGGATGGATGAGATGGACGAATTGAATTGTCTTTTCAGAAAATGGCTGCAGAAAACAAATGAAGTGGGTGCTGCTTGGTGTATACTGTGCAGTCGGAAGCTTACAAGTCAAATGGTAAAAAAGTCGATCGAAGTGCATTCCCAGGAGACGAAACATGTGGAGAGATTGAATGCGCTGAATCATACATCCACTCTGACGTTGACTTTCATTTTTCAGATGCCCCAGTGCCACCAGCCACTGATTTCTATTGTAAGACCTGGCCCACTGCAGCTTTTGATTTTGCTCAGTGTTTGTTCCAATCCAGTGCTAGTGCAGACATTGACTCTCTGCTGAATTTAAGCTATGTATGACTAAAAAAAACACACACACAAAAACAGGAATCCTCATTCTTGAACTTATAAATTAAGTGATTGAAATTTGGCCACTGTCTTCTGTTAACATCACTGGTGAGTAAATACATTGCATCCTATTTTGTTTTGATGGTTTACTGAATTTAAGATGTATTCTAAGTACTTGGCATAACATTTTCAGTTTGATATTTAAGCCGTAAGTCATGTTTTGTCATATTTGGAGTTTTTTTTTTTTTTTATAGAAGTTAATTATTAACTTTGTTTTCAAGGAGAGGCCACAGAAGTGTCTTGGCAAGACAAATTTTCTTCAGCGTCTGGGGGGCATTGCCCCCCACACACCCACAGCAGGGCATTGCCCCTGCACCCCACCGGGGACCTGAAGTGGCCCCCTGGACCCCCGGCCTTTTCAGTATAGCTATGATTTTCTGCTCCCATCCCTGTAAAAATCATGAACATTTGCATGCAAACACCATTCTCGGGAAAAACCTTTGATTAGTGTTTGTAGTGCTGTCAGCTGTTCATTATTACAAAACACACTTGGTACATCTGACTGGTAATGGAGGAGATTTGCCAAATTTTAGCCCAGGTTGGGTGCATAGTTGGTCATCTATTTGTACAAACTGAAATATTAGTATTCCTGTGTTAGGGTAGATTGTGCCGAGTTGTAAAATGAAATTTGTGACTCTTTATGTACATTATACCCAATAAGTATAGGTGTGTGTGTGTGTGTGTGTGTGTGTGTGTGTGTGTGTGTGGTGTGTGTTGTCTCTTTCTTACTGCATATGTATATATGTAAAATATGTGTGTCTTTGTCTACCTTTAGATGTGTGTTAATGCATGTCTTTCCTTTACTGTGTGTATGTGTTCATGGAGTGTCATGTGCCTTCTTATGTGAGCTTCCTTTCTGTCAGCTCAACCGGGCCACTGTTCAAAATTCAGTTACTGGAAAGCTTGAAACAGCAAACTACAGAATTAGCAAAAGGCAAGTTATTTGTTGGTGTATGTAAGTGTGTGTGTGTGTTTGTGTGTGTGTGTGTGTGTGTGTGTGTGTGCATGCGTGAGTGTGTGTGTGTGTGGTGTGTGTTTGTGTGTGTGTGTGTGTTTCCTGAGCATGTATGTGTGTACACATTTTGTTTCTTAAAGAATGTGTGTTTATTCATTTGGATGAGTTCACATTCAATTGCCAATTCATATTTGTATCTGTCATATATGTGTATTAGCTTTATGCACAGATATATTCTATAACTTTAAACATGTTATGGAAGTTACTTGAAAATCTCACCACTTACATTTGCTACCTTGTCTGTTCAATCAAAGAAATTACTGTCATCAGAATGTACTCAGAATTTTTTTTTTTAAACACTCTTTTGACATGGTAACTCAAACCATTTTTAGTGTTAAGAGAAAATATGAGAGGCTGAGTGGCAGAATAAACTGCAAGTTTATTGATTTTTGCTGCCAGATAATTTTGGGCAGGAGAGGGAAAGTATAGTGAATGAATAATTTATATGGATCTGATGGATGCGATGTGGCAAAAATGCCAACAGCTGGAATTCTGTTTTGTCCAACCGACTGCATTACAGTAGGCCATTAGAATGAATGAATTTAAACCTTACAGTGCTACAGATGCACTGCTCCTGTTCTGTAAGGGTGGTTTGTGATCTTTCTAAGATATACTACTCAAAAAAGAACAAAGACTGACTTTTTATCGTCAGTACTTTTTAAAAAATAAATATCTAACCATTACCATTCAATCAGTACAGAACAGGAGCACTTGTCACCAAACAGAAATGTTGTTCAATAACCATGATTGTAGTGATCATTTCTCTGGAGATCCAGATAGTAAGCTGAAAAATGCAAACCCTTGCAATAATCCATGAGTGTTGTAGTAGTTCGGCTTCTTCAGCCTTTTCCAAGCAGCACATTTGGTCAACTGACAAAGTGAACAGCATACAACAACTGCTGTGCTGCATCTCGGATTATGGTCTGGGAGGTCATGGGTTCTAATCCCGTCTGAGCTGTTTATATTTCTGGGATTTTTGTGTTTTGTCCTGTCCGGCTCCTATCCAGTGTTGACTATGCATGGGCTCAACTGGAAAGACTGGGACCACACCTTCAAGTACCATCCACTTAATGGATAGGTCACCGAGAGTGTTGTTCAGATTTCTTGTTAAACACTGCAGGTTTCTGTATCTCCCGGGATTGGTTGATGCCAGGATAAAGTATGAAATTATTGCACTATCATGCAGTCTTAGACCAGAATGGAACCCCAGCACATCATCCTCATCCTTATTAATCAGTGAAAAAAAAAAAAAAGAAAAACCTTGCATGCTATGGCCCTTCATGCCCTTCAGTCTTAACGACTTCAGTTCTGATTTCCTGTCCATGTCTGTAAACGACTTCAGTTCTGATTTCCTGTCCATGTCTGTAAACGACTTCAGTTCTGATTTCCTGTCCTTGTCTGTAAACGACTTCAGTTCTGATTTCCTGTCCATGTCTGTAAACGACTTCAGTTCTGATTTCCTGTCCATGTCTGTAAACGACTTCATTTCTGATTTCCTGTCCTTGTCTGTAAACGACTTCAGTTCTGATTTCCTGTCCATGTCTGTAAACGACTTCAGTTCTGATTTCCTGTCCATGTCTGTAAACGACTTCAGTTCTGATTTCCTGTCCATGTCTGTAAACGACTTCAGTTCTGATTTCCTGTCCTTGTCTGTAAACGACTTCAGTTCTGATTTCCTGTCCATGTCTGTAAACGACTTCAGTTCTGATTTCCTGTCCATGTCTGTAAACGACTTCAGTTCTGATTTCCTGTCCATGTCTGTAAACGACTTCAGTTCTGATTTCCTGTCCATGTCTGTAAACGACTTCAGTTCTGATTTCCTGTCCATGTCTGTAAACGACTTCAGTTCTGATTTCCTGTCCATGTCTGTAAACGACTTCAGTTCTGATTTCCTGTCCATGTCTGTAAACGACTTCAGTTCTGATTTCCTGTCCTTGTCTGTAAACGACTTCAGTTCTGATTTCCTGTCCATGTCTGTAAACGACTTCAGTTCTGATTTCCTGTCCTTGTCTGTAAACGACTTCAGTTCTGATTTCCTGTCCATGTCTGTAAACGACTTCAGTTCTGATTTCCTGTCCATGTCTGTAAACGACTTCAGTTCTGATTTCCTGTCCATGTCTGTAAACGACTTCAGTTCTGATTTCCTGTCCATGTCTGTAAACGACTTCAGTTCTGATTTCCTGTCCATGTCTGTAAACGACTTCAGTTCTGATTTCCTGTCCATGTCTGTAAACGACTTCAGTTCTGATTTCCTGTCCATGTCTGTAAACGACTTCAGTTCTGATTTCCTGTCCATGTCTGTAAACGACTTCAGTTCTGATTTCCTGTCCATGTCTGTAAACGACTTCAGTTCTGATTTCCTGTCCATGTCTGTAAACGACTTCAGTTCTGATTTCCTGTCCATGTCTGTAAACGACTTCAGTTCTGATTTCCTGTCCATGTCTGTAAACGACTTCAGTTCTGATTTCCTGTCCATGTCTGTAAACGACTTCAGTTCTGATTTCCTGTCCATGTCTGTAAACGACTTCAGTTCTGATTTCCTGTCCATGTCTGTAAACGACTTCAGTTCTGATTTCCTGTCCATGTCTGTAAACGACTTCAGTTCTGATTTCCTGTCCATGTCTGTAAACGACTTCAGTTCTGATTTCCTGTCCATGTCTGTAAACGACTTCAGTTCTGATTTCCTGTCCATGTCTGTAAACGACTTCAGTTCTGATTTCCTGTCCATGTCTGTAAACGACTTCAGTTCTGATTTCCTGTCCATGTCTGTAAACGACTTCAGTTCTGATTTCCTGTCCTTGTCTGTAAACGACTTCAGTTCTGATTTCCTGTCCTTGTCTGTAAACGACTTCAGTTCTGATTTCCTGTCCATGTCTGTAAACGACTTCAGTTCTGATTTCCTGTCCATGTCTGTAAACGACTTCAGTTCTGATTTCCTGTCCATGTCTGTAAACGACTTCAGTTCTGATTTCCTGTCCTAGTCTGTAAACGACTTCATTTCTGATTTCCTGTCCATGTCTGTAAACGACTTCAGTTCTGATTTCCTGTCCATGTCTGTAAACGACTTCAGTTCTGATTTCCTGTCCATGTCTGTAAACGACTTCAGTTCTGATTTCCTGTCCATGTCTGTAAACGACTTCAGTTCTGATTTCCTGTCCTAGTCTGTAAACGACTTCATTTCTGATTTCCTGTCCATGTCTGTAAACGACTTCAGTTCTGATTTCCTGTCCATGTCTGTAAACGACTTCAGTTCTGATTTCCTGTCCATGTCTGTAAACGACTTCAGTTCTGATTTCCTGTCCATGTCTGTAAACGACTTCATTTCTGATTTCCTGTCCATGTCTGTAAACGACTTCAGTTCTGATTTCCTGTCCTTGTCTGTAAACGACTTCATTTCTGATTTCCTGTCCATGTCTGTAAACGACTTCAGTTCTGATTTCCTGTCCATGTCTGTAAACGACTTCAGTTCTGATTTCCTGTCCATGTCTGTAAACGACTTCAGTTCTGATTTCCTGTCCATGTCTGTAAACGACTTCAGTTCTGATTTCCTGTCCTTGTCTGTAAACGACTTCAGTTCTGATTTCCTGTCCTTGTCTGTAAACGACTTCAGTTCTGATTTCCTGTCCATGTCTGTAAACGACTTCAGTTCTGATTTCCTGTCCTTGTCTGTAAACGACTTCAGTTCTGATTTCCTGTCCTTGTCTGTAAACGACTTCAGTTCTGATTTCCTGTCCTTGTCTGTAAACGACTTCAGTTCTGATTTCCTGTCCATGTCTGTAAACGACTTCAGTTCTGATTTCCTGTCCATGTCTGTAAACGACTTCAGTTCTGATTTCCTGTCCATGTCTGTAAACGACTTCAGTTCTGATTTCCTGTCCATGTCTGTAAACGACTTCAGTTCTGATTTCCTGTCCATGTCTGTAAACGACTTCAGTTCTGATTTCCTGTCCATGTCTGTAAACGACTTCAGTTCTGATTTCCTGTCCATGTCTGTAAACGACTTCAGTTCTGATTTCCTGTCCATGTCTGTAAACGACTTCAGTTCTGATTTCCTGTCCATGTCTGTACTTTTGATGAGTTCATGTCACCGTCGCTGGTGAGTTCATGGGGAATGCCGTTGCATGGTTTGATGACACCTTCCAGAGAAGGGACACTCGGGTCACGCTGCCTCCGCAACTGAACAGTTGTCATCATCAGAAGGGGCTGGATAGGCCCTACAGATGGTATATATCAGAACAGGCATCACTAAACATCATCTAAGTAACTTGGCTGCACTGAAGTGTCTCCTACGGTGGGTTGCCTGATGGTGACTTGACATTGACTGCTCCCTGTTGATAGTTGGTGCCAGGGCTGAGGCGGGGACAACCCAGAATGTGATTGTAGACGGGGAGCCAGAGTAAGTGGGTTGGAAGGGAAGGTGGTGGAGGGGGGGGGGGGGGAGGGGGAGAGGGGTAATGCCGCTGAAGTGGCATGAAAACTGAGACAAAAAAACAAACTCACAGCACAAAAAATACAGGTCTTGAACTGAATAGTGTTCACTTCAACAAAATAACAACAAATGAATGAAAGAAAAAGATGAGGAGAGGAGAGGTGATGAGAGGTGGGGATTTAGAAGTCAGAGGGAGACGGAGACTGAAAAAAAAAGTGATATATTTAGGACTGGAACACATTTCTGCATGAATTTGAAAATTTTTTTATTTTGGATTGGTTTTTAGCCATTGTCGTCCATCCTTCCCCCTCCTTTCCCAGTGCCTCTCCACATCCTACAATGTCTTCTTTTCTTCAAGTCAAATAAAGTCATACTGGAGCATAACAATAAGCAAAAAGGCAGAGATTTGCAACTCACAATGTTATGCAACAATTTCCTTTGTTTGATGGGAAGTGCACAGTACATATTCTTTGGAGGTACTTTAGATTTGAAACTCCTTTTTTAAGGTCTTGAGTGTTCTAGAAAAATGGAATTTCATAAAAGAGTATTTAAGAAGTTCATGAAATTTGTTGTCGCCACAGTGTACATTTTTCTTTATCAAAAGTAAGGAAACACTGAAACAGGAAAGGCCAAGAACAAGAGGGCAATCTTAAGATATGGCATTTAATTGTCAGCTGTTTTTGGCTGTATGTATTGAAATCAAATTGCTTGCAACATGTTTCAGTGGGTTTTGTTCTGTATTAGCATATTTCTGTGCATTTACATCAGTATTAAATTGGTAGAAAAAATGTGATAGGTGTTAAGCAAAATCCTTGAAAGTTTGATTGAAGAAAAATAACTATGAACAAAAATAACTATGAACCCGGGGTAATGTATCCATGATCTCCCAGAATTCAGTTTACTTCAATTCAAAACACATTGTTTTGCATTATTATATACTGTACAATGTCAAACTGTTTCAAGCTAGAAAGTAACCTAGTGTTCAGTTATATTTATGAATGGTGATTAGTGTGGAAGACGGAAGGAAACAGTAAAATGCTTGGTAATGAAGAAATATGCAATGGCTTGTTTCAGTGCTTGGCTGAAAGGTACAGACCATCCCACTATTGCCAAGGTCAACCAGAAGATTCAGGCTGTTACCGGCTTGGAAATGGAAACAGCTGAAGAATTACAGGTAGTGATATTGCTGTTTCCACAAAGTTACATGTTTCACAAATCTTGGAGATGAATGGTTGCTCTCTCTTTCTCTGACTCGCTCACTCTTGCTCATTCTCGCTCGCCTTCTCATATATACATTCACCTGTGTGCACGCAAGCTCTTCCCAAATCTAAATTGGAATCTTCATCTCTTCTGACTTTAAACCCGCAGGGACTGAGACTGTCAGCATTGACTTCTTGCTTGGCTGTTGGTTTTTTTTATTTTCTTTTTTTTTCACTGGAATTGTAACAATTTTGAGCAAGTTATGGGCTTTCGTTTAAGATGCATCTAGAGTTTGACTTCATGTTAAATATGATGAATTATTGCAGTAATTTATATCCCTTTTATATGTTTGTTCTTGACTTCTGCTCATTAGTTTTTTCACTCTTATATCATGTGCACTCGTTTACACACACACACACACACACACTCATGCATGCAAGTGCACGCATGTGCATGCGTGTGCACACTTACACCACACACACACACACACACACACCACACACACACACACACACACACACACACACACACGCATGCGCGCACGCACACTCATGCGTGCAAATACACATGCGCGCGCGCACACACACACACACACACATGCACACATACACCATTACACAATATGCTGAAATCACTTTAAGTGGGAAGACGTTAAATTGAAGAACAGCAACAACAACAACACACAAAACACCACACGCACACACACACATACACTACACACACACACCCCACACACAACACACACACACACACACACACACAAATACACAGACATGCACTCAGTGTGTATGTTAGTGTGTGTGTGTGTCTACATGAATATGCATCAATGTTGATGAACTCATAATCTTTTCATCCAAACATATGAGTGGAGCAGTTATGTTAAGAACTTGTCAGTTGTACTTTGGTTCAATCGTCATTTTTTTTTCTGTGTGCAGATTGCGAATTATGGCATTGGTGGCCAGTACGAACCCCATTTTGACTTTGCCAGGGTAAGGTTTTTTCCTTTGAATGTGGTTTTATGGTATGCATCTGTTTGTGTTTGTGTGTATTTGTATGTGTGTGTGTTTGTTTTGCTGTCCCATTTCTTTCATCTGCTCGGTAGAATTACTTCTCACACTACTCATTCAGTCTCCCCCAAACGCAGCCATAATGATTCAATACCAACAGTTCAAAGGAAGCCGTTAGTATTGGGCCACCAAGAGGTAACCCACAAGAGGAGACTGCACAGGCGCTAGGTCACGACAGTGGTGTCCAGTGATGCTTGTTCTGATCTAATACCTTCAGGACACCACCTGCTAAGCCCCAAACTCAAAACAGTAACGTCTTGAGACAGACATCCAACATGTCCATCCAAAGGCGATCCAAAAAAATCAGGTGATGTTTAAAACTTGGACACAGACTGACTTCAGGTGTGAGAGTGGAGGAAAAATTGAATCAGAGGTCACTTCGATGGCAAGGCATGAAGTGTGATAGATTAACACAAGCCTTTTTTGTTGTTGTTTGGTTTATAATGATTAATGATGATGCTGTCTATCCGAGGTGGCATTCCAGGGCTGTATAAGATGACCCTGTGTCAACTCACACTTGAGTGATACAGACACCTGTAATATTGATCAGGAAATCTAAGCAACATTCTGAGTCGCTTCATTTAAGTTTCAACCTCACTGCATCGTCCTGGTCTGACCAGTTTACTCATAACGCTCTCAACAATTTGTTACGGTTAGGTTTTGTGTAAATATTCTGGGTTTTAAGACTAAATGCACTGAGTAGATATGTCTATATCACATCTTATTTCTCTTTCACATTCCAGTCAATACATCAGATGGCAGAATATCAACAAGTTTGTCTTGCTGTTAGGAGGGAACTGGTGCCTTCCAAAGGAACTGTTGGTCTGAAGACTAATTTGAAGAATCATTCAGAAGGATAAAGTGTATTCTGAGATAAGCTGTTCACTAGCTTCCTCAGCATTCAGCATTTTCTCTGACAGTGCAGTGTGAAAAGTTAGTCCGTTGGTGAGGGTGAGTACAGTCACTTTGGTGCGTAATCCATATTGTTAATTTAATCCATTCCATTGTCGATACCGGCAACATTTTCTTCATTATGAGACTTCAGCCAACACTTTCATGCTTCTGGGTACATTTTTAAACAGGAACATTCCTTGAATTCGATTTAACAGTGAGTCTCATATTGCAGAGTGTGTTTGTAATAACATAATTTGCTGAAGTCATTTGTGAAATTTAAAAATATCACTGTCATACATTTTATATTCAGTGTATTTCACTAGCTGTTTTGTTCAAGTGTCATACATTTCATTTTCAGTATATTTCACTAGCTGTTTTGTTTAAGTGTATGTACTTTTGACTTTCTTTTTACATAAAGTGGTCTGACACCTTAAAGCAGACTCCATGAAAACCTCATTCAAAGTTGCCCTATCTGATGTGATTTTTGAGATCTGAAAGAGATAAACATTTTTCGTCTCATCTGAGATTTTACAGGGAAAGGGATTGTTACGAAATTCCAGCACTTTTCTAGAAAATCTGTTTTATGAGTTATGTGTGATTGTTTGTCTGCTTTTTAAACTGTGTTGGGAGTTGACTTCAACAAGGTGTCAGCCCTGATAAGGCCCTTTCTGGTCAGCTGGGGTATAGGCAGCATGAACTGGATTGAATTGTCTTTCTTTGAGATATTACAGTCATCTGTAACGGTATGTAATTCAGTTCATAGTCTGTTTTGGTCTCTGTTGTCATCTGTGTATGTGTACATGTGAATTGATACCAAACTTATGAACATTTTCACATGATTTTATCTTTCAGGATAGAAAAAGTACATTGTTTGAATTGGAAATGGGAAACCGCATTGCCACTTTTCTGACCTATGTAAGTTACATCTCTAATACTGTTTGGAGAGGCTTACTGCCAATCATTAATACTCCCAGCAGATGCTTAGGGCATGCTACACATCGCTTGGCCATGAGAAGAAATGCATGAACACAACTCTTTTACAAGTTTTGATGAAAATAAGTCTTGAGTATAATGTGCAATGAAAAATCACAAAAGGTAAAAGTGAGTTGGCTTTCCTTTTTCTCAGAGATGCAAAGTTATATTAGTTTATACGCATTAACATGAAAATGGCAATGCATTTTTGAAAAAAAAATGGATCAACTTAGAAAAGCATTTTTGGTTAGCGTCGTGGACTCCCGGCTGGGAGGTCGTGGGTTCAAATCCCATCAGAGTCATGTGGGTTTTTCTGCCCCGACCGGCTCCAACCCAGAGTTGAGTTTGCTGCGGACTCAGTTGGGAAGACTGGGACCACACAGTCGAGTTTCATCCACTTAATGGATGCGTTTCTGGGAGTGTTGCTCAAGTTTTTTGACCAACACTGCAGGTGCCTGTATCTCTCGGGCCTGGTTGATGCTGGGATATATTATGAAAGGAAGCGTAGAGTACAGCCCTGTCATGTAGTCTCAGACCGAAGTGGAAATCCGTAGCGTCATCTTAATCATCCTCATTCTCATCGATCAGCATAAAAAAAGTCTCAAATTCTGTGGCCCTTCATGCCCTGCTCTCATGGTGACCTCAATTTCGATGTCCTCTCCACGTCTGTGGCCTTGGTTTGGTTCCGTCGGGGTCACCGGTATCGGCGGGTCCATGGGGGCTGTCGTTGGACGGACGTGGTGGCGCCCTCCGGAGGGAGAGCTCACTCACGCCGGCTCCGCGACCAAGCAATTATTGTCGTCAGTAGGGGGCTTAGTAGGTGGTGTCCTGCATATGTTAGATCAGAACAGGCGCCACTGAACACCACCAAAGTGACTCGGCAGCAGTGCAGTGGCTCCTCCGGTGGGTTGCCTCTTGACGACTTGACATTGACTGCTCCCTGTGGATTGCCGGTGCCGGGGCTGCAGCGGGGCCGACCAGGCTGTGGCTGTGGACGGGGTGTCAGAATGAGTGGCGTGGGTGCACTGCCTCTGAGGTGGCGCAGAGGTTGGGACAGCAAAAAAAAAAAAAAAAAAAAAGAAGAAAAGCATTTTTGTCCAGCAGCTGACTGTCAGCTGACTCAGTGCGGTTTAAGTACCTGTATATATATTGAAAGCAGCCCTTTTTTTCTGTTTGTCCCATCCATGTCTTCACCCCAACCCCAACCTCGTCCATCCACCTTATACAGTCAGTCACTGTTTCTTCTCAGTTTCTCTGTCTTTATGCTTTTTTCTTCGCATACAAATGAAGTATGAGAGTTTTGTTCATGCATTTTTAGCGAGTCAGACTACCTGATCTCTCAGCTCTTTGTGTTTCGCATTGCTGAGTTTGTGTGTTAATCCATGTATGTTTGCTTATCAATAGAAAGAAGAAACAGAAGCCTTCAAGTCTCTTGGAACAGGCAACAGGATAGCTACCTATTTGACCTATGTAAGTTGTATGTGAGTTGCATGGGGGATACTGTTATATCTATGGAAATTCTTACTTTCGGTTTGCTTGGTAAGGAATTCCATGTTGACATTGTTTTTAGTAGAAAAATGATTCTTGTAGATCTTTTCCGGCATGATGATGTCTATTCACAAATGTAAAGATTGAGGGTTCGAGGCAAAAGTTGTAAATCCAAAGCTTTGTTTCAGATTTTGAGTTTAGATATCTGTTTTACACTCTTAACGTTTGTGTTGGAGTTTCCTCTCCAAAATGCTGTTCAGAGTTCTGATCCCAAGGTTTCATTTAATGCTCCAGATCCAAAGCTTTGTTTGGAGTCCCAAATTCAGTATTTTATCAACAGTTCCAGATCCTGTTTTTTGTTTTTGTTTTTTTGTTTACAGTTCAAATCTAGCACTCACTTTACATTCCCAACTCAAAAGTTTTATTTGTAGTTCAAAGACCAAGTTTTGTGCAACGTTCCAAATCTAGAGTTTTGTTTAAGGTTCTCAAATTGCAACACATTGTTTACCTTTTGTAGTCCATCATCTTCTCAGCTACTTCCAGTCCCAGAGTTTTCTTTAATGCTTCAAATTTAAATATGTCTCTTCTGTCCAAGGCATTACCCTGCACATCTGTATGATTTGGTTCTTTTATCTTTTCCATATTTTCCGTTTTGAAAAGTGTCTCCCATGCATTTGATTGCACAAAATGCTTGCTTTTAATTTAGGAATGCGGATGATGTTATTGATGTAGGAGGAAATTTTGTTTTAAAAAAAACAAATCTGGTTTATGATAGTTGAATGAAGTTTTGATATTGAAGACTTGCTTTATTTGATTCTAGTTTTTACATTCAGGTGGAGCAGTTTAGATGCACTAGCAAATCAGATAAACCTAGAATATATCACTGCGGAGTAATTGATATTGATGATTAGAAAGCTTTAAAGATAAACAAGATGAGACCTAACACCAAGCTTTACTGTTTGTTTTTAAAACTTGTGTAACAAGCTGATCGTTAGTTCTGGTCAGTTATTTTAAATAGTTTGTATGAGATTCAACATGGACAGTTGCCAGATGCTGAATATCGTATGTGACTTCCTTCACTTAAACATGTGTACAACAAAATTTTGTGCATGCTGCAGTAAAACCATACAATAAGTAATGATTATGTTGCAGAATATTATTCATCATTTTAGCCTAAGAAAAGCGCAATAGTTGCAGAATGTTTGACGTTTCATGAAATATTGGAGTGTATATGTATGACTGATGAAGCTAACATAGTGCAATCTAACAGCAGAACATTTTTTCTTTTTTCTTTTTTTTAAATTTTTTTGTATACTTGTGTAAACAAAAGTGATTTATGCTGGTATGTACAATATGTTGCTGTGGCAACTAACAAGCATGAAATGTGTTTTAGTACCCAGTTTATTTTTAAGTCTTGCGTAAAATGTGATACTTCTAATATACTTCTTAATGTTAATATGTATAGTATATTTTTAGTGTGTGCGTGTGCATGTGTGTGTGCGTGCATGTGCACATATGTGTGTGTGAACGTGTGAGTGCCAGTGTGTTTGTGCCTAGTTTGTTCATTATTTATTTCAAGTTTCTGAACAACAACAACAAAACTAAAAACAAACAAGCAAATAAGACAAAATGAACAAAATGAGAAGGTATCCAAGAACATACATTTTTTGTATAAATATAAAAAACTTGAAGATAGGTTTAGTCCATTTAAACATAGTATTTTTATTGTGAACAGGAACCAAGAGAGGAAGACTAAATAAGAATCAGTATGCACAGGAGATGGCCCGTATAGAAGACAGGTAGTTGCAGGCACACGCTGTTTGGCATAGAACCTTTGTTCATCAGTGAAGTCATGTGATGTTTCAGATGACGGATGTGGAAGCAGGAGGTGCGACTGTCTTTCCTTACTTGGGCCTCAAGCTGTACCCAAAGAAGGTGAGCCGATACTGAGGTGACCTGTTGGATTAGTCCATGCCAGGGGGCGCCACAGGCTGAGGACTTTGTCAAAACCTGTCATTGATATTGATATGGACAACGTTTACTGTGGCCTTTTTAAAACTGGTCATAATTCCTGAGATGAGCACCACAACTTGAGACCTTTATCAAAGTTGCTATACCCACTGGTAAGTTTACTAGAGGCACAGGCTGTTATCAGACTTGAAGCTGTTGTTTGATGCATCTCAGACTGAAGTCCATGCCAGACTTGCTCCTTTTATATCATTCTTACATTCGGTTTCAGTGACAGAAAACTTTATAGTCATTGAAAAACTATACAGCTACACAGTCTTAGATGTGATTGATTAACATATATTTAGCTGACTAAAAATGATAAGTATGAGTGAAAGCAGCAGTCTGAACCGAGTGACAAAATTCAGTCCATGTTTTCGAGCTGCTGAGTGTAAGCTACGTTCAGCAGACAATGTGCCGATGGGGCTCTCCTGTCTGCAGCTGCTGCATTGCCATTGTTTTCTTTAGCCAATCAAACATACTGTTGCTCCAAACCAGATAGGTTGCTGTACAGCTAGTTTTTTGTTTCACAAGTTCTTGACAGGCCATCTTTTGATCTCAATGGCCATATATGTCAGACTGGTGAACTCTCCTCAGGTCCGAGAATTTCCAGTAAAACCAGGTAACTTTCAGAGGCAGGAAAAACGACATATGAGGAAAAAAAATTCAGCTGAAAAAAAAAAATCATGAAATGTTAAATCACCTGGAGTCCAAATACTGAACCGATCATTTCCAGTTCTGGTTTCATTGTTGTTACTGTGCATCACAGCGATTCTATATACATTAATCAAACCGAATCGGTGGCAATGGCATATTTAGGTGGACACCATTTGTTCAGCCATGTTTCTGGTTGTGTATCATATATTCGCTTCATCTTTTGAAGAGAAATACGTGGTCTTGTGTGTCATGAATTCAGTCGCGACAAGACATTGGAGGAAGGCACAGCTGTCGACAGTTGGAGATGGGAGTGAACTGAAAACACTACAAAAGTGGGCAGTTTCGCTCAGTAATTTTCGACCAGTATTCAGAAAGTGAACAAGCCAGGAATAAGTGAACAAGCCAGGATTGACATGTTGTGACTTTTCACTTTGTGAAAAAGTTGTAAACAGTGCCAGTTACAGTTTAACAGCGATCTTTGATCACATGCAGACCTGGAAGCTTGTTGAACTGACAGAGCACTGAACTGTAATAGAATACTTGTTGGGCAGTTTTATATTTTTTACGTTTTTTTTGTCGTTGTTGTTGATAAGCATGGATTTTATTTGGACGGTATGAAAGCCCTGATAAATGCTATGGTGTGTTTTCCTGTGGTACGTGGGTGTAAACAACAAGAAATGAGACGCATGATGATTGTTTCCATTAAAGAGGACACTGTTCTTTCATTAGAAAGTTATATGCATGATAAAAAGAAATTGTTGACAGTTTTTTCAAATTTAAGTGTGCATGGCTGTGTATCTGTATGTGTATATGTGTCAATTTGTGTGTTTGTGTATAAATGTGTATGTATAGTTTTTGTGTGTGTTTTGTTTTGTTTCTTTGCATGTTGCATAGTAGATTGCCTGTAATGAGAGAGCAGGAAAGGGTCTTCATAACTGCTCAAATTCCATTTTGGCCATGGGTCTTTATACCCCCTCCCTTCCCCCACCCCCACTATCCTCTCTGTGTCCCCTACACCGGTGCATTTCCCCCTGGACCACAACCAGAGCCTAGGTGGTCCATGGACCCTGGCCTTTTTCAGAGATTTGTCAAGTCAACTGTTCTCCAGCCTGATACGTCTCCAAATCATTTTATTTCACTTGCCACATTCACAATCATGATAATTGTCCATGCAAACATATAACCTTTATTTCTTAGCTGAATGATTTGTGTTTTTTTGTTTGTTTGTTGGTTTGTTTAAGTTTACTGGTTCAATCCATTCATTTTATCTCTGCGTGAGACTTACTCATGTGTTTGAATGGTCTGCATTGTCACAAGGTACTTCAGCATTGCGGTACATACAACCTTTACTAAAACGGGTATAGCATTTACCTCACAAACATAAACCCATTCAGTTAATTTCTGCATTCTTGGTATTCATTTGTTTTAATAGTGTTTGCTCTGTCAAAGGATGCTGCCACATTTCGGTACAACTTTTACAGGAACAGGGATGGCATTTACAGCACAAGGCATAAATCCACATTTTGGTACAAGCTTTACAGAAACAGGGATGGCATTTACAGCACAAGGCATAAATCCACATTTTGGTACAAGCTTTACAGAAACAGGGATGGCATTTACAATACAGAAACAGGGATGGCATTTACAACATAGAAACAGGGATGGCATTTACAACATAGAAACAGGGATGGCATTTACAATTCAGAAACAGGGATGGCATTTACAATACAGAAACAGGGATGGCATTTACAATTCAGAAACAGGGATGGCATTTACAATACAGAAACAGGGATGGCATTTACAATACAGAAACAGGGATGGCATTTACAACATAGAAACAGGGATGGCATTTACAATAAGAAACAGGGATGGCATTTACAATTCAGAAACAGGGATGGCATTTACAATACAGAAACAGGGATGGCATTTACAACATAGAAACAGGGATGGCATTTACAACATAGAAACAGGGATGGCATTTACAATACAGAAACAGGGATGGCATTTACAATTCAGAAACAGGGATGGCATTTACAATACAGAAACAGGGATGGCATTTACAATACAGAAACAGGGATGGCATTTACAATACAGAAACAGGGATGGCATTTACAATACAGAAACAGGGATGGCATTTACAACATAGAAAACGGCTTTACAGAAACAGGGATGGCATTTACAATATCAGAAACAGGGATGGCATTTACAATAGCAAAACAATATTTACAAGCATAAACAGGGATGGCATTTACAATACAGAAACAGGGATGGCATTTACAATTCAGAAACAGGGATGGCATTTACAATACAGAAACAGGGATGGCATTTACAATTCAGAAACAGGGATGGCATTTACAATACAGAAACAGGGATGGCATTTACAATACAGAAACAGGGATGGCATTTACAATACAGAAACAGGGATGGCATTTACAATACAGAAACAGGGATGGCATTTACAATACAGAAACAGGGATGGCATTTACAATACAGAAACAGGGATGGCATTTACAATTCAGAAACAGGGATAGCATTTACAGCACAAGGCATAAATCCACATTTTGGTACGAGCTTTACAGAAACAGGGATGGCATTTATAATACAGAAACAGGGATGGCATTTACAGCACAAGGCATAAATCCACATTTTGGTACAAGCTTTACAGAAACAGGGATGGCATTTATAATACAGAAACAGGGATGGCATTTACAGCACAAGGCATAAATCCACATTTTGGTACAAGCTTTACAGAAACAGGGATGGCATTTATAATACAGAAACAGGGATGGCATTTATAATACAGAAACAGGGATGGCATTTATAATACAGAAACAGGGATGGCATTTACAGCACAAGGCATAAATCCACATTTTGGTACAACTTTGACAGAAACAGGGATGGCATTTATAATACAGAAACAGGGATGGCATTTACAGCACAAGGCATAAATCCACATTTTGGTACAACTTTGACAGAAACAGGGATGGCATTTACAAGGCATAAATCCACATTTTGGTACAACTTTGACAGAAACAGGGATGACATTTACAACATAGAAACAGGGATGGCATTTACAACATAGAAACAGGGATGGCATTTACAACATAGAAACAGGGATGGCATTTACAACATAGAAACAGGGATGACATTTACAACATAGAAACAGGGATGGCATTTACAACATAGAAACAGGGATGGCATTTACAACATAGAAACAGGGATGGCATTTACAACATAGAAACAGGGATGGCATTTACAACATAGAAACAGGGATGGCATTTACAACATAGAAACAGGGATGGCATTTACAACATAGAAACAGGGATGACATTTACAACATAGAAACAGGGATGGCATTTACAACATAGAAACAGGGATGGCATTTACAACATAGAAACAGGGATGGCATTTACAACATAGAAACAGGGATGGCATTTACAACATAGAAACAGGGATGGCATTTACAACATAGAAACAGGGATGACATTTACAACATAGAAACAGGGATGGCATTTACAACATAGAAACAGGGATGGCATTTACAACATAGAAACAGGGATGGCATTTACAACATAGAAACAGGGATGGCATTTACAACATAGAAACAGGGATGGCATTTACAACATAGAAACAGGGATGGCATTTACAACATAGAAACAGGGATGGCATTTACAACATAGAAACAGGGATGGCATTTACAATACAGAAACAGGGATGGCATTTACAATACAGAAACAGGGATGGCATTTACAACATAGAAACAGGGATGGCATTTACAATTCAGAAACAGGGATGGCATTTACAATCAGAAACAGGGATGGCATTTACAATACAGAAACAGGGATGGCATTTACAACATAGAAACAGGGATGGCATTTACAACATAGAAACAGGGATGGCATTTACAACATAGAAACAGGGATGGCATTTACAATTCAGAAACAGGGATGGCATTTACAATACAGAAACAGGGATGGCATTTACAATTCAGAAACAGGGATGGCATTTACAATACAGAAACAGGGATGGCATTTACAACATAGAAACAGGCATGGCATTTACAACATAGAAACAGGGATGGACATTTACAAACATAGAAACAGGCATGGCATTTACAACTAGAAACAGGGATGGCATTTACAACATAGAAACAGGGATGACATTTACAACATAGAAACAGGGATGACATTTACAACATAGAAACAGGGATGACATTTACAACATAGAAACAGGGATGGCATTTACACATAGAAACAGGGATGGCATTTACAACATAGAAACAGGGATGACATTTACAACATAGAAACAGGGATGGCATTTACAATACAGAAACAGGGATGGCATTTACAATACAGAAACAGGGATGGCATTTACAAGCATAAATCCACAGTTTTGGTACAACTTTGACAGAAACAGGGATGGCATTTATAATAGAGAAACAGGGATGGCATTTACAAGCATAAATCCACATTTTGGTACAACTTTGACAGAAACAGGGATGGACATTTACAACATAGAAACAGGGATGGCATTTACAACATAGAAACAGGGATGGCATTTACAACATAGAAACAGGGATGGCATTTACAATACAGAAAACAGGGATGGCATTTAACAATACAGAAACAAGGGATGGCATTTACAATACTAGAAACAGGGATGGCATTTACAATACAGAAACAGGGATGGCATTTACAACATAGAAACAGGGATGGCATTTACAATACAGAAACAGGGATGGCATTTACAATACAGAAACAGGGATGGCATTTACAATACAGAAACAGGGATGGCATTTACAATACAGAAACAGGGATGGCATTTACAACATAGAAACAGGGATGGCATTTACAATACAGAAACAGGGATGGCATTTACAATACAGAAACAGGGATGGCATTTACAATACAGAAACAGGGATGGCATTTACAATACAGAAACAGGGATGGCATTTACAATTCAGAAACAGGGATGGCATTTACAACATAGAAACAGGGATGGCATTTACAATACAGAAACAGGGATGGCATTTACAATACAGAAACAGGGATGGCATTTACAACATAGAAACAGGGATGGCATTTACAATACAGAAACAGGGATGGCATTTACAATACAGAAACAGGGATGGCATTTACAACATAGAAACAGGGATGGCATTTACATACAGAAACAGGGATGGCCATTACAATTCAGAAACAGGGATGGCATTTACAACATAGAAACAGGGATGGCATTTACAATACAGAAACAGGGATGGCCATTACAATTCAGAAACAGGGATGGCATTTACAATTCAGAAACAGGGATGGCCATTACAATTCAGAAACAGGGATGGCCATTACAATTCAGAAACAGGGATGGCATTTACAATACAGAAACAGGGATGGCCATTTACAATTCAGAAACAGGGATGGCCATTACAATTCAGAAACAGGGATGGCATTTACAACATAGAAACAGGGATGGCATTTACAACATAGAAACAGGGATGGCATTTACAATACAGAAACAGGGATGGCATTTACAATACAGAAACAGGGATGGCATTTACAATACAGAAACAGGGATGGCATTTACAATACAGAAACAGGGATGGCATTTACAATACAGAAACAGGGATGGCATTTACAATACAGAAACAGGGATGGCATTTACAATACAGAAACAGGGATGGCATTTACAATACAGAAACAGGGATGGCATTTACAATTCAGAAACAGGGATGGCATTTACAACATAGAAACAGGCATGGCATTTACAACATAGAAACAGGGATGGCATTTACAAACATAGAAACAGGGATGGCATTTACAATACAGAAACAGGGATGGCATTTACAGCACAAGGCATAAATCCAATCGTTTTATTTCCACATTCTGCTTATTTGTTTGTTTTAATGGTGTTTTTCTTGTCGCAGGGTGCTGCTGCATTTTGGTACAACCTGTACAGAAATGGGGATGGCATTTACAACACCAGGCATGCGGCTTGCCCCGTTCTGGTGGGGGTGAAGTGGGTGTCCAACAAATGGATCCATGAGCGAGGACAGGAGTTCCGAAGACCCTGCACTCTTAGTCCAGATGAATAACACTGAGCAAAATTCAGACCAATATTGTGATCCTAGAAATCTCATGAATCGTTTTTTAGGGAAGCAGGATTATGGCTCAGACTCTTGTAAAGTATTTGATGAAAGAGTGGGGTGTTACTTTAGTTTTTTTGTTTGTTTTTTTTTTTTGCTTTTTGCTGAAGATAGTTTGATGCTATTTAGAAAAAAAATTGTTTATCATGAAAGCAGTACTGAGGATATGAATCAATTTTGGACAAGAATCTTAACAGACACTCGGATACAGAAGAGCCCTTTTAGTTGGAAGAAGTATATGCTGTTTACATTTTGATCAAATGCAGGTCAGTGAGATTAGAGGAAAGGAGACTGATGAAATATGAGATTGGTTTTATGTGTTATGTCATGTTGATATTTGTGACAGACTGCTGCTTTTCAATATTTGCTGCTGTTCGTGTTACTGTTTTATCTAAAATGATTTCCAGATTATCACTTCTTTCATTCTCACAGAAAGAATTGGTTAACTGAAAAAAGTGTGAGAAGGGGGAGGAAGAACAAAAAGGAAAGAAAAAGCAGGAGTGACATCTGGTCATGAAAACACAAGTTTGGTGTCTTTTTTATCTCCCTTGGCAGCTTGAGTGCATGAACAAAATCTTTCAGAGATAATTCCTAACTTTTCTGTGAAAGATGGATTTTTACTTAAATATAGCTTCAAATATGTTCTTACAAAGAAACAAAGAAAGAAAAAGATATGAGGATATCCAGTTTACTTTATCACTTTGACTTGAATTTAAAAGAGGATATCCAGTTTACTATATCACTTTGACTTGAATTTGAAAATAGAGGATTGTTCTACGCCTTGTTTAACTATCGATGTCTCCAAAATGTCGAGCTTGTTCGCGCATCCAAACGCAAGCCAGTTATTGCTTCTTTTATTTTTGTAATACACGTCTTTAGAGGAAGACTTTTTAAGGAAAACACCTGAATTATTACCAATCCATTTAGGTGAGAAATGTTTTATTGTTTATTTAAAATAATGTCCACTGCTTTACATGACAAAATGTTTGCAACGAGATAAGTGCCATGAGGCTTTCAATGAGATTGACCCAGTGAAACAATACATTTATGATAACTATTTAAAGAAAATTGTTGAAGATTGTGATTTCTTCAAGCAGTACTCAGTAAAAAGAAAAAGTGTCCCATCAGTGAGCCGATTGTTACTATTTGATGTTTTCTTTGTAATTTGTTTCCCTGTCACCATTTTGTGTTAACTTTGTAAATGTGTTTCCGTGTTACCATTTGATGATAACTTTGCAGTTTGTTTCCCTTCGTATGGTGTTAAAGTAAAGGGCTTTTATGGCACAGAAATCCTATTATTTTTATGCGAGTAAATCAGATATTAAAACTTGTCTTGGAAAAAGAACGAATTATAAAGTCCTCATCTCATAATTCTTTCATTTCCGCATTAACTTTACTGAAAGCTTTCCTGTTTATGATTTATTATACTTTCAGAATTTCTGAGATATGGTTTCACATCCACATTAGACTGAGTTTCACAAATTTTGCTGCAGTTTTGGAAAGCTGCTTCTTGCATTATTATTTTGGAAGTTTTGGGTTGGTTTGTTTTTACTTGCGATGATGTTTTATTGCTGTAAGAGACTCAGATGGTATCTGTATTACCATTAGCTTGCTTTGAATTACATAGATTTCCTTAATGTACATTCCTGCCATGTTTCTGTGTCATGATTTGTGTCATATTTTTTGTGCTGTAATTACAGTACATGATGTCGTTAATCAAAATTTTCTTCACAAATACCATTTAGAATTTCATTGCATGTGTTGAACCTGTGGATTTAAAAAAATTGTTTTTTCTTTAACAGTAATGTAGTGCTGAATGCTACAGCAACATATTTTTTGTGGCAAGTTTTAATAATATTGTCTCCACTTTATTGTGACCCCCCCCCCCCCTTTTTTTTTTTAATCATTTCTTTTCAGTAATTGTTAAGCTGTGAGAGGTTTATGTGGAAACTGAATCATTTTATTCTTTGGATTCAAACGAAAGTGTTGACATCAATCAAATGGAAACTATGAAATAAAAAAAGAAAATTGAAATCCACTGCATTAACCAAAAATATATACATGATTTATCACATTTTGATACTAATTTGATATAACCAAAGCAGTGTTTACTCTCAGAATAAGGAAAAGATACTGCCAGTGTATTGATGCAAACATGTGAAATCCCATTCTACACATGTACACATTTTGCTTGTATGCATTTCAACATCTCACGTATACAGTGATCACATTTATGCCAAACCGGCATACAACGAAACTCCTCTCCCCCCCCCCCCCCCCACCCCACCCCCCCACCCCTTCTTCCTCACTGTTCTCTCCTTCCACCTTCATCTCTGTTACACACACTCATATGTTCTCAACAACATGTGCATGGGATCAGGAAAAAAAATTGGCCTGTCAGTGATTATATGCTTCGTTATAGCCAAATGGACTACAAACACTTTACTTGTGTCAGGTCCTACATGAATGGATCTCGGTGCACAAACTGATGCCACAGACATTTGCATTCATTTATTAAAAATTTGCTGAAGATAACCTCCAGTTATGGCATAAAATTACAAATGGCCCATTGTAGTAGATGTTGCTGTGCTTGCACTGTAGATACTGACTGTTGCATGTTGCTAGTGTATATGCAGCTTGAATTGTTAATCTGAATTTTAGCAGGGAAAAGAAAATAGTCTGATAAAAGTTAATCTCTTTTCAGTAGAAAATGCTCTTTTGAGTCATACTAGTTGGTTATTTTCAGGTTTCTTTTCTGCTGAAAAAATATTGACTTTTTAACACTGTAAACATGATCATGCATGTTTTAACAGTTGATTTTCTTGTGTTTGGTATACTTCAGATATTGTGGTTATTTTAATAATATTTATAGATGTGGCATCATCCCCCTTGTTCTTTAGTGCATGCTTTTGTGGCAAGGATTTAGTGCATGTTCATGGTGTGGTATCAGTTTAGTTTGTAGGTAGACTCTGTATTAATTTGTTAATTGCTGGTGCTTTCTTTTCCATGTCGAAAGATTCTTTTTAGTAATACTGGTTGTGTGCATGATTTTTGTGTTTTTGGTTGCTTTTTTTTTTCACATTCACATTTGTATTCCCATTTTCTCCCTGTAAGATCTCTCTATTTTGTCGTAAAACTTTATATTTACAGTCCAATTTTTGCATTAAGTAATCACACACAATGACTGTGCTTGATTCTCAGTTTCTGAATGATTTGGTGCAGTTTGTCAGCTTGTTATTTTGTGCCTGGCTAGCTATCTGCATGTGTGACACTCACCACCAGTCTGGAGGATAATGATTCTTTCTCATGACATGATAATGTGAGTTTCCCTATTGGATAGCAAATTTTTTTTTCATGCCAATTAATCAATGTCAAAGTTTGTATGTGTGTTCACATTTGTGACCTTGAAGGAAAGATGGACATATGTAGTGAATTATGTTTTTTAAGTTTGTGGTACCGTTTTATGGTTTTACCCTTGACAGACTTTTAGTGTTAAATCGATGGCAGAAATACTTTGGAGTATAACTTTCTCTGTTTGATTTGGAAAGCAAGATGATATGTTGGGACTCCTTTCATACTGATGATGTGACCAGTTTCTTAAACTGATGTAGGTCAGACGTCTGCTAAGTCAGTAAGGGTTTCACCACCCCACATTTAGCTTGGCAGATGTCGCATTGAGTACACACGTCAATCCTCATGCAGTAAGGTCTCCGGAGAGAAAACAGTGAGTTTGAATTTTGATTCATCAACAAAAAAGAGCTCTTCGTGACAGACTTCAAATAAAATAGTTTGCATGAAAATGATAGTCGGCAGTTGAACTCAGGTATGAAGTATTTTTTGGTAGCATTATATGTAATTGCTTCTTCTAGTCCCCTGTCCATGTTTTATGGTGCTTTTATTATTTACATCGGTGCTGTCCTTATCCTATGCTTTATTTAACTGCATAATATTCTTCAAAGGATCTGTGTGTTCAGTGATACCGTTAATGAAAACTGAGTCCTTGGCTTTGAATTCTGTTACTTTGTGTACTTTATGGTGAATGTATGTTCAGGAAGCTGCCAGTATTTTTGCAGTGACTGTTTTACTAGTCAAATCATTTTTTAAAGCAATGAGATTTTTAATGTTGCGTCAGTATGTGCTGTTGGAAAATATTTCTGGACTTCCTAAGAACATTGGTACTGTGAAGATGATAACTGTCTTGTTCAATGTACTAGCATTAATTTGTTCTTAGAAATGAACGTGTTCAAGATTGCAGCTGGCTATTATCTTTATATATATATTTTCCCATTCAAAAAAAAAAAAAGTAAGACATGTCAAAAACATAAACTGCACTGATATTATGCTACTGGGATCTGATATATTTTGTAACAGTGGTTGCACATAAATGAAAATAAAGCAAATTTTTGTTTAAATACTACTGTGTACATTTGGTGTATGTATGCATGTCAGTTTGTGTGATTCTTTTTTTGTGTGTGTGTGTTTGCACAATATTATGAAAATGTTCAGTGATCGCTCTTGACACTTTTCTCCATAGAAGTCCACCTTGACAATGTTGAACGTCCAATAGAAGTGTGAAAGTGCAGTGGTCAGCATAACAGGCTTGGAGGTTGTGAGTTCGATTCCCATCACAGGCATTTATTTCTGGAATTCTTTGGCCCTGGCTAGCTCTTATCCAGAGGTGAGTATGCTATGGGCTGGGATGGAACTATTCAGGTTAGTTTCATCCACAAATGGGTGGGTCTCTGAGAGGGTTCCTCAAATTTCCTTACCAACATTGCAGGAGTGTGTATTTTACAGATCTAGTTGTCGCAGGGATTTGTTATGAAAGGAAGCTTGGAGTACTGCCCTATCATGTATTCAGGGCTTCTACTGACTGTTGTTTTTAAGCCATCACCTGACTCTAAGACTAGAATTCAAAAGTGTCATAACTGAATCATTTTGTTTACAATTTAATCATATATCTGACACCACCACTTTGTATGACCCATCTCTTCACACGTACATTATTCTTGCCTTGCATGAGATGAGTTGAATGCGAGGCTGTCTTTTTTGGCTTTTCAAGAAGTGAATGGTGCTCCTTTCGATTTTACGTTGATTATGAAAACCTGGTTTGATTGGCTGGCCCAAATTTGGATCTGCTGTGGTTGCATGCATTGCAGAATTTTAAGGGGTCAAGATAAGTGATGGGTTTTTTTCCCATTTCTAAAGGTCGACTGATGCCTGAAGTGCATTGTTAAAGAGTACTTTGAGCAGAAAACGTGTCAATGGGAGCCCTGGTAGACTTGGACCAGATTTTCATTGCCTGTTCTCTTGGTGGCCTCAGTTTCAATTTACATTACATATCCTAGTCGTGTTGAGTTTATGTCAAATCATTGACATCAACAAATTCATGGGGACTACGGGATCAGTCTGGTGACGCATTCCAGAGAGACGCTCACTCATGCTAGGTCTGTAACTAGCAAAGCGACTGTTGCTTGTTATTAAGGCCCGCTGAACGCCAATGTGGTGACTAGGCAGCGGTGGAGTGTCTGTGCCCCATAATCACTTGATATTGTTTGCTAGCTGTATACTGCTGGTGTTGAGAGTGCAACAGGACACACCTGGATGTGGCTGTTTGAGGAAGCCGGAAGGGGCAGTGTAGGTGGATAGTGCCACTGGGAATGAGGGTAGGTGGGGCACAGAAGATGAGACTGAAAAAAAAAGAGAAAAGTATTGTATATGGATTGTAAACACCAACAAATACTTCATATGGAGCATTGATGGATGAGCGAGAGAAAGAAGTTTTGGATTTGGTGTAATGCTGAAGCAACTTCTAGATACCATTTTTCATTTCAAACAAGTCAAAAAGTGTGATAAACATTCTCATAGTCTGATATGTGTGTGAGTGTGTGTGCGGGTGTGTTTAAAGGTATCACCTGTGTAACATGGAGAGCAGAAAGAACATTTCTGTCATAACCAGTTTCAGTCAGATACGGACACTTGAAAAGATTCAATTGTGTGCGGTTAGCTGTGACCAGTTTTGCATAGGAGCAAAGACTGGACCAAGCATACTAGAAACAGAAAATTTACGATCATGGTAGATCTCGATACTATAGTCGATTCTTTCATGTAATGTTACTATTGATATGCTGGCTCGAAGTAAGACTGCAGTTTCTGATGAGCACATCCCTCGTAGAAGAAACAGGCATTCGTACACCACAGTCGTAAAGTCACTCAAGAAGTTTGAAATTATAAACCTTTTTTAAATTTTTTTATGCTGCATGCCCAGATATGTGGATATTCCAAATCAGTCAAAGGGCTTTTGAGAAATATGAGCAAAGATAAAATATTTTGCTTGATTTCATGTTATTAAATCTAAATCGATTCAAAATTCATGATCAGCTTGAACACACAGTGTAATGTGACAATCTCTCCATACTTTTTACTTTCTGATGAGCACACCCCTCGTAGAAGAAACAGACATTCGTACACCACAGTCGTAAAGTCACTCAAGAAGTTAGAAATTATAAACCTTTTTTTTTCATTTTTTTTTATGCTGCATGCCCAGATATGTGGATATTATTCCAAATCAATCAAAGGGCTTTTGAGAAATATGAGCAAAGATAGAATATTTTGCTTGATTTCATGTTATTAAATCTAAATCGATTCAAAATTCATGATCAGCTTGAACAGACAGTGTAATGTGACAATCTCTCCATACTTTTTACTTTCACTTTCACCCAGTACATTGTCATTCATTTTTTTTTTCTTTCTAATAGGAGTGTTTCCTGTTGCATCCTTTAAAATGGTTTCTTCTTTGAAGACTCAAAAGCCTTCCTATCTCCCCTCCTCTCCACTCCACTTTTCCCCCCTACCCCTCATCATCATCATCTCTCTCTCTCTCTCTCTCTCTCTCTCTCTCTCTCTCTCTCTCTCTCTCATGTAATGAAGCTTAAAGAAAGAAAAGAAAAAAAAAGAACTGCATGCCATTATTGAAAAGATGGGAAAAAGCATGATTTTTCTTCTGTGCCTTGATAAGTTTAAAAAGCAGCATTTATAGTTTTTGTACATGCTTTGTGAATGAAACTTTGTCGGCCTTACATGTTACAACATTTAATATGTCTACGAATGCAACAGTCTTTAAAGGCTTCAGAATAATGGAAAAAAATAAAATAAAAACAACGCACACACACACACACACAGAACATAGCATGTTGCTGTCTATTGATAGGTGAATAAAATCTGTCATACATGTACAAAGCCTCTCATGAGTTCCAAAGCTTGAACAGAGAACTTTTTTAAAATTTATACATGCCCACTCATACATGTGCACACAGGCATGCAAGTACACACACACACACACAGGCACTCACACACATGCTCATGCACATGCACATGCTTCTACTGATACTGTATGAAATAATTTTCTTGGTTCTTTTCACATTGAAACAACAACAAAAAAGACCAAGTTTTGCAGATATCAGCAGAGATTCTTTTTTTTTTTTTTCATTTACATAAATGCATATGGAAATTACAAACAATATCTATCAGTACAGTAAGGGCAGCCAAACATGTACGAAACGAAACAACATGTAGCCGATTCCTAACTGTTTGCTGAGGCAGCCGTGAATTGTTCTGGTCCATTCTCATAAAATAAGGAACCAAGACAACAACCACTGTGATCAAAAAATAAATGAACTCTATGGAAATTCATGCAGGCAGAATATCCCCAAGGTGAAATCTTTCTGAGGACTCTTTAAAATCTTTGGATTTTTGATGCCCCGTCTTCTGGAAGTTCAGAGCTAGAAGCATCGGTTGTTCTTTTTTCGTTTTTTTTTTTTTTTTTTTTAGGAGGGGGGGGGGGGGGTGGAGTCTGTTTTTATGGTCATCTACTTTTTTTTTCCGTTTGTGGACCTTTATTCTGTCTATGTTATGGAAATGTGTGCATTTCTTTTTTTAATCTGAGATGTTTTTGGTTGTAATCTGGTGATTAGACGGTGAAATTGTGCTTACAGTCTATAGTGGACATGAGCTATCTATTCTGCTGTGTCTATTTGCCCATATCGCTTCTTTACATATATCTGTGGTATTTAGATGGTTTTCAATTATTTTTTACATCTAAAAATCTTTGAGCAATAAATCAAAGGAAATACCTGGTGCAGTCAGACAGCCTACTTTTATGGGGTGCAAAATGTCAATAGTTTAGCAGTCTTGTCATAACCAGTTTTTTTCCCTCTTTCAGGACGTCTTTTTTTATTCTTTAAAGTTCTGAACGGTTTTGTGATTTGACTTTGACTTTTTGCTGTGTGAGTTTGACAGCCCTGAAAAGACTGTTTGAAGGGATGGGCTATAATGATTAAAACTTAAACTTACGGATTCTTTGGTGCTCTCATGAATTTGAAATTATATATAGGTTTATTCATCATTTAAAAATGAACAAGCAGAAATGCTGAAACATCTTTTTATCTATAATATTGAAAGAAACTGAAACCATTAACCATTTAGCCCATTGACATGCATGCACATGCATGTATACATATGATTATGTGAAACTCGCCATCTGAACTTTGGTCATTTGAGACGGGGCAAACACAGACCCAACTGCCATTACTTTGCCAGATTTAAGGCTGACGTTTGTCCACAGATGGCCACAGACATTTAGCACATGCTATCTGCAAATGGAAGCTACAGCATGTACCCTACCTGTCATATTTTGTTCCAATCAAACTTGGTTCCCAAGCCAAACAGACGTACTACCAACTCTCTTAGTACATGTCCTTCTGCAGTCGAGTTACCGACAAAAGAGAACAGGTAAAAGAAGCTATCACCTTATGTTTAACCCACTGAAAAAACGCTTAATGACATCTGTCCTGTCGTGTGTTCGTTTTTGTGTGTGTTTTTTTCTTTTATTCTAGTGAACTTGTTACTCTCTTGTTCTCTTGTTTCATCTACCGCCTGACTCACTTTGCTTTTGACCTAAAATGCTGACTATGAGTATATCTACAAACTTGTGAACTGAGGCACTTGTATGTTGATGAACAAAAGACCCAGCAATGTACGCAACAATCATATGACATCAATGGATCTTGCAAACCCCTGGTGCATCACTGGTGACTAAATACAATGCCTGAGAGAGGACCACTTTAGTCGCAGTAAAAAAGATGTACAGATTCTGTACTGGTGCAAGTAGTGGTGTACACATGGTCAAACAGCTTCTGCATCTTCAAACAATGCGCAGATGTGAACTGCACCTAGTCCCGTCATATGTTAGCAGGTGCCACCAATGAATAGCAGCAGTTGTTTCCCTCCTGTCTTGCTCCATGGCCGCAAAATCACAAGAAAATCTGGGCATTATTGCCCCTGTCACATTATTGAACAGATTAACTGCACCATGAGTTAATGGAAGTATGACAAAGTATGACCTAGCCACGCACACAAATTCGTCCTGTTGTGACTTGCGTGGCAACAATTGTAACCAAGGGGGGATTTCACACTATCTGAACTCCCAACATTTGGTACAAGTTTTTCTATCATGTAGATCAATACAGTGATGAGCAAGCAGGTAGCCTCACCTGAAAGGTTGAAATGATTCTACAGATACGAAACAGCACCCCAACGAATAACACACTTAAGTCCCGCAAATGTGAACTTACCATACTTCAAACAATGGCTGTGGACACATAGGCCACCCTCGTTGGGTGGCACTGCCATACCCATCCTATAAAGCAAAAACATAGAAGTACTACATCACTGCTGGACAAAAAAAGTATACATATATATACATTCCAACCATCTCAGTCTTGTAAGAAACCTCTCTCTCTCTCTCTCTCTCTCTCTCTCTCTTCTCTCTCTCTCTCTCTCTCACACACACACACACACACACACACATACACACACACACACACACATGCACACACACACACATGCACACACACACACACACACACACACACACACACACACACACACACACACGCATGCATGCACGCACGCACGCGCATACGCCCCAACACATGTGCGCGCGCACCCAGTACCAAGTGTTCTCTGTTTCACAAAACAACCCAAAAAATGTAAGTGCTATATGCCTCATGCAGTGTTTTCCTTTCCCATTGTTCATGCATGCAGGCACATCTCTTGTCTGCATTCACTGTCTAAATCATTTGCTTTTTCCAAGTCTCTCAAAGTCTTTTATCATCCTAGGATTTTTTTTTTCTTCCCAGATCTCACCAAGTCATGTATCATCCCTATCAACGTTTGTGTGCCTGTCGCCATCGTGAAAATGAAAATGTAAGCATGTGTTCATCAGAATGGTGAGTGCTGATCATGAGAGTTCAGACTACTATGAGAGTTCTGGAAGTGCATCCTTTTGATCTGTGGGCGAATTCAGAGGAGCGAGGATGTTGCCCTGAAAGCCTGTTGACTCTGACAGACCCGTGGTGTCCGCATCCATCTTGAGTGGCCGGATTTCATCCTTGCCTGGCGATGCTTCGATCAAGGTATCACTAGGGGCAGCGGCTTCTCCTCCACATCCTCCAGTGAAGTCTATCTGATCCAGATCTTCAAGATGTTTTGTGTGGAGATGCTTGCGGTGGCCTTGAAGAACCACAGCAAAGTTACTATCTTTACTTTCCGCTGCACGACTGAGCCGAGACATTGGCTGTTTGAGGCGTTTGTTGCTGTTAGAATCTAGGATCTGGGACTCGTTCACGTAGGTTTTAGCTCTGCTGCCAGCATTCCTCTTTGCGCGGACAGTTAATATGAGAGGTCGCAACACGATGTCGTGCACCTGAGTGTAGAACTGGTTATGATGTGGTCTGGTGACACGCTTGCTGAATGTGGGATTAGAGTCCTGCACATGTGTGTTCGCCTGGTCGTGTTGTGATCTAGTGACACGCTGGTTGAATGCAGGACTCTGCCGGTGGTTTTGATGAGTGACGCTCAGAGACAAGTCGATCGTACGGTCATCACGTGTATCAGATTTATGGGGAAGAACCCAGGAATGAGATTTGGAGGTGATGGGGGGCTTGTCGTACTGGAAATACCCCAGCTGGTCTGCCTGGTCCTCGGTCAGGAGAGGTTTGGAGAAGAAACGCCCGGGAACCTGCTTCCCTGCACTGATGGGAGCTCGCACCGGGAAGATGGTCACAACGTCCTCTGTAGACTTCGGGATGAGGTCTTTGAAGCTCAGGCTGGATGGGGGCGTCTTAATGTCGTTCTTCTGTCGTTCTTCGTGTTCCCCCCCTTCCAGAGAGCTGGACAGGGAGGCGGGAGGAGCGGTCAGAGATCGGGACGCACGTTGAGAGTTCACCACATTGCTGGGTCCCATCACCACCAGGGACTCTCTCAGCTCCTCCTCCACCTCAGGGTCCAGGGCCCATGACTTCACCTGGGTGGCCTGGAAGGCTGAGTGACGCCAGCGGAATCCGCCATGTCGTTGTCTGGCTATTCTCTGTGCCAGAGAGAATTTGCTGGGGAGAGGGCGGGGCAGGGCCATGCCATCCAAGAGGACAGGCACAGGTGGTGGCTGCTGAGCCAACTGGACAACATTGCACACCACACCGGTCGCCATCTGCGGGCGGTACAATTATCGTTCTTTCCACCAAATGAGTAGCTTAAGTCCGTTAAAACTTGACGAAAAAAAAAAAAAGGAAGAAAATCAGTTAATGAAATCAAATAAACCCATTCCTACAGCACATGTTGAAAAGTCTTTTGAAGATAAAGTGTGCCTTAAATTTTCTTCCTCCACAATCATCACTTCTTACCGCACATGTTGAAAAGATGACACGTTTTTCGAATTTTATGAACACCAGTTGCTGACGTTTAAGTTGTGCCCTGACTAGTAAACAATTCAAGAAACACAACGAAAGAACGACTACTTCCCTCGCCAGCAGCGATACACACAATCAACGTAGCTCACATAACACTTACGAAACAAACCTCGCGTGCTTAGATGCAATAAAGATTTGAGGTTTATCCGGCACTGATTTGTAGACGTCCCGAAAGTAGGCTACGTCCCAGCAACCTGTTACATGCGCCTCTCTATTATTTCATCACAGAACTAAATAAAAATCCATGGTACAGTTAAAATTCACTCTGCAAGTCATAAACGGTGCTAAAAGTTAAACAGTCCCTAGCCTCAAACCCGTAAATAGGTTTAAATTTGCGAGGTTCACACAGAGCAAACGAATTAGTGGAGCTCCGCTTTGACAATGCGTGACGACTGTTTTTCGCCTTTCCAGCCATTCTCCTTGTGGCTAATCGCTCTCCACATGTGTTGGTGTTCAGTCAAGTGTATCAGTGGATTATTGGCTTTAGTGCACTTAGGTATACTGTCGACGATTGCGTGACTGGTAAGGGTAGTACACATTTTGTGTTGACTGATCAGTGAGTGCATATATCCACTGATCACGCCCGCAGAGAGAGAGAGAGAGAGAGAGAGAGAGAGAGAATGTGTGTGTGTGTGCGTGTGTGTGTGTGTGTGGGGGGGGGGGGGGGGGGGGGGGGGCAGAGAAGGGAAGGGAGAATCGGCGAAAATGACAACGATGCCAAATTCATTATGTTGGAGGTCTAGCTGACAAGAGAGAGAGAGAGAGAGAGAGAGAGAGAGAGAGAGAGAGAGAGAGAGAGAGAGAGAGTTATTGGCGACTTGTACTGTTTATGTGTACTGGTTTGTGCGCGCGTATATACATGATTGCCGTGAATGCACGTGAATCAAAAAGTGAATTGGGTAAGTGGATCCTTCATTGTCCTCACCCCACTCTCCTTTTTCCTCATCCACTCCCACCCGCCCAAACACACACGTGCACAGAACAGAACATTGCTCTCTCTCTCTCTCTCCTCTCTCTCTCTCTCTCTCTCTCTCTCTCTCTCTCTCTCTCTCTCTCTCTCTCTCTCTCTCACCGGCACACGCATGCAGACATGCAATGCACACCGAACTTGAAGGGATCAATCGCAAATATCTAGAACTCTCAGCTCCTTCAACAGATTATGTGCAAGTCTTATGACAGCAGCTAGCATTGAACATGACACTTCAGCACAGTTCATAGTTTCAAAAACTGGCAAATCAATAGCATCATTCTACAGGTCTCATATCTTATTATTCATGGTGTGAAATTCTCACATACATTGAAAATACTTCCCAGAACGGTTCAAAGTTGCAAATGGTATATCCCTGTTCAAATCTGGAGGCAGGTCCGAACCATCGAATCACAGACGTATAAGACCAGCTGCATGGCAGTTCCCCCTCCCCCCCCCCCCCCCCTCCTTCCCCAGGATATAGCCTTCAAGCACAAGTGATCATCTTGACTCATAATGTCTAATACGTAAAAATCAGACAAGTTTCAGAACAAAAACTAACCAGCCACCAAACAATGAAAACAGTCTGATCATCCAGCTCACCGCAAACCTTGCAGATCACTGGCATTTTCATGTACATGAAAGTGGGTGTAAATCTTGTGGATCCCTAAAAGCTGACCACACTGCCAAGCCTGATGGTGTCATTGATCTCAACGTATTCAGACACCATAGCAGTGGCACTGAAACTGCATCACGGGTCCATGGCTCTTGGAGGTGTGAGGCAACTTGATGACGTAACTCTGCTCCCCTGTTATACCCGGGGCCGGGAAGAGCCGTGTTTGGATGGGGCATAGTCTTGTACTTTCGGGATCCGGGAGGCTAGTCTAAGATATGCCGTCTGGGCCGTTGGGGATTAAGACTTCAGGCATGGACTCGGTGCAGTTGTTCATCAATGGCCCTCCTGCTTTGTCCTTGAGGCTGCCGCCACTCGAACATGAAGACGAACAACCTGTAGCCCTGAGGACAAGTTTGGGAAGGGAACCATGGCAACGCCTGCCGATGGAGGACTCTTTGAGGTCGATCAACACTGTAGTCCACGTGTCCTGTAGTATAAGAACCTGCCTCAGACTTCAGTCTGAGAAGACAGAAGAAACAACGGCCATGGACTTTCCCCGGTCTATATAAAATTCTGACCTCCTGTCAGCACTACAACTCTGTCAGACCACCTTCACCAGAGCTAGAGATTTCTGTAGTAGACATATCCTTTAAGATCTCAGACTGAATCTAACCACACCATCTTGCACCAAAATCGAGAAGATAAGTGATTGCTCGTTCTTCGTTTTCATTGTCCTGAACGTTGTTTATCTTGCCTGAAGAAGACCTGAGAAGGCGAAACGCGTTGTGTTTTGTGTTGTGCTTTGTCCATGTTAACCGGCGGAGTTACTTAAAATTCCTTTAAAAAAAAAAAGAAAAGATTATTTCAATTTCTGCCTGCAGTCACCTCATTTTTTGAAAACTTACCAATTTCAGTTTGGGAAGAGCCAAACGACAAACAACCTGCCAGCAAATTCAGAAACTTACATTTCTCCTGATGTGACGGGGAAACCGACTACCTGCCGGTGAACACAGAAACTACAGACCTTGTCTTGAACAATGTGTCCTTAGAGGCCTCTGGCTAAGAAGAGGAGAGGGTGAACGTGCTGTTCAAACAGTAGAAAGTCTGTGGAGAAAAAAAGATGAAGGCAAGCAATTGGCTTTGCCTGACTATCCAGCCACACCTTTGGATGGCCTCAATCTCTCCCCTCCTCAGCTATTAATGGGAAGGTGATCAAAGCACAAGCTGCCATCCCTTCAAAGTCCCCGCCTCTGTGTATGTGATCATCAATAGATCAGGCGGCATATGAACATCGAAAAAAACAACAACAAAAAAACCTGCAACAGAGTCAGATCGTGATACACGCTCTGAAGGGAGCCAAGGCCAGGCTGAGGAAACAGCAGCAACATCACCTGGATGTTTCACCCAGAAACTGCACCTGATCCTCCTCGCAGTGAGTGTCGGACACGTGTTGGACGTGAACTCCACCCACCTCAACGGCTGGACCTCTAACTGTCCTGAAATCTACAAGTTTATTTCGTGGCAACGACTGCTAGCATCAATCTATTGTTTCGTGTCCAGTTTGCAATTCTACATTTATATTCAGTTTTCGTATTCTTCATGAGGGGGAAAGATGAACATCAATGTGATGTACAAAGCACCGCGGAACCTTAGCAACAGCCCCACTCGGAAATCAGTTTAGCAACATTTATCAGCAGAATACTGTACCATTTTCATCTTTAACGAGCGTATCAGAATCTGGGAATATGTACTTAAGAGCACCTAGAGAATATGAAGTGAATTTCACTCTTCGGTACATGAGGGGGAGTGTGGGAGGGGCGGGTTGAGAGAACTTCAATTGTAGTGCCACGTGGTTGCACATCTAGCACTGAGCAGTACCAGCGCTCCTTCTTCGTGCAGACCGTCATGGATTGGAATGAACTGAACGAGCAAGTCATCCAGGCAGGCTCTGTGGCAGCGTTCTCTGCAGCAATCGGCAGAGTTACTATGTTGCCATTCTTGCGCTAAATTGCAGCAAAAATGTTTTTAACAGTACAGGTCAATCTTAGAATAAGATAGCCTGGGTGGATGCAGCGCCGCAACAGGGTCCCATTGAGCTGAACTCGGGGATGGCCGTTGGGGCATCAGTTTCATTGGGTCGGAACGTTTTTAAAAAGGAAGTACACCAACATTTTAAAACGTTTTTATTTACCTGAAGGGGGCTACTCTCTCCTTTTCCGTTGCTATTTATAACCTAGGAAGGTTCCAGCAACGTACAAGTCCTGATCCTCTTCTTCTTCTTCTTCTTCCGTTAGTAACCACAGTCAAGTGTTTGACTATTATTGTTACGTTTGGGGTGAAGACGACAGAAAAAAAAAAAAAAAGAGAGAAAAAAAACAACCTTTAATTGAGAGAATGAAGGAGGGTATAGAGTACAAAGAAGGGTGGAGTGGGGAGGGGGGGGGGGGGAGGGGAGGGGAGGAGAGAGTTGGATTTACGGAATTGCAGATACCTTCCTACTGAAGGTACCTGCCATTGGGACCTGCACTGTTTCCTGGGGGAGCAGATTCCAGTCCCTTACTGTTCTTGGGAGGAACGACATATTTCTTTGTTCCGTCCGGCATGTTATCCTGCTGAATTGTTGGTTGTGGCCCCTCCTTGATCTTGTTTGGAGGGGTTTTAGATGGTGGAACTTAACAGCCGTTGTGTTGTGTTCCACGTTGTAAAACATGGTTAGTCGTGCCGCTTTCCGCCTCGTCTCAAGGGGTGGCCATTTTAGTTCCTCCAGCATGATGGTGACGCTGGAGGTTTGCTTGTAATTGTTCATGACGAAGCGGGCCGCTCTACATTGGATGGCCTCTATGTCCTGTATATCTTGGGCAGTGTGTGGGTCCCAGACAGCAGAGGCATATTCCAGCACTGGTCTCACTAGTGCTTTATGTGCCATTTCTTTGACCTTCCTGCCGGTGTTCTTTAGATTCCTTCGCAGGAAGCCCAGCGTCTTGTTGGCTTTGGCGCATATGTTGTTGACGTGCCTATTCCATTTGCCGTCGTTTTGCAGGGTCACTCCGAGATACTTCGTGTTGTTGCTGCTCTGGAGAGTCTGGTTGTGGAGTTGGTATCCAGCAGTGAGTGTATCTCTTTTGCGGGTCACATGCATGACTGTGCATTTGTCTGGGTGGAAGGCTATGTCCCATTCCCTCTCCCACTGTACTAGCGCCTCAAGGTCTTTCTGGAGGGCTTGCTGGTCTGCTTCGCCTCAAATGTGACTGTAGACGATGGTGTCGTCAGCGAATAGGCGTGTGCTGGATTGGACCCTGTTTGGGAGGACGCCAGATCTAAATGCTACTGGTTCCGAGCGTGATCCGTCCACCACTACTGACTGACGTCGGTTGCCCAAGAAGTTGCCGATCCTGATCCACATAACAACATACACATTGCAACTGCTTCAAAATCGGATGCAATATGCCGCAAGAACTTGTCTATGCGATAAAGTTATTGTAGTGAGGAGGGTTCATGCTCTGACAGATGACACTTGTATGCAACTTCGAGAGTAAGAGAGAAAACACAAGTGTTTGGGTTCAAATTTGTATCTGTGGACATGGACCAAGAGATGGCTGCTGAATGAAACAAGGGCATTAACTCTAAATGCTGTCGAATAAGTGCGTGACAGACGTGTCGATGCCAAGTGCGCAGAAAGCAAGATGAGGGAACGAGCTGGTAAGATTGAATGGAAGTTTTCGTGATTTACAAGTTGACATGAATTTATCAGATAAACAGAAGAGTGAGTTAAACCGTATCGGTTCAAAACCAATACCATTTTCATTGAAAATTTGTCGGTATCCTGTTATCGGAAATGAAATGAGGCAGGGAACAGTAAACGATAAACAGTAAACAAGTTGGGTATTTTTTGCTCCCATAAGAAAACCTAACACAGAGTAACTTTTATTCAAGACTGGCACAGCCTTTTAAACTTGAATAAAGTCAGACAAATACATAGACGAACAATCTAATAGTGGGGGAAAAAACAAGCGCAGGCCAACAACTGAACTATCTTCATAGTAATGACTTGGCAAAGATTTGGACTTAAGGAGGGGGGGGGGGGGGGGGGGGGGGGGGGGGGGGGGGGGGGGGGGGGGGGGGGGGGGGGGGGGGGGGTAATTTGAAGATGGAGAAACTGGGAACATGAAATTAAGAAAATATGTTACAGATATGAAAACTCTTCACTAGCTGCATAAGGGAACCATCGCAACCTCTTTTGAAGGCAGATATATTTGTATTGCCTGCTCCGAGGCCTTTCGTCCGCTGGGTCGGACTCATCAGGGAGACACGGCTGGTTGTGTCTGCGCTCCTGGCGTCAAATAGAGACACACCACAGTCCATAATACTGTGGTGTTCTCACCACCAAGAGTGCAAAAAAGAATCCAATAGCACTCCCAAAGCAGCCAGCGAAGAGTAGTAAATGAAACCAAACGAAAGTTTGGGGAGGAAAAAAGTTGCTGAAAAAACTAAAGACATTATGCAAACAGTATAAAATAAAGGGGACAATCTTTGAGCCTACGCTTGAGGATCCACCCAAAGATGCAAGGGAGATCAAAAGACAAACACACAGACGGACAGAAACAAATACAAATAACCTCAATTTAATCAAAACAAAAATCGGAAATGAAATGAGGCAGGGAACAGTAAACGATAAACAGTAAACAAGTTGGGTATTTTTTGCTCCCATAAGAAAACCTAACACAGAGCAACTTTTATTCAAGACTGGCACAGCCTTTTAAACTTGAATAAAGTCAGACAAATACATAGACGAACAATCTAATAGTGGGGGAAAAAACAAGTGCAGGCCAACAACTGAACTATCTTCATAGTAATGACTTGGCAAAGATTTGGACTTAAGGGGGGGGGGGGGGGGGGGGGGGGTAATTTGAAGATGGAGAAACTGGGATCATGAAATTAAGAAAATATTTTACAGATATGAAAACTCTTCACTAGCTGCATAAGGGAACCATCGCAACCTCTTTTGAAGGCAGATATATTTGTATTGCCTGCTCCGAGGCCTTTCGTCCGCTGGGTCGGACTCATCAGGGAGACACGGCTGGTTGTGTCTGCGCTCCTGGCGTCAAATAGAGACACACCACAGTCCATAATACTGTGGTGTTCTCACCACCATGAGTGCAAAAAAAGAATCCAATAGCACTCCCAAAGCAGCCAGCGAAGAGTAGTAAATGAAACCAAACGAAAGTGTGGGGAGGAAAAAAAGTTGCTGAAAAACTAAAGACATTATGCAAACAGTATAAAATAAAGGGGACAATCTTTGAGCCTACGCTTGAGGATCCACCCAAAGATGCAAGGGAGATCAAAAGACAAACACACAGACGGACAGAAACAAATACAAATAACCTCAATTTAATCAAAACAAAAATCGGAAATGAAATGAGGCAGGGAACAGTAAACGATAAACAGTAAACAAGTTGGGTATTTTTTGCTCCCATAAGAAAACCTAACACAGAGTAACTTTTATTCAAGACTGGCACAGCCTTTTAAACTTGAATAAAGTCAGACAAATACATAGACGAACAATCTAATAGTGGGGAAAAAACAAGCGCAGGCCAACAACTGAACTATCTTCATAGTAATGACTTGGCAAAGATTTGGACTTAAGGGGGGGGGGGGGGGGGGGGGGGGGGGGGGTCTTTCGGTGCTTTGGGTATGTCTTTTGCTCTTGGTGGACACCAGTATATGAGTGTGTGTCTCTATTGAGCAGAGCGACAAACAGCGTGTCTCTGTGATCACGAAAGCTCGAGCAGCAATAAAAAACTGCTCAAAAGTCGAGGTTCCTAGAGTGTGAGTTATATCTGTAATTTTTTAATTTATTTCCCTAAATACCCCCCCCCCCTCCTTAGTCCAATCTTTGCAGTCATATATGAAGATAGTTCAGTTGTTGGCCTGCGCTGTTTTTTCCCACTATTAGATTGTTGTTATGTATTTGTCTGACTTTATTAAGTTTAAAAGCTGTGCGTCTGAATAAATTACTTGTGTGGTTTCTTAGGAGCAAAAAATACCCACTGTTTATGTTATCGTTTATGTTCCCTGCTCATTCATTTCGATTTTTGTTTTGATTAAATTGGGTTATTGTATTTGTTTCTGTCGTCGTGTGTTTGTCTTTGATCTCCTTGCATTTGGTGGATCTCAAGCGTAGGCTCAAAGATTGTCCCCTTTATTTTATACTGTTTGCATAATGTCTTTAGTTTTTCAGCAACTTTTTTCCTCCCCACACTTTCGTTTGGTTTCATTTACTACTCTTCGCTGGCTGCTTTGGGAGTGCTATTGGATTCTTTTTTGCACTCTTGGTGGTGAGAACACCACAGTATTATGGACTGTGGTGTGTCTCTATTTGACGCCAGGAGCGCAGACACAACCAGCCGTGTCTCCCTGATGAGTCCGACCCAGCGGACGAAAGGCCTCGGAGCAGGCAATACAAATATATCTGCCTTCAAAAGAGGTTGCGATGGTTCCCTTATGCAGCTAGTGAAGAGTTTTCATATCTGTAACATATTTTCTTAATTTCATGTTCCCAGTTTCTCCATCTTCAAATTACCCCCCCCCCCCCCCCCCCCTCCTTAAGTCCAAATCTTTGCCAAGTCATTACTATGAAGATAGTTCAGTTGTTGGCCTGCGCTTGTTTTTTCCCCCACTATTAGATTGTTCGTCTATGTATTTGTCTGACTTTATTCAAGTTTAAAAGGCTGTGCCAGTCTTGAATAAAAGTTACTCTGTGTTAGGTTTTCTTATGGGAGCAAAAAATACCCAACTTGTTTACTGTTTATCGTTTACTGTTCCCTGCCTCATTTCATTTCCGATTTTTGTTTTGATTAAATTGAGGTTATTTGTATTTGTTTCTGTCCGTCTGTGGTTTTGTCTTTTGATCTCCCTTGCATCTTTGGGTGGATCCTCAAGCGTGGCTCAAAGATTGTCCCCTTTATTTTATACTGTTTGCATAATGTCTTTAGTTTTTTCAGCAACTTTTTTTCCTCCCCACACTTTCGTTTGGTTCTCATTTACTACTCTTCGCTGGCTGCTTTGGGAGTGCTATTGGATTCTTTTTTGCACTCTTGGTGGTGAGAACACCACAGTATTATGGACTGTGGTGTGTCTCTATTTGACGCCAGGAGCGCAGACACAACCAGCCGTGTCTCCCTGATGAGTCCGACCCAGCGGACGAAAGGCCTCGGAGCAGGCAATAGAAATATATCTGCCTTCAAAAGAGGTTGCGATGGTTCCCTTATGCAGCTAGTGAAGAGTTTTCATATCTGTAACATATTTTCTTAATTTCATGTTCCCAGTTTCTCCATCTTCAAATTACCCCCCCCCCCCCCCCCCCCCCCCCCCCCTTAAGTCCAAATCTTTGCCAAGTCATTACTATGAAGATAGTTCAGTTGTTGGCCTGCGCTTGTTTTTTCCCCCACTATTAGATTGTTCGTCTATGTATTTGTCTGACTTTATTCAAGTTTAAAAGGCTGTGCCAGTCTTGAATAAAAGTTACTCTGTGTTAGGTTTTCTTATGGGAGCAAAAAATACCCAACTTGTTTACTGTTTATCCTGTTAGGTAAGGAAATTGCTGGTTGCACCACTCGGCTCCTCACGGTCCCACCCACCTCACACACTTACCATGCCGGCAAAGTCATGAATGTATGGAACAGTACGTAAATTATTGGAAATGATTATGGACATATCGGAAAATGTTCGCTTAAAAATACAGGAATAAAAAATTCCGCGAGTCTAGAAAGAAAGAGTGGAGGGGGAGGGACAGGGGGCGGGGTGGAGGTGGAGCTAGCCGTTATAACGTAGGGAGTTGACCCCCCTCCCCAAAAAAAAAAAAAAAAAAAGGAAAGAGAGAGAGAGAGAGACACCCCTATCAGAACGCAAGAACATGAAGTTAAATGGTGTTATCTTGATCAGGTATCAGAGAAGAAAATTATGATTTTTTTAAGCATTTTAATTTTCGCTCCCCCCAAAAAAGTTGAAATGTAAACACGCTCAGGTGCCTCCCCCCAAACCCCCCCCCCCCAAAAAAAAACAAAAAACAAAACAACAACAACAACAACAACAAGCAAACAAAAAAAAGAACCACCAAAGATCATGGCAGGTAATGGCAGTCTAACAATGACATCCGATGTGGGGTCCGGAATAGCTCAGTTGATAGAGCACCGGACTCGTGATCCTGAGGTTACGGGTTCGAATTTCGGTACAGCGGGGATTTTTCCCTCGGAGTTAACAGTGGTTCTAACTCCATTCCCCATACAGTCCTTCGAATGAGACTATAAACAGAGGTTCCGTGTGTGAACGCATGCACAACATCTTGCACACACGTAAAATCCCATCACCAACTTTCGGAAGAGAAGGCCAGTTTGGCCGTTGGTATGGATGACACGTTACACATAGCATGCACCTACCCCAAAGTTGGAGTATGGCTGCCTTAATGGCGGGATAAAAAACGGTCATACACACATAAATGTTAGTAATGGTCAAAGTTATGACCGCTGAACATTAATGGAAGAAGAAGAAGAAGACTAATTAATATTACATCCCGCTTACCTACCATTTCAGCACTTCAAACTTTCTGGGTGAAGGGAAAGTATGACTGAACCTATCAGTTCACTTGAAACTTTGCAGACACTCACAAAAAAAGAACCAAGAAAAATCAAGAACCTTTTTGAATGACAAAGACTAAATGGATCATGTTTGGATTTGTCAGATTGTTGAAGTGAAGACATGCTTGGGAACCTAAAATAATTATGACAGCCATGTGTGTGTATACCTCAGCCAATTGGCTTGCAGGAAAATCTTTACAATAACAAAGTTATGTGGTTGGGAATCATGAATAATTATATGAGAAACATCAGACTGTCCATGCTGTCTGCGGAGGAGAAGTAAAAAGAACAGTTACATGCATTACTTTTGCTACAATGTAGTAGCAACAGCAAAATTTTCATATCCGTTGCTATAGGATCATACTTTAATGCTTTTCTAATTTCCAACCTCGCATTTCTCAACAAATGTTTTCTGATGTTTTCACAATGGTTCTAATATATCTGATATTATTTCAGTGAGAAAAAAAAAAAAAAGAAAGAAGGAAAGAACTAAACTGGTTCAGGGTCCGTAGGCTGTTGTGCCTTTATGTAAGGAGCTGTCAGCAGGCGTAAATCTTTTTGTGGATGGGTCAGTGAAAGTGGGTAACCAGATCCACTGATACCAGTCCCTAGCTCTGGCCTTAGTATCAATCTGATGTTGAACTGGGCCTGTACAGTGCTGCATACGCAAACATGAATCACAGTTTTGGGATGGGGAAAGGGGGGGGGAAGTGGGGGGGGGGGGGGGGGGTATGGATTCAAGCAGTTTGTTGTGTTGAAAGATTTCAAGGATGGTGGTGAGACTGTCATCCTGATCAAGAGTGTGTATACACATGATGATATGTTATATATATTATTTTAAGATATGACTTTGACAAGAACAGAATTGACAGGTCGTGATATTGTGGAGGAAATGATCAGGGAGGAAGGTTTTTAGTTTTTTCCCTCCCCAGTCTCCTGTTTGTACTTATAAACAGAGGCAGCAATTGGTGACCAATCCATGTGGTCATTTTCTCCTTTGAATTTTGTTCACGTAGGCTGTATGTATGGACTGATTGGAAACGCCTGTAGGTTGTCTGCTGAGTTACTAATGTTGTTAGTGCCTGTTACAGTTAGAGAAATAACTGGTGTGTGCCATGGTTTGGGCTAGCCGTCTTTGGGGAGTGCTGTGCATCTACGGTGATGAGACCATGTGTTACAAACATTTCGATTTCACTCATGATTATCATCAGTTGATTCAGATCTACATATCTTGGGTTTCGCTTTGTACATGTTAAGTTTAATGTAACATTTGTTTACCAAATGATGTATGCACAAATTGTGTAATGATTCCAAAAGTCTTTTGAAAGTACCAGAATAAGGCAGAATGTGGCAGAAGCTTCCAGGAACCATCTCTTGAATGTTCAGAGCATTATGGCTGGCTATAACATGTGATGGTTCTGGATCCTTCGGGAAAGTTCAGTACATTTTGATCGGCCGTGCCATATCATAATTCTTGAAAATTCCAGACAGCGCCATGATTACTGATTGGTTAAGCCACCTTTTTCTCGAGTTTTTGATTTTATTGTCTATAAATGATTGAGAGAATAAAAGAGTGTGATACTGATATAGAGAGAAGTTGAGAGTGAAGGTGTTTGAGAATTTTATTTTGGGACCAAAGCAATGGCCATGGAGTTTTGGTCTGAATATTCTGCTATAATCAAACATTTTAACATTGTTATGAGAGTCAACCCTTTTTCTCTCTAAATCAATTCAACAAGCGATCAGAATCAAAACTCTTATCACCTACCTTTGCTCACTGTCCAGCTTTCTGAAGTACCAAGAGAACAGGAGTTTTTTTTAATTTTTCTTAGTTGTAGCATCATGGTGGAGCTTAAAAATGAGAAGTGAGCTCCCTTCCTTCTCACCTTTAAGGATGTCCGATCCAAGCCCTGGAGCATGTCGTCTACACACATTGCAGATCTTCTTGTATCGGTTGGACACCCATGTGGCTGCTCTTTTGTGAACGTTTTTGAGGCAAGAGATGCCTTCTGACAAGTGGGGATCCCACACAGGGGTGGCATACTCCAAGACAGAACAGACGAGTGCCTTGCAGGCTGCATACATGATTAATTCCTAGCTGATTCACTAATGTGTGTTGTGACAAATGAAGTCCAAGGCTCTGCTGGCTGTGATGGTGATCTTGGAAATAGGCAGCCCCCCTCTCAGGTTCTTTGTGAGAGTGACCCCTTGGCTTGGTATTTAACTTGGGTTGCTTCTTATGGTGTATAGCCAAGGAGATGGCAGATGCACTCTTAAGTTTTACTACGGCAGATCCTTTCAAACACTTTCTTCACAATGAAGGCATTGTAAAAAGCTTTAGGCCGTGACAAGTGAAAATCTGCTGTGATGGAATAGTTTCAGTGCTTTCCATTTTGTTGCCAGATAAAACTAAAACTAACAGAACCTCTCATAGAGGTCAAGTTCCTAAAATCCTTCACATCCACTGTTTGCAGCTATCTGGATGGGTTTTCTCCGACTCCACTTGTTGCTGCCAATAATGTCATCCTCATGGGGTTGTTAGCGTAAATTCAGATCAGAGTTTAGCAGCAGATCTTCAAAGAAAAAGCCCCCCTTAGACAAGTGTTTGGGCCCTGAACTCCTTACGCTATTCGTCTTAGGGAGCTGTGTTGGATCCAGGTCAAGGCAACTAGAGAGCCTTCTGTGGTCAGAAATATTTTCAGTGCTGTTGGGATTCAAACCTCTTGGATAGTTTGATATTTTAAGGCCAGGTTGCTTGTGTTGGATGTCTTATCCAAATATGTATCAGACGCCTGTTGTAAGTTAGGACGTACAAACCTTATGAAGTTCTCTTTCATTCCTTCCTAACTAGATCCAGCTGGATCTCTTTTCATTTGCCACTGCCATTGTCTGTGTAGGGTTCTGGTCCTCTTCTTAAAGAAATCAAAAACTGTTTCTAGAGATCATAGGCTGATTAGTCGACACCCCTCCTCACTGAAACCTGCAGGGCGGAGACCTTGGCTCAGGAGCCATACTCTCTCAACCTGATAGCTAGATTGTCATACTGTCGGTCTAGTTGATTTTAGCTTCCATCATACAGCTTTTATATGAAATAGTGAGTTCAACTTCAAGTATTTGTTCTGATGAATCAAACTGAGTGGGTGCCACTCTTCCTGATGATCTCTGGATGGTTTCTGCTGTGCACTCCAAGTCATCCACTCGATCCAGTAAACCCAATTACTCACACACACACACACACACACATGCATACACCAGCAGCATGCCTCACCTCCTCCCACACACTCCCATTTCTTACACACACACACACACACACACACACACAACCACACACAGTAAGCAGACCCACAGTTGCCCCCCCCCACCCCACCCCCACACACGCATACACACAAATAGCCTACACACACACACACATACACACACACACACACACACACACACACACACACACACACACACACACACACACACACTTGCGTGCACACACATGTAGGCACACTCACTGTACTGATACATACACATGGAGATGCGCATATACATCCACACATGCACATTCATATGTCCATATGAACACACACACACACACACACTTTCTCTGACACACGCACAAACACACGCACACTCACGCACGCACGCACGCACCTGTATGCGCACGCACACGCACGCACGCACACACGCACGCACATCCACATGCACTTGCATACACACACGTAGCCACACTCGCTATACTATTGACCATGAAGATGCATATATTATTACACACACACACACACACACACACACACACACAACACACCATTACTACATTGATATTCTTGCAGTAAAGGTTAGCTAAAGCGATGACAAACAAATCTTTTGGTATGAAATGAAGCTCATATTATTTAAAAAAAAAAAAAAAAAAAAAAAAAAAAAGTAAAAGAGAGAGAGAGAGAGTTTTCCCATGGATTGCAGTGTGTAAAGGGTGGGGTGGGACATTGAGAGGAATATAATGGCTCACCCAGGTGCCAAAACTCATCTCAAGTCATGCGAAACAAACGAGTCCAGCCACAAGAAATTCAAATAGGGGCACCAAGCTGCGCAAGTCCCTCCACTTTCACTCCTCCTCCTCCTCCATCCCCTCCCCCTCCACTCCAAATCCCTGAACTTTTTATATATATATATATTTTTGGTTTTGATTTTTCTTTCTTTTTTTTTTTGTTTGTTGGAAAATTCTTTGCCATGACTTTTGATGAACAGATCATGGTTTCATGTGAGGCCGATCAGAAAATCTGTGGACATACTAATGCTACAATCATCTTTTTATTTGTGTAGTCAGTTTACCCTGGCTCACACACATTTTCACTCACACAGACATATATACTCACACACACACACACACACACACCCCCCCTCCGGGGGTTGCAACCTTGCCGTGGTCGGAAGGCTTGCGTGGTCCTGTGATCCCTTAGGCTTTGCTGGCGGGGGCATCAATACTTGAAGATAGGCTGGTTTTTTAAAATACTTCTAGGCCTGAAAAGTCAGGATGATGTGTGGCCTAAGCACAACGTGGTAAGGAGTTGATGCCCCTGGTGGGGCTTCCCATGTCAGTTAGGCTAAGGGTGAGGATCCTGACTAATAGTAACCCGCCTTTCTCCTTTTCTTGTTTTCTGCCTTTCTTATTTGGCTCTTTTCTATTTCGTCTCCCCTTCAAGTCTTCTTTTCCACACTGTTTTTCGCTCTGTGGTCTTCTTAAGATCCGCCGCGTTTGCCGTGCGGTGCGACCTGTGACGGAGGGAAATGAGATCCTGGTGATTGAGAGGGCCAGCGCCCTCAACACATCACTTTGGCTCGGACCTCTCCTAGACAGGGGGTACACTCTGGCCCGGGTGTATCAATCGGCTTCCCCTTCATGGGGCTGGGTCAAAACAGGCAGTTCTCCGGCTGGCCAAGGTAACCCCTGCAGTGCTCAGCTCTCTGTTCCCGGGAGTTGGGCATGATCAGGGGGGATAGGGTTGGTAGGTTTCTGTCTGTTGTATATCTCTCCTGAAATCTGGAAGGGGTCAAGACAATGATTTCTTGGCCCTGGCCCCTTAGTTGGACTCCATGGTGGGTGGGTAAGGGAGAGATGAAATTTTACTCCTCTAAATATGGCTTCTTCACCAAACAACCATCCCCCCAAAAAAAGAAAAGTGAATCTAATTTCACGAAGAATGTCGCAGGAGTCTGATGCAGACTCAGATTCCGATATAGAAACAAGGAAGATGTCAGGATTCTGGTCCTCTTGGCTAGTAATGGAAAGCAAGGAGCAGGACAAACCAATTTCTGCACTAAGCCTGTTTGCAATACAGAAGGGCTTCCAAGGTATTGCAGGAGACCCACAGTCAATAAAACGACTCCGAAATGGTTCGTTTCTTATCCAATGCAAGACTAAGAAACAATCAGAGCAGCTGCTGAAAGCTACAAAGCTGGTAGACAGAGAGATCCGGGTGACTCCCCATAAACAGCTGAATTCCTCTAAGGGAGTGATTTGATGCCCAGATCTTAAAGGTGTCTCAGAGGCAGAGATCAAAGCGGAACTTGCATCCCAGGGTGTGACAGAGGTGCATAGGGTGACAGTTAAAAAAGGTGCAGAAAGAGTGCCCACCAACACCCTCTTTCTGACATTCTGCAACCCTTTGCTACCTCCGGTCATCAAAGTGGGATACTTAAATGTCCGTGTGCAAATGTATGTCCCATCCCCATTGAGGTGTTTCAGATGCCAGAAATTTGGACATGTCAGAGATCGCTGTTCTGGGGAGGAGGTGTGTGGTGTTTGTTGCAAGGCAACCCATGATGGGCCGTGTAAAGACCCGGCTCATTGTGCGAACTGCAGTGGCGACCACCCCTCCTCTTCACGCAACTGCCCTGTCTGGATCCAGGAGTCCAACATTCAGAAAGTTAGAACAGAAAAGATCTCGTTTTTTGAGGCACGTAAGCAGGTTGTTGGCAGTCATACGCTAACAGCGTCTTCATATGCTTCGCCAATAAAGAAAGTTTCGACACGTTCAGTCTGCTGCCAGACTGATGAATTTATTTTCTCCAAGACATTGCAAGGAAGACTGTTAAGCTCTGGTGGAAGCAAGTCCACCACCTCCCAACCCAAAGTAGGTGCCCCTGGTGGAGGCAAAAAATCCGCCACCCCTCAGACTGCCCAGCAGTCTACTCCATCTGCTGCTGGGCAGATCAAAAAGCCAGCCCTCCCGCCTTGAACTTCCTTGAGCAGTGCTCGTGCAGGCAAGGGAGTTCAACCGAGTGTGCAGATGGTGGAGATGAGGAAGAAACCTCCACCATCTCCAAAATTCAGGCCTTCTTCACCTGTGGGCAAGTCTGCCAGCAGGTCTGAAGACCAACGTAGTCCAGTGAAACTAAGTAATAAATTCACTCCATTGGATGCAGACGTTGACGAGGAGATGACCTGATTTCTCTCCTATTCGTCCTCTGCACCATGGATAGTAAACTAATCCATTGGAATATCTGTGGCCTAAATTCAAATTTTGAGGTGCTGCAGCTTCTGTGTCAAACTATGAAACCTTCCATCGTGGCTCTTCAGGAAACTAAAATTCAAAGCCAGAAGACCTTCACTCTTTCTGGCTTTAATATTCTTTCCAAACCTGCACAACCATCCACATTGGGACTGTCAGGGGGTGTTGCCCTTCTTTTACATAAAACTTTGCTGTTTAGTCCTGTCGCTCTGACTACCCCCCTTCAGGCTGTAGCTGCGAGAGTCACTCTCCACAAGACTGTTACAATTTGCTCACTTTATGTGTCACCTTCTGTCCCGGTTTGTCGTCAGGACCTTGTCAGTCTGATCGGAGAACTTCCTCGACCTTTTTTACTGTTGGGTGACTTTAATGGACACAATCCTCTTTGGGGTAGTGTCAGTTCGTCATCCAGAGGTCTGCTTCTTGAGGATGTCCTTTCTGACTTTGATTTGTGTTGTCTAAATGATGGAGCTCCAGCTTACCTCCACTCTTCCACAGGTTCACTTTCGTGTTTAGATTTGTCGATCTGTGACCCCTCGCTGGTCCTGGACTATGAATGGTCTGTCCATGACGATCTGCACGGAAGTGACCATTTCCCTGTTCTTTTACAGCCCGTATTAACTGAAACCGCCTCTGTCTCACAACATCTTAATTATAAGAAGGCAAACTGGGATCTTTTTGCAACCAATATTTCGAAAGAATTCCAGGAAATTTTCTTCAGAGTCCAGACCCAGCAGAATCTCTGACCAATACTGTGATAAACTGTGCTAAAACCTGTATTCCAATGTCTTCCGACAAACTCCAAATGCCAAAAACACCCTGGTTTAATTCTGACTGCCAACACATCTCAAAAGTACACAAACGGGCTCAGCGTCGGGTATACCAACGACCTTCAGGTCCCAACGCTCGAGCCCATCAGAAACTCCATGTGAAATCGAGACACACTTTCAAAATCAGTAAACGTCAGTCTTGGAGAAACTTTTGCTCCGGGCTGACATCTAAAACTTCAAAGAAAAAAGTCTGGAACATCATCAGAAAAATCAAAGGGAAAAACACCAACCCCTCCATTCATCACTTGAAACTTGCCGATGCTCTGATCACTGACAAACAAGCTGTTGCCAATCTGTTGGCCTCCACCATCCAACAGAACTCCTCATCTTCAAATAAATCTGCAGCCTTTTTAAGAAACAAACAACTCAGACAGAAATCTTTATACAATTTCACATCAGACAACTCTGAAGCCTACAATCTCCCTTTTTCAATCAATGAACTAAAAACAGCTTTACAAACCTGCACTGATTCTGCCCCTGGTCTGGATGATATTCATTATCAGGTTTTGAAACATTTTCCAGAAAGCTGTCTCCAGACTCTTCTCAAAGTCTATAACCATATCTGGACCACAGGGTACTTTCCACCCTCCTGGCGGAAAGCCCTGATCATTCCAATTCCTAAGCCTGGAAAGGACCTCACCAACCCTTCAAACTATCGTCCAATAGCTCTGACTAGCTGCCTCTGTAAGTTGATGGAAAAGATGGTCAACTCCCGTCTGATGTGGAAGCTGGAAACCGATGGCCTTTTGGCCAGTGAACAGTGCGGGTTCCGGAAGTACCACTCGACAGTTGACCATTTAATCCGTCTGGAAACCACCATCCGCAACGCCTTTGTCAATAAGCAGCATGTGGTCGCTATCTTTTTCAACCTAGAAAAAGCGTATGACACCACGTGGAAATCAGGAATCCTTATGGACCTGCACAGACTTGGTTTTCGTGGTCACCTGCCTCTGTTTATCCAAAACTTTCTGGCTGATCGACAGTTCCAGGTGCGTGTTGGCACCACACTCTCTGACATCCATGGGCAGGAGTTGGGTGTACCTCAGGGGAGCATCCTTTCTCTAGCCCTTTTCAGCATTAAAATCAACGATATTGTCAAATCGGTAAGCCAGGGATCTGAGTCCTCTCTGTTTGTTGACGATTTTGCGCTGTACGCAGTTGGAGCTTCTTACGCCAGCGTACAGCGTCGACTCCAACTTTGTGTCAATAAGATCCAACAGTGGGCCGAGGAAAACGGGTTTACCTTCTCACGTACCAAAACTCGGTCAATCCATTTTCACAATTTTCGTCAATTTTTTGCTGATCCTGAAATTTGTCTGGATAAATCCACCATTCCATCTGTAAAAGAAGCCAAATTCCTAGGAGTTATTTTTGATCAAAAACTCAACTTTATCAGCCACATCAAAAACCTCAAAACCTCTTGCCAGAAAGCTCTGAATATTCTGCGGGTCGTAGCACACACTGACTGGGGTGCTGATAAGAAAACTTTGCTGCACCTGTACAGAGCCTTGGTCCGCTCCAAACTGGACTATGGTTGTGCTGTGTACGGCTCTGCAAGACCCTCTTATCTAAAACTCTTGGATCCTGTTCACCATCAAGGGCTTCGTCTCTGTCTTGGAGCATTCCGCACCACCCCTGTGTACAGCCTGTACGCAGAGGCAGGTGAACCCTCACTGTCCAACCGCAGGCTGAAAATGTCTCTGAATTACTACATCAGACTGTTCTCAGAACCGGAAAACCCCGCCTATGACTGTGTCTTTGACCCTCAGTTTCAAAGCAAATTCGCGAACAACCCAAACTGTATTCCGCTGTTTGGTCTTCGTATGCAGCCTCACGTGCGGAATGCAGGTCTCGACCTAGGAGTTGTGTCCAATTTTTCCAAGTTTCCGGATCAGCCTCCGTGGACCTTTTTCACACCAGAGATTCGTTTTGACCTTGCAGCTTTTCGTAAGGAGTCTACCAGCTCTCTGGCATACAAGGCATTGTATGCTGACTTCTGTTCAAAATTTCCATCTTATCAGAAAATTTTCACTGACGGAACATATACCTCCAGATGCTTCTGTCTATTCTGCTGAACTTATTGCTCTGGATCTGGCATTGAAGATAATCTCACAATGTATGAAGAGGGACTTTCTGGTTCTGTCGGATTCGCTGTCAGCTTTGGAGGCCATAGCTGGCCGCAACCTTCAGCATCCAGAACTTTTACATTTCTTTGAACTTTTTAGCAAGTTGAAAGCGGATGGTTACAACATTATTCTGGCTTGGGTTCCTGGTCATGTTGGCATTGGAGGGAACGAAATGGTTGATCGTTTAGCCAAGAACGCCACAAGAGAGAAACTGTCCAACATATATATCTCCTGCTCAGATCTGAAACCCAAAATTAATGATTATGTGAGAGATACCTCTGGCAGGAGGATTGGAATATGCAGACAGATAACAAACTCTTTCAGATCCTTCCAAACCTTAAGGAGTTCCTCCCATCTACGTCTGGTGGTCGTAAAGAAGAAACAGTTCTGTGCCGGCTGCACACCGGCCATTCGTATTTTACCCATTCGTACCTTTTAAAGAATGAGGAAGCTCCGTGGTGCATTCTGTGTCATGTGCCACAGACAATGAAACATATTCTTTTAGAGTGTTGGGACTTGCACGATGTGAGACACAAACATTTTACAGTGGAGTCCATGAAAATCCTGTTCAGGGATGTCCAGCCAGACGTGATCTTTGAGTTTTTGAGAGAGATTAACATTTTTCATCTGATCTAAGATTTTACGGATGAAAGATTTTTAACGAAGTTTCTGGTGCGTTTCTAGAAGATGTCATTTAAAGAGATGTGTGAAAGGTGGGTTTTTTTTTCTTTTTCTTTTTTAATGACTTGTGAGTTGATTTTAATGTGGTGACAGCCCTGATGTGGCCCTATGCGGTCGGCTGGGCTATAAGCAACATTATCTTATCTTATCTTACACACACACACACACACACACACACACACACACACATGTAAGCGCGTACACACACACACACACACACACACACACACACATGTAAAAACATGCACACACATACACACACATACACACAACACACACACACACACACACACACACACACACTCACTCACTCACTCACTCACTCACTCTCTCTCAATTGCTTGCTCACTCACTCACTCGCTCACTCACTGACCCACTTACCCCAGAGAAATGAGATGCAAAGAATTGCATCCTGCATTTGCATTGTTAGTGATATATATATATATATATATATATCTATATATATGTTCAGGGCTGATGATTGATCAAGATTAGTAACACCCCCTTACCACCACCACCAAGCCCATGTTAATAAACTGTGAGGACGACACATTTTGTACAGCTTGGGGGGTATTGATCACCTGGCTTCAATGTTCAACAGATGATGTTCTACTTCCATTCTAACTCTACCAGTATGCAGGGACATTTTTGTTGCCATACTTGTATGACAGTGCAACAGTCCTTTGTCTGAGGGAGAACAAGGATGAACTGGATAGAATCGTTGTGTTCAAGGCATTCATAGTGTCGGACCTGCCTTAGTCCCGAATCCTGCTGGATCAGATTGTTGCGAAAGAGGTTGACTCCATCGCTGCACAAATGGGTAATGATGTTGCTCTGAAGAAATGTATACATTTTTATACTTTTGAATATATTCAGTTTTATAGGCATACCTGTGTTTACAGTGTGTGACATTCGTGGAGAAATGTTTTTTGAATTCATGGACCAGAAGAGAGAGAGAGAGAGAGAGAGAGAGAGAGGAGAGAGAGAGAGGAGAGAGAGAGAGGTGACCTGGATATTATGGATGGATGTGAGTGCTTAAGTGAGCAAGAAGAAGACTTAAAGGGAGCTTAAGGTTTGCCTGTCAGGTTGAGAGCTGTTTTGAGCTGTTGTGGAAAAAAAGAAAGAAAAAGTGTCCAGCCAAATTATGGTTGTTTATAACCCACCCAGGAGAGAGGCTAATCAGAATGAATAGAGGTCAGAGCATTCTAGCGGTCTTTTATTTGTGCAGTATGTATCGCATCAGAAGATGAATTAGGACGGGCAAAAGTAACAACAGTAATATTGCCACAGAAGGAGGCAGTCATTCTTATGAAAGAGAATTTCATAAACTGTCAGTAGGTTTAATTTTCTGTGGCTAAATATAGTAATATGATTTTGTTTTGATGAAGAACATTTGAACCACAAATAATTTGTACTTGAATCTAAGTGTATCTCGTCAAATATTTGTGTGTGTGTGTGGGGTGTGTGTGTGTGTTGTGTGTGTGTGTGTGTGTGTGTGTGTGCGCGTGTGTGTATGTATGTGTGTGTATTTCTGTGCTTGCATGCATGCACATGTATTACACATACATACAGCATGCACGCACACATGCACGCATGCATGCACACACATGCACACACATGCATGCACACATACACACAGACAGACAGACAGATACAGATAGATTTACTTGTTTGGTGTGTGAGTTTTTATGTATGTGTGCTTTCTCTTGATTTTTTTGTCATTTTTGCACTGAGCATCTGCATGAATACACAAGTTTACCATAGTAGTTTTACAATACTCTCATATTTAAATTAAAAAGAAAAGTACCTACACTCATGAATGACAAGTGTTACTAGGTAGACAGTTTTAGAAAATCATCTCTAAAGGATTCTTGCAAGTGATATCCATAGAAGACCCCTTTCAGTGATTTCCGGTGGCAATAAAGAAGCAGTAAAAGCACATAAGCAGGGGTGGGAGACCTTCCGTATTGATACGGAATCCTGTACAGCAAATTTTTCCTTGTTTTTTTTCAGTGTGCACATTCCGTGTACCGATTCAGGGTTTCGCGCCACTCGTATTTGAAATCCGCCATCTTGTTTTCAATGCGTGAAGACCATACCATCGTGCTTTATATTTGTCAAAAATGGAGCTGGTTAACGACGAAGCAGAGGCACAGAAGATCGACAATGACCTGAAGAAAAACAAGTGTAGAAATGAATGGATGGATGAGATGGACGAATTGAATGTCCGTTCTGAAAATGGCTGCGGAAAACAAATGAAGCGGGCGCTGCTTGGTGTATATTGTGCAGTCCAAAGCTTGTATACAAGTCAAATGGAAAAAAGTCGATCGAAGTGCATTCCCAGGAGACGACGTATGTGGAGAGATGGAATGCGCTGAAACTTACATAAACTCTTCCTGCAGCTGCTCCAGTAATGGCTCCGGTGTCTAAAGTTGATTCCCTGCTGGATGCCAAGATTCGGACTTGTGCATTTTTAGTGGAACATTGCTTGCTTCTCATCTGTCACTGGCGCCTGATTTAATCACCTTCTGTCAAAAACTTGCCAAAGATACTCAAAACCTGGAACAGCTGTCCATGTGTAGGAAAACCGCAACATATACTATGACACATGGAGTTACTGAATTTAAGCCAACTAAGACTAAAAAAATAAAAACAAAAACAGGAATCCTCACTCTTTAACTTACAAATTAAGTGATTGAAATTTGGCCACTATCTTCTATTAACATCACTGGTGAGTAATATTTATACATTGCATCCTATTTTGTTTTGATGGTTTAATGAATTTAAGATGTATTCTAAGTACATGGCATAACATTTCCAGTTTGATATTTAAGCTGCAAGTCATGTTTTGTCATATTTGGAGTCTTTTTGTGTAGAAGTTAATTATTAACTTTGTTTTTAAGGAGAGGCCACAAAAGTGTCTTGGCAAGACAAATTTTCTTCAGCATCTGGGGGCGTTGCCCACCAGACCC
>CM065714.1:63608055-63643055 GCA_033310375.1 Conus canariensis | reverse complement strand
TCATCTGAACATTAAACAGGGTAAGTGAATTATGAAGACATCAATGATTGTGTGTGTGTGTGTGTGTGTGTGTGTGTGTGTGTGTGTGTGTGTGTGTGTGTGTGGCCAGGCTGTGAGTTAGCTGTTCAGGATATAAACATAATTGGTTGTTATAACAGTAGAGTTAGGACGAAGTACTAAATATCTTTTGTATTGAAATTTTATAGAGTGTTATATTATGGACAAAAACAGTATGAAACACAACTCTACAGATATGCTTATTTCCTATTAATTTATTTTTGATGCGGTTGTCATGAAAATGAAATCGAGTTAGGATGGTAGAATGGAATTTTCAGTGAAATTTGTGTTGGTAAAAGTTGTTACATGGTGCTATAGGGGGGATGAATTCTGTTTTATCTTGGAATGCCCCAAATAATTTTTGTATATTGCCCTGTTACCTTCTTGTCTTTCGTAAATGTGATATCTGCCAATGAGACTGTTTCACCCTGCATTGTTTGTGTGTTTGTCTCTTGGAAAGATCTTGCAAAAGCTACTGATTTTAACAAAACTTGATAGAAAGATCAAATACGGCTTATGGAGAAACACTTAAAATAAATTTGGTGCAGATTTGATCAACACCAGCGCAAGTCTGTGGTCCCCTAAACATCCTAGTTTTCCATATTTTCATTCTGTGCACAGATTTGGGTCGTAGAGCTGGTTGTAATTCTGAAATGGCTGGTAACAACAGTACAACAGCCACCGTCAATCGCTTATTTCAGTTTAGGTAGTATAATCTGAAGATCCGAGTGTCAGTTGCTGTTTTTACCTTTTTGCTTTGAAATTATTTATGTTGTCTTTGAATGATAGTTTATTTGTGTTGCTGACAATGTGTTTGTTTACCACACCAATCTTGTCAGACTTTGAGTTAGCTGTAGCTGGTGATTGATCAGTGATGACTGCACCCTCAGGTGTATCTTTTTCTTATAGCTGGTGATTGATCAGTGATGACTGCACCCTCAGGTGTATCTTTTTCTTATAGCTGGTAATTGATTTGTGATGACTGCACCCTCAGGTGTATCTTTTTCTTATAGCTGGGGATTGATTTGTGATGACTGCACCCTCAGGTGTATCTTTTTCTTATAGCTGGGGATTGATCTGTGATGACTGCACCCTCGGGTTATCTTTTTCTTATAGCTGGGGATTGATTTGTGGAGACTGCACCCTCAGGTGTATCTTTTTCTGATACCTTTGGATGTATCTTTTTCTTATAGCTGGGGATTGATTTGTGATGACTGCTGCTGTAGAACTGATACTCTACATGGTGATGTATGGGTGCGTGCAGTGGGAGTGAACGAACTGCTGACTCGCCTTCAGTTCCTGTTGTATGCTGGGACCATTGTGGGAATGACGGTCACTCTTCTGCAGCCAACTATCAGTGAACGTGACATCAGAGCTCTCAGTTACGTGGGCCTTGATCGCATTGCACGCAAACTGCTGAATGTACATCCTGCTGAACACTGATTGATCGCTGTTGCAAGGGCAGCCGTTGCATAAGTGTGCTATGGTAACAGGTGTAAGATGTCAACAGCTGATTAGGAAAGGAATACTACAGTATTCCATTGACTGGACAACACCTGCAAGGGAAGTGAAAATATGCAAATTGTCTTTGCAGCTGTTATTTGGTGTTCATATATTGGGAATGTGCAAACCATTTTCGTATGTCAACGATATTGTTGATATCAGTTATGTTGACTTGTGTATTTGCAAACAAATGAAAGTATTCTGAAAATAAAGTAAGAGATTGCAGATAACTTCAGCATCTCCTGGAATTTTAGAGTTTCTGTTATAAGGGATTCTTGTAACTTTGTCAGTCTCCGGAGTATACAAAGGATAGAAAAAAGGTGGTCTGAATAAATAAACTTGTGTTCTGCTCTGGTTATTATCATAGATAACTTTATACGTTTGCTGGAATTTATTAAGACTTTCTGTGATTGGGAATTTTTGTGACTGTCTCCTCCTTAGGACACAAAGGACAGAGAAAAGGTTGTCTAAATAAATAAACTGTTCTTTTTCTGGTGAAAAATTATTTGACAAGAAAACATGACACATACTTAGCCACCTCCCCCCCCCCCCCTCCCCCCCACACAAACCTCCCCTCAGTACCTTCTTCAGTGCATCTTGCTTTGAAGATGACCAGTGAAATTTATTGATGTCTCCGAACAGTCCATCTTCCCAGTATTTGATTAGATTACTGAGGTCTTTAGAAACGTTGTGGATACTGCTCAAGAGTCCAAGAGCAAAGACGTGCTATTTGTCCGTGGAATGAATGTCACATTCTTTGAACAGATTGTCCAGTGCTTGAAAAAAACTGCATTTACTCTGATAAGGCATATAGGTGTTAGATGCTCCAAGCTTATTTATCTGGACACAGGGCCAGCATAATTCACCAAAATTAGTCAACACCCTCCGAGTCCTAAGACTAAGGGGCTTGTCAATGTTGAGGGAATGTTTTCCTTAAAATGCGTAACGTCCTTGGTCGAAATGATTTGGTGAAACCGAACACCTGTTCGTGTGATGTTATAGTGCGATATGTAGACAGTTGGTTTATACTTCAGGATCTTGGTTAAACTCTTCGCTAAGTTGTTGACAGCGGGAGAGGCTAAGAATGCCCAGGACTGTGCAGCCAATACCACAAGTATTGCAGCCTGATTGCATGATTGATGAAATTAATCACTTGTAGGAAGAGGCATCACTTTGGAAATTTATTTTGTGTGAAGCTTTTTTTTTCTTTTAAATTCATATCATAGAAAATAACAAGAGTTTTATGGTGGATTTAGATCAGTAGAAATAAGGAATTGATATGAAGTAACCTAAGTACACAAGAGTGTCTAGATCTTTGAGATAAAATTCAGATTAGGTGGGTGGACATGACAAAAATTTAAATCAGTTTGGCGAACATGACACTTGCATGGGTGCCACTCTTCCGTCTGGGTGACTGAAATCTGTTTTCTTGGCAAGTCCCCAGACGGAAATTCCGTTTTTCAAGTTCCGTTATTCAAAACAAAACAAAAAAGTTTTGGGAGAAAAAACAGTTGAATCGGCAGTATTGTGACCGAAGCAGCACTGTAGCAGACGACCGGAAATGAGGAAGCGCTCTCTATCATTGAAGACAACACAGGTCCAGCGATTTTTGTTAGCCTACATCACGCCATTGTGCTGGCCCCTGGACCCCTGCCTCATTTTCATTTTTTTCAGATTTTCAAAGTGTCACCCTTGCACTTGTAAAAACAGATTGTCTCTCCCCAGGTTCACAAACACATGTGCATACGCACATTTGCATAGTTAAATGCTTGTGCAGTTAAAATAAAACGTGTAAAGTCTGAACAAAGTAGCTCTGATTGGTGTTCTGTAACAGGATATGTAATATATCAAGAGCAGTCTTGATAAGACTGCAATATGAGAAAAATCCTCCCTCTTCCCACACAGATTGGTCCAGAAGGCATTGCTGTGGCTGCACTGTATTTCCTGGTTCGTTCCAAAGAATGAGGTTGGTAGTCTGCTCAGCTATCCACCAGAACATAGATGTGTATTTTCAGTTCAGAGATTAAAAAAAAAAAAAAGTGTGAAGTGCGTGTCATGAAATAGTGTTGGTGATGGGAACTAATACAGGCTGCTTCATTTCTTCAAAATTAGTGAATTTTGAGCAATGTATTTGGAATCTGTTAATCATCTTGAAGAGTACAACCACAGTTGGAGAGGGTGTTTTCATAGTCTGGAAGAAATGAAAACGGACTTGGAAAAACCACATTGGCAGATATGACATCACACAGTTGGAGGTTAATTATAAGTTCTACAAGGAACATGTTTCATCTCTCATTTTAAATGATACGTCTCCGTGCCTACAAGAGCACATTATGCCAAGAAGGAGCCAGCAACCCTTGATCAAGTATGAGAAAAATGCAGAACATCTTGTCGAAAACTAGTGGTGTTGATAACCAGTATATCATTTTGGTTTTTCGTGTGACTGCCTAACTACTGGTCAAATTTGATTTAATCAAATATTGAAGTGAATTAGAATTTGAAATATTATTTTGACAACATAATGTAGTGTAGAAGACCATGTTGGAAGCCCTGATCTTGAATCAGTCTGTTTTTTATCAGACATGATAGGGAGTAGTTTAAACACAGATTTGCTGTTTGACACAGATTTTTATGCAGAGGGTCCCTGGAATGCACAGTTTGTTTGTTTTTATCGCAAGTACAATCATGTTTCTGCAGCTTTGTTCAGAATTGAAAGTTGCAAATTCTTCAAGAGATACAGACACTGCTTCATCGATGAACAAGGTCAAAGGCTTTCAGCTTCAGTTGTGGCTCTTTAGTATTCAAGTCGTCACATCAGTTGCGGGAAAGAAACACTCGTGGTTTTGATTCAGTTGCTCTTGTCCTCTAAAAACTTGTTAGAGGCAAGAGTGGGCCTCCAATTTTGTTAAAGAGATCGATTTATTGCAATTCTTCATAATCTCCAATGAAGAGATTGATGAAGGTGGTAGTATTGGCAGTGTTGCCGTTTGTCAGTCTCATGTTTGATTTTGTTGAAGAGGTCAACAACAAAAATATAGGCGGTGCTCATAAAACCACCAAGACTTGATTAGAAAAATCTTGTGTGCATGTCAAATCCCTTTTCATCTTTCGAAAGAGTTGTCCTTCAGGTGCTGGTGGATAGAGATGATAGCCTAGTGCAGCTGATCATTCAGATTTAGCTGCCTTAGCAAGAAGTAGAATGCTAGCGATGGTGAACTGTACAACTTTAAAAGTAGCGATTCCAAGGGTGATGCAAAACCAGTGTAAGAGTGTTGTAAATATTGGAAAGAATATTTGGCCAAATCCTAGGCTAGCAGCAAGATTTGGGTTCCTCTCCTCCCCATTTCTCTGTCTTTTGTTCTTTCCATGGAGAAGAATCTCTGTTCATCAGATTGAGAATTTTCTCCATGTAAGAAAGAAATGTGGCATGAAGAGGGCTGTAATAGAGGAGTTTACCCATTTTTGTTTGCTTTTGATGCTTTTGGTTTGAAAGCAGCTAAGTGAATGTTTATGTTGATGCATGTAAGTGCGTGCCATGTTCCATGGTGCTGTGTAGCAGAATGGATGAGTGTGTTGGTGTAGCATTAGTGTATGATTAAGAATTTAACAATTTTTTTTATTCGTTGGGACCTTCAGATTTTTTTCAAAGGACGCTTAGATTTTTCACTGGCTCCAAGAAGCTGTCAGGAATATCAGGTTGGTTGATTGTCATTTCAGCTGTCCCCCCCCCCCCCCCCCCCCCCCCCCCCCCCAAATTATTATAACTCCAGTTCTGTATAAATCTTTTTTGTATTATGTTTTTCTTTCATCAAGTTTATGTCTTGCCATTTCCAAAATGTTATCGTTTATTGTATTTTATAATTTAGGATACCTTCACAGTACTGTGAAAGTTGTACAGGTCTGGAAATAGAATTGTGTGAGAGAGTGAAAATCCTGTTGAATTCAGTGGTGGAAAACTTGTACAGTATGGTATGGTACCAAAGGCATCTCTACTTTGACTTAGTAAATTGTTTTTTGTTGTTTGTTTGCTTGGTAGCATTGCAGAAGGTTTGAATATTGTACATTTAGATTTTTGCGATGACAGTCCTGATATTGCCTTCAGTGATCGCTGAGCCTGTGCGCGAATTCAGGCAAGAGCATGTCCTTTTTTTCTCTCAAGATCTGTCAGTGCATTGGGGAGTGCATCTCAAAAGTATCTTCTCTCATATCCTAGTTGTTCATGTTCAATAGATCCATGTGAAGAATCTCTGTGGAGCAAACACACTCAAAGCCTGAGCCATCTTTAGAAGATACTTTCTCATCGGGCCTAGGAAAAATATTGCCTTTTCTTAAAATCAAAATTGGATTTTGTTCCGATTCAGTGATTGCCAGATCTGTACCTTCATTCATACTACATTTTTTTGTGCTAACATTGCTATGTCATATGAATAAAGTTTGTTGACATTGCTTGATTGGGGAAGGGGTGCAAGAGAGGGAGTGGATGGGAAGAACGAAGGGGGTAATAAGCTGAAGGGAAAGAATGGTTCTGATTTTTGTGGAGAGTTTCAGAAGGGTTAGAACATGTCGGTCAACAAACCAAATCTGTACAAATGTTATTGTGTCCAATACAGACTGCACAGAAACAAGAAAACTGTACCAATGTTTTAAATAGGCTCTCCTGAAAGATGTAAGAACCCAGCAGTGAAAGTTTTTTTTTTCAATTGAATAAATATGTGTTACTACTGCAACACATTCAAGTGGGATGGCAACAAAGCCGATGAACATTTCTCTGCATATTTCTTCTTCTTTTTTTTTTTGAATCATCAGTCTCCAGTTACAGAGATAATATGAAATACACCCCCTTAGTGATAAAGCAGAAAGAATGCAAAACCACAGGAATCTAAAACATACCACACATACATAGACACACACCAGTATTTAACGTTTTTGGGGCATTTTTAAGATACCTTGGAATGCCCCCCTGCCCCCCAAATAACTTATTCCTTTATTTTCCAAGTTCATTTTCACCCCAGGCAGAACACTTCCATCTGTGTTGATGCCCTCAGGGTCTTCCAGAGCTCTGTCATGACTTGTCACAAAAATGGATTACTATCATTATTCATGTCTCCAGCCCAGCTCGCCACAGGGGACCATATCAGGACTGAGAAAATGATGAAAGATTAAGATGCCAGCAGGCTGTAGTTCACCCACAAAGAGTTCATTTCATGAGCTGAAGTAGATGCCTGCCTCATTAATATTCATGTAGTACCGTTTTGAGTTGCAGCAGAATCGGTCTTACAGTTGACACACTTGTCAGTTCTTGTCTGTGCTTTTATGTCTGATGCATTTTGTGAACTTTGGTCTGATGATGATTGTTAGAAAATTTTGAAATCCATTGAAGAGAATCTTTTTCGCTGTTGATTTTGATGCCTTTTACGTTTATTACCACCAAACCTTTTTTTCTTTTTCCTTTTTTGAAAAGTTTTTTTTTTGTTGAAACATATGTTGCTTCTGATTTAAAATGTCAGTCTGAAAGTATGTTTTTGTGGTGACTACATGATGTACAGGCGGGACATAATCAAAATAAAATGGGTGATTTATTTATGTAAACCAGCTGGATTTTCTTGTCATATGCCTGAGAGAGAGAGAGAGAGAGAAAGAAATGGTGTGAACAGATCAAATTGATCAACTCAACATGCTCCACTGCAGCTTGTGAAAGTGCACAACAAGTTTATTGTAGAATAGTTTACCTAGATGAAAATTACTCTCTCCAAACTGAAACATGAAATTCAGCTAATGCCTCAGTTTTTGTAGTATTTGCAAAATGATGAGTACAAAAACTACTGAAGAAAATTTCTACTTTAAGCAAGCCTGCAACTATTACACAGCTGTTGCTTCTTATGAAAATGTCATTGGCATAATCAGTCTGATTGAAAATATAACCAGAACACATCAGATGAGAACAAAGTATACATTGCAACATAGCTGCCATCATCATAAGTATTACAGAACAAGAATGAGAGGTGGGAAAATTGTATGAAGGAAGATAAAGGTTGTAGACAAAGTAGTCATGGGGGATAAATTCTCTAGGAAACCGCTGTTTACAGTGGATAAACATTGCCTGAAAAAGTATGAGAAACATCGAAAAGATCTTGCACACCATCATCTCACATCTGATTTAAATAACACGCGCGCACACACACACACACCACCTAGCATAGTACCAATGGTACCTGTGAATGCATAAATCTTGAAATTCATACATTTACAAAAACATGTTAAGACTGGAAAAGAATTGAGTAAAAAATGTTAAAATGAATATGCGAGATGAATCAACACTGGATATAAAAAAAAAAGCTAAGGGAAGTGCCAACTTGACCAAAGACTCATTGCAGACAGACAACAACACACAATTAGTCGGCGAGTGTGTTATCATTGCACAGACTTTGGGTTGAACACAGAACAGAACAGAAACAAAAGAAACTGGTCAGACCAGATGCTGACTAGAACAGACAATGAACAGAACAGACATTGGACATCACAAGACTTTGGATAGAGCAGACAAATCATAAAACAGAAACTATAAAACAAATGCTTGATAAAGACGACGGAACAACAGACAATGGATGGGACACTTGATACAAGACAAAGAACAAAACATACAAATTAAACAGACTGGACAGAACAGACATAGTGTAAAACAAACACTGAATAGAATAGACATTAATAGAGACATTGAATACAATTCACAATTAATAGAACAGAATAAATAGTGGATGAACAGTATAGACAATACGTTGCTAAGCAGAACAATATGAATAGAACAGACCCTAGAAGAGCAGACCAGGTTATGAATGAACAGAAACTGCACAGAAAATCAAAAGACCAGATGCTGGTAAAAACTGATACTGAATACAGCAAACACTGGATACAATAGATGATAGAACAGACCCTTGATAGAAGGGACTGAAACACGATAGAAGACACTGGAGAGATCAGACAACAGACTAAGAACAGAACAAGCAATAAACAGAACAGGTATTTGATAGACACTGAGCAGAACAGACAGTGGACAGAATGGAAAAAGCATAGAACAGACAGAATAGAACAAACACTAGATGCAACAGGCACTGGACAGAACATGCACATACACAGAACAGACTGAATAGAACAAACATGCCACAGGCATTGAACGGAACATGCACAACAGAACATACACTGAATGAAACAAGCACTAGATACAACAGACATTGGACAGATATTGCACCTGAATGGCATAGACACTGAACAAATGCTAGATCAACGGACAACACACGGGCAAAACATGCACATAAACGGACCAGACATTGGACTGAATACTTCCATATAGAACAGGCTCCAGATGAAATACTCTGGATAGCACTGGCCCTGGACAGAACTCTTTCTGGATAGTATAGGCACTAGATAGAACACGCTCTGGATAGCAGAGACACTGGACAGAACACAGGTGACAGAACAGGCATTAGAACACACACTGAATAGCTTAGGCACTGGATGAAATACTCTCCGGATAGCACAAGTTAGAACACACTGGACAGATCAGGCACCGGGCAGAATACTCACTAGATAGCACATAAACAGAACAGACACTGGAAGAACACATTCCATATAGAACTAAATAGGTACCAGGTAGCACACACTTTGGATAGCACTGGATAGAACATATCGAATAGAACAGGTATTAGATAGAACACACTGGATAAACAGACACTAGATAGAACACACTCTGGATAGCACAGAACAGAATACACTGGATAGCACAGACACTAGACAGAACACACTCTGGACAGCACAGAATAGAATACACTCTGGATAGCACAGACACTGGATTGAACACACTCTGGACAAAACAGGTGAAAGACAGTACACTAGATAGAATACACTCTGGATAGCACAGGCACAAGACAGAATACACTCTGGCACTGGAGAGAACACACCCTGGATAGTAAAGGCCCTGGATTGACCACATTCTGGATAAAGCAGGCTCTGAATGGACCACAGTCGGGACAGAATACTCTGGATAAAACAGGCTCTGAATAGAACACACTCTGGATAGAACAGGCACTTAATAAAACACTCTGAATAGAACAAGCTCTGGATAGAACAGGCACTGGACAAAACACTGAATAGAACAAGCTCTGGATAGAACAGGCAGTGGACAAAAAACACTCTGAATAGAACAAGCTCTGGATAGAACAGGCAGTGGACAAAACACTGAATAGAACAAGCTCTGGATTGAACAGGCAGTGGACAAAACACTCTGAATAGAACAAGCTCTGGATAGAACAGGCAGTGGACAAAACACTCTGAATAGAACAAGCTCTGGACAGAACAGGCACTGGACAAAACACTCTGAATAGAACAAGCTCTGGATAGAACAGGCACTGGACAAAACACTCTGAATAGAACAAGCTCTGGATAGAACACATGCGGCATAAAACAGGCTCTGAATGGAACACACTGTGGACAGAACAGGCTCTGGATAAAACTGACCCTGGACAAAACAATGAATAGAACAAACACAAAACAAAAAAGAGATGACAGCCTCTCATCAAATTCATTTTCACTACACTACATATGTTAGTACATGAGGACAAGGTATTCTAAAGATTAAGAAAAGAAAAAAAAAAGGAAAAAGAAGTGTTGGGCAAAACCATCAATGATGTGATTTGACGAGGACAATGGGCTTTCACCTGACAAACAGCCACACCCCAACAATCCCCCCACTATCAAAAGGACATATAATGAATTAAGAATCATACACCTGGTAATACATTTTTTTTTTAAATTGTAAAGCACAACAATAGCAACATACTCATACACACACACACACACACATGAAAAGTTATTATCATATGGATTTTGAATATGCAAATGGATGTCAATACAAAAAGTGTTTGCCACTTAACATAAGAAAAAGAAAATAAGGAGGAAAGTACAAAAAGACATTTATGGAAATGATCAGATAAATGAATAATGAGAAGAAAAAAAAATGAAAGAACTGAAAAAAAAAAGAAAAAGAAATGACAGAAGCGATAATGAGGCAAGGAGGCCGACTTGAACAGAAGCGCGGCCTGGGGATTTCTGGTTGTAGAAACGGATCTAACAAATAAAACACATTCATGAAGGTAATTCCTAGCTCCACGACTGGTGACCTGCGGGTGGGCTTGGAGATGGGATGGCACAGTCAGTGGAAGGATTCTGGTGCAGACACAGCTGACTGGATTAACTCCAAGGAATTACCAGGCTCTGGTATTCCATACCTGCAATATATTGCAGAAGTGTGACACAAACTTGTATTTCAGCTTAATGATCAATACTCACTGGATCAATCCATTAAAACAGTGATGTAATAATAATGGACCTGTCATCATCTCATGATGTCATATTTTGGCCATATTTTAAAAATTCAGCTGACCAGCACAAAATGATCAAAGTGTACAATGTATAAAGTTTATCATACAACAGTCAATAACATATGACCAGACCAATAAAAAAAAATCCTTCCAAACTCCCAAAACACAGCTAGTCAAAGAGTTTCAAAGCAGCTTCTTCAATATGATGGATTTCTTCAGTTCTCAAAGATATTCACGGACTGCAAAGAGTCTTCAAACCTTAAAAAGAGTCAAAGAGACATTTGGAGTGAATAAACTCTACTATTACTTTCGCAAAATCTTACCAGAAGACAGTCCAGATGCTGTTGACAATCCACATTCCTTCACTCTTTTTGAAGTACCTGCAATCTCATAATGTAAAGTAATGTGACTATTTGACACGATGACTATGACTAAAAATCTTGGTGTCAGATGCACTGATTGAACAGATCAGTCATGCTTGACATGGTAATTGCACACAAATGTCAGTCTGTAGGATGAACAAAAATGTCAGTTTAACCTGACAATTGTACACAACTGCCAGTCTTCAGTGCATGAACTGTCAGCATCTGAACCAGTAATTGTATACAACAGTCAGTTTAGCACAACAATTTTAGTCTTTGTAAAAGAGCCTTGTGACAGAATGATTGTAAATGTATATTGTGCACAATGATTGCACGCAATTGTCAGTCTCTGATGTAATGATCATAAACGTTTTTGACATACAAATTGCACGCAAATGTCAGTGCCTGACACAACTGTACACAGTCACGATACACAAATACAAGTCTCGAATGTTTTAATTTTCTGCAGCTCAAAGCTTCCTCAGACATGCAAGATACAACACACTATATCATCCTGCTGCTGTCTCAACATCGCCAGTCCGCTAGGTGCTCAGTAACGCCTAATTGAAAGGTGGAAATATACATAATCCCCCCTCCAGCCCTTCTTCCAACCATCCACGCCCTTCCTTCACTTCCAAACCCATGACAATAACAGTAATTACTCATTTGCAGAGCTAGACCAAACAAGCATATCTTTTTACATCCTGCTTTGATGTTTGAGATTCATACAAAAAAAAACAAAAAAAACTTTTCAGTCTGACCAGAATAAGAAGAATGGTAGAAGAAGTAGACAGATATCATACAAGAGCATAATCACGGTGGTGTATGCATTCTGGATGTGTGTACACATACACATATACATTAAAAGTTTCGGAAATTAAAGAAAAACGTCTTTCAGCATGCATAAATGGAGTTCAATCGTAGAACTGCTGAATAACAGAGCTTTTTTAAAAATCCAGAATAGGTCCCAACATGGATTTTGATAGACATAAAAATAACTTCTGGTCTGATTTGTTTAAATCATACAAGGGATTAGGAATGAAGATACTGACTGACAACAAGGAAGAAAGAGAGCCTTTGAATCATTGTTTTGGAATTCTGGCATTTGATTGGGGAAAGAACATTTTAAAAAAACCCTGAATTTGGATTGAGATCAGATCAATAATTTTCTGGCTGATCATCATTCAGTATATATTTCTGGAAAAAAAATGGTATCCACACTAACATTTTTTGACATGTATGGGAGTTGTCAATGTTGTTAAAAATATATCCATGACTCCAGAGTTAATCAATGAAGCATTTTCTATGCTCAACACTAGTAAAACATTTCGTTTCATTTCTTCACTTTCTCGAGATGCAAAGTAACCTCATAATTGCTTGTCGAAAGATGACAAACAAATGAAGGATGACTAACAAGAAATTTGTAATGGAATATTGCTTTCAAAAAGTAAAGATGTGAAACTAAAATGGCTTCAGGTCTGCATAATTGATATAATTACAGGAACTAATTTATTGCTATTACACATGAATTCAGAGAGAACTGAGATATGTTCTTTTACAAAACTGATCAGGAAAATATTCAGCACATACTTTTCAAATGTCAGTTAATGTATTTCAAACAGTTCATAAAAAAAAAAAAAATTCTGACTTTTGTCTTCCAGTTTAGAGAACATCTTACAACATTCAGCTGGGAAAAAAATGTTAAAACAAATGAAATAATTGATATGCCGATTTACAGATGTAAAACGAGAAAAGAATCACCCAACATTCAGAGTTGGTTGCACTGTATGATATAGGTATGGAATGAAAAGTATTACATTAATAAATTAAGCATTTAAATAAATATATATTAAGAAAAAAACAAAACTGTTAAGCATTTAAATAAATTATGACAAACAGTTCAGATCCGGTACAGCTGCACATTTTTGTTTACATAGATACACATGCATTGTTTGTTTTACTGTTTTATATCAGAGGTCCTCACTGTCAAAACTCCTTTAACATTATTGTATTCACTACTGATTTGTGACACACGTATTTGTCTCTTGTTTCCTTTGATGATAAATTTCCTCAAGCAGTCTTCAATTTCCCCTACCCCCCTCACCTTCCCCTTCTTTCTCAGGAAAACCTATAGACCTGATGTGTGTAAACGGTTTACTTATCAGGAAAACAGTTTTCTGTTTAATTTCCTATAATGCTAGATTATAATATGATCTACATGATCTTGTACACATTTTGTAATAAAACAATGATCGTGTGTGACGTCTTACCAGTGATTCACAATGTTGTTGTTGCGTGACCTCCAGAACAGCTGCGGAAAGTCCCGTCTTATCACGTTCCACAGGATTTCTCCTGTTCCTTCTCCCTGTAGACCCGTCCAGCTAATCGATGATACCCACATAAGACAACATGAGAACAGAAGAGGTAGGGACAGGAGAGGTATATACTGTGTGTGTGCGTGTGTGTGTGTGCGCGCGCACGCACGCGCATGTGTGTATGCATGTGTGTGTATGTGTATACAAGTGCGCATGTTTGCATGCCTGTGTATATGCATGTCCAATCATATGTGTGTGTGTGTGTGTGTGTGTGTGTGCATGCCTGCACAGTGTGTACCTGTAAAATGTGTTCTCCTTCTCTTTACATTAAAAAAAAAGAGGAGAGATTCTGTGTGTCTGAATGTGTTAATGTCTGAGTGTGAGATTCACAAACTTAAGATTAAAAAAAAAGAATGAAAAGAAAAAAAGAATAGAAAAAGAAAACTCACTATAACACCAGGACCAGCTTCGTTCAACAAAAAACGTTCATACACGTCTTAATACATCTTATCACAAATGTACTGCAAAATAATTCTTTTTCAGAAAGTGTACATACACAACTTTCAACAAACACAATAACAGTCTTAAACAGATACTGAGTGGAGAAAAAGAAAGCAAACATATATAAGCGAACACATGACCATAAAATAATGCCTTCAAAAATAATGTAACATCAATACATACTGTACAAACCCACACTCAGACATACCTACCAACACTTAATGACCTGAATAAGAGGTGAAAAGAAAGCACACTACAAGCATAAAAAGTCAAATACAGCCATTAAATAAAACAATAAAAAGACAGTAGAAAGAAGAGACAGTGCATGTACATCTCCCCCTCCCCCCCTTCCCCTCCCACCCCATTCACCTCCCCCCTCCCCCAACCAGAAGTTTTACATTTCACATTCCCACCTGGGCCTGTGCAGACACAGCAATCTTGCAAAGGTAGGGCACCTCACAGCCTTCCACATGAAGTATTACAGCTGCTGCTGTGTAACTGGTAACCCCAAAAATGGATTATTCTGTGTGTGTGTGTGTGTGTGTGTGCCTGTGTGTGTGTATGTGTGTGTGTGTGTGTGCGTGCGTGCATGCATGTGTGTGTGTATGCGTGCGTGCGTTGTGCCCATGTGTGTGTGTGTGCCCGTGTGTGTGTGTGTGTGTGCATGTGAGAACAAGAGACACACCAGCTATTCCAAAATCATCATCTGGTGACAGCTGAACAATGTAGGTATTTACCCATGAGAAAAAGCATTAAAGCATTAAACATTATGCACCAAATTCATTTTTTACTTGTCATTTATGTTTTTTTTTGTATAGCAAAGAAAGGTTGCAAGTGATTATGACAGCAATAAAAAAATCCAGCATATCAGACAGGTATTTTTTATCAATGCGCAAACATAATTATTAAAGCCCCCCTGCCAACCCTCCATTCCTTATATTCCTTAAAGAAAAGATATATATATATATTGAGAGAGAGACAATGGAAAAAAAAACCCTACTGATACACAAACAAACAAAACTATCACACATCAACTCACCATTCAGAAACAAAAATAGTGTGGATTTGATTTCTTATGTCATCAAAATATGTCTCCAATAAGCGTTTCTTGAATGACCTGAAAATAAGTGAGAAAGCCGGTCATAAGCATTTTGTTCTCTACCTTTAATGGACTGCTATGCTGTAAAAATACTTTGTTAACACGCCATCTGGAGGTGACATAAACCTGTCTTTCTGTTCTTTGCTGTTATCAGAAGGCATCATGTACAAAAAAAAATTACTGATCAGGTCGCTTGGGAGAGCACAAAACGTCCACCAAAGCCGAATGTATCCTGGTCTAACCTTTGATCTAGGTCTGCATCACCGACCTGCATAAACCTTCAATTTGACCAAGCTTCATACGAATCAGTTCTGTAGTTTTTTTAAATAATCCTACTGAAATGGAGTCTGGATTCCCCTTTGATCTGGACCGGCACCAAAAAGTGATGGGTTTATCTTTGGGTCAAACGCATCTTTCCTCCAAGGTTATCTGAAATCGAATCTGTAGTTTCTGAATAACCTCGCTTAAAGACAGAACAACCAACCAACAAATGAGACTTAAAGACAGACTAACTAAATGAACAACCAGCAGATGAGAGTCAACGCACAACTACCTTGGAAGAGGCAATTATTTCAAAGACTGTGAATGACGAGTGCATGAATGGGATGAATCCCATTTGACAGCTGCTTGTTCACATTCTCTCTCTCTCTCTTTCTAATGCTTTTTAAAAGAATTTTTTTCTGGCCCAAATTACCTTTTGTATCCCTGTCCTCTACTGTTTCTGGCATTGCCACTTTCTGTATCATCCTGAAGGGGAAATAAAATTCCAGTTACCGTGATGATGATGATGATGACAATTTTCCAGGTAACACATTCAACTTTAATGTAATACTTCTTTTTCTTACTGTATATGAGTCACATGATTCAACAGGTTGTGGTGTTGTGTTTGTTGATACTAAAAGAATGATGAAGTCAAATTGTAAAGCACATCAGAACTGGCATACAGCACACTGGATGAAAGATTTAAAGACTAAATCAACAACAAAAATAACCCTTTTATATGGACCATTTGCCAAGGCTGCATTACTAAGTCATCTTCACAATCAAGTATGAATTCACTTCAAGACAGCTTATCAAAAGTGAACAAATGTTTATTTTGGTGGCAAGCTACATTCTCTGTCATGATTGCAATTCATAATATTACATATACACTTATTTCTTCAAAAATATGTATATGCAATCCATACTAATCAAAGAACACACTACAAATAAAGCCAAAACCAGCAGGTAGAGATATACAGCAGTGGTTAAATCATATGGAATACACACAGTGCTTACTACTCTGTTCTATCATAGTTTGCCAACATATTTTCACCACTGATGTTGACAAAGGTATGCTGCTCTGGTCAAGTCATGCTGGTGATAGCCCAGCCAGCAAAGATGACAGGGCACCAGCCGCCGTGGCGAAGTGGTTAGCGTCGCGGACTCCCGGCTGGGAGGTCGTGGGTTCGAATCCCATCAGAAGTCATGTGGGTTTTTCTGCCCTGACCGGCTCCTACCCAGAGTTGAGTTTGCTGCGGACTCAGTTGGGAAGACTGGGACCACACAGTCGAGTTTCATCCACTTAATGGATGCGTTTCTGAGAGTGTTGCTCAAATTTCCTGACCAACACTGCAGGTGCCTGTATCTCTCGGGACTGGTTGACGCCGGGATATATTATGAAAGGAAGCATAGAGTACAGCCCTGTCATGTAGTCTCAGACCGAAATGGAAATCCGTAGCATCATCTTAATCATCCTCATTCTCATTGATCAGCATTAAAAAAAAAAAAGTCTCAAATTCTGTGGCCCTTCATGCCCTGCTCTCATGGTGACCTCAATTTCGATGTCCTCTCCACGTCTGTGGCCTTGGTTTGGTTCCGTCGGGGTCACCGGTATCGGCGAGTCCATGGGGGCTGTCGTTGGACGGACGTGGTGGCGCCCTCCGGAGGGAGAGCTCACTCACGCCGGCTCCGCGACTAAGCAATTATTGTCGTCAGTAGGGGGCTTAGTAGGTGGTGTCCTGCGTATGTTAGATCAGAACAGGCGCCACTGAACACCACCGAAGTGACTCAGCAGCAGTGCAGTGTCTCCTCCGGTGGGTTGCCTCTTAATGACTTGACATTGACTGCTCCCTGTGGATTGCCGGTGCCGGGGCTGCGGCGGGACCGACCGGGCTGTGGCTGTGGACGGGGTGTCGGAATGAGCGGCGTGGGTGCACTGCCTCTGAGGTGGCGCAGAGGTTGGGACAGCAAAAAAAAAAAAAAAAAAAAAAAAAAAAAAAAAGATGACATCAGGGCTCACTACAAAACAACAACATCTGGGACACAAATATACAGCATGAAGGGGGGAAAAAAATCACTCACCGGGACAGTAAAGTTTTCAACCTCTCAATGTCCACATTCTCCAGGCTGTGGTATTTCAGGATTGGTTCCGTCATTTTCAGGAATGTTCCAGAGCCTAGACACAGTAAATCAAATCAAGCAGTAAAAAGTCAAATGATCTGGATGATCCATCAATTTTTTTTTTTCATAGGTCTTCCATGCCCATTCTCATTCACTGTCCAGTGACAGTAGGTCTTCAGGGCACAGAAACATGCACAGGAAGTCGAGGGTTTCCACAGCCTTTTGTCCTTAGTCATACTTGAGTCTTATTTTTTCAATTCAGAGTTTTCATACCTTTATTTTGTAGACAGTTTTTGTAGATCTACTTAGAAATGCAGTGCAAATTCTGTATGAATGCTTACGTATAATCAAAACATGATTCATGAAAACGCTCGTGCATTAAATCCCATCTTATAGATCTCTTCATCGCATTCCTATGTTATGATTCGACTTGCTCCGGAAGACAGGACAGCTGGGAGCTCACCTCCTTCACCTGTTGAACAATCCTGTCTCCAATTACGCACAGACTTTCACTCACGCTCATGACCAAACTGTCTTGGTTACTTCCTGAAGGCAGAGCAGATTCTGTGGAAAGCAATAAACAATGGACAGCATTAAATGGACACCAAGAAAAAAACAAAGAGAGACTTCTTGAAAGATGAATTTCAAGGTTTAACTAAAAGCAAGCCTGGGACTGTTCAAAACAAAATTCTCACCTGTTCTCAGCAACACATTTACTCAATCACATGACCACTTAAAACATAGGATGGCAAACAAAATAAATAAAAATGCTGTGATTTTCATAGTATAACATGAAACACCTATAATGCAATCTACAAAAAAGCTCAGTTCACTAAAAAAATCTTCCCTATTAACATATTATATGCACGACAGGTTTGAACAAGTAAGTACAGGAAAAACATGTGGAAGGCAGATAAAATGAAATGCAAGCAAAGCACACACACTTCCACATGAACACTCATATGTAGACAGTGATATAGACACACACACATTACAGTCATCATACGACAACAATGATCTTCATACACTATGTTCATGGTTTAAAAACTCACCGTCTGCATGACAGGCTCTGTGCACCATTTCTTTTCTCTGGCACCATGAAAATCAAAAGGAAGGTTGATATTGGCAATGATCTGAAAATCACGGACTAACAAATATATTTTCAACATTCATGCACAAAGAGATTGAAAAAATTATGCTATGGAATTGCAAAGCATCTTTTGGTCCCATCTGAAAAAACGTTTCCTTTGTAAGAAAAAGAAAGAAATCTATTTAAAAAAAAAAAAAAAAAGGGAGAGAGAAAAAGAAAAAAAAAAAGAGGAAAAAAACATACAGACCATTCTATAAAGTCATAATCATAGCTTGAAAATGCAGAAATGTTCGTGGGGTTATGAAAATATTAGCAAGTTCCGGCATGTCAAATTGTAACTTTTAAGTTTGTATTCTAGTATGAGTCTTCTCACCAGACATCATTATTTTTTTTACTTCCCAATCACCCAGTGAAATCTCACTTTGCCTGAACTGCACTGAATTAAGCCAGTTGTTAAAAGAAATTTCAAGGATTGCACGACTTTAATTTCAACCAAAGCTTTTCACTCTGAATATCATTATAAAAGAAGTCTTATATAGTGTACAGTACATCTAGATAGCACAATGAGGGTTACATCAATACTGAATGATGCTAACCATCAAAAACATTTTTATCTTGCCAGTTACTGGCACAGAAAACTTAGTGGAATTCAGCACATATTTTGTTTCCCCTTCAACTGGCACTTTGATCACAATTCTGTTGCGCAATTGCCAGTAAAACTTTTATATTTGAACACCTCTGAAAAAAAGTCCATAGTTTTCAGAACATCTCTTTTGTGTTCCACTTTCAGTTTTCCACACAGAGATTTCAGCTCTAAAACCAAAAAAAAAACCCAAAAACAAACAAAAAAACAACAACAAAACAAAACAAACAAACAAACAAAAAAAAACTGGTGTATTCTGGAAATCATTCTCAACAATTTCTTCAGTCAATGCAGATGGCCTCCACCAGATTATAATTTGTATCTCAGCATAGCTATAACTATAGCTGCTAGTATGGCAATGTTAACACTGTTGATAAAAAAAACAACCTATTCTTGTTGTTTATTTTGAAATGCTGACTGGCAGCCTGTCTCTCATACCCAAACTAAACTGAATAATACCAAATGGTTTCTCATGAAATGTCAAGACACGAAGCACTATTATTTTTTACCATGTGTATTTTTTGGTAGAACGGAGCCAAGGCTCATTAGGGAAAATTAGAGGAGTCCCCACATAAAAACTGAAGGAATAGCTCCAAAGCAAACTTGTTGACAAACTACCTGCAGTCTGAACTGATTACATTCCTTGATTTTCATTGCTTGATACTCATATCTGGCCATGAGACGTGGTTACCAAATTCATGGACAAACTTGCCACACACTTTGAGAATCCTGAACAGCCATTACATAAAATATACAATAAACTTAGGATGCACACATCTGTAAATAGACTACACACAAACTAGTGGCTCACAGGGATATAGCTTTCAGCATTCAGGACTGAGCCTTCTTCATTGTAACATGCCCACATTATACTGTACAACCTTTCAAAACCTACTCTCACCTGCCAGTTTTGAGTACTTCAATGTAAACGGCTTCCTCTCGCATCTACACTCTACAAGTGTATAACAATTCACAGCAGCATTAGCATACCTGCCCATACTCATCTTTGAAGCCACCATGACAGTTCACCATGATGACCTTGAAGGGTTGCAGTTGTTTAGCAACTGATGAGGTGACTTCCCACAAGGTGAGTTGAATCATGCAACCCAAGGATGTTTCTCCGAAAGAAGGAATGATTGGGATCACCTGTCGTGTCATGCACCATTGGATAAGGTCTGGGTTCACTTGAATCATCTGACTGCCACTGTTTCGATGATCAGGAAAATGATAACAATTCCTCTGTTACTAGCTTCACAAATAAAGACGTCATCATCAGAAACAGTGGGTTTCCAAGAAACAACAGTTTTAATACCAACTAAAAAAACACTTAAAGAGAACACTATCTAGCAAGCGTGGTGCACACATTCACATCACATTCACAACCAAACAGTATTTCTCAGAACCTGTACTCTACATCACATGAATATGCACACATTGTTCACACATACACACTCGCAAACAATGCAAACACAGCTAAGAGTATTTCATTCAAAGAAAAAAAACTTTTGACAATCAGTTTTTCTACTGGATGCAAATCTTATTTTGTGTTTTCTTAGTCACATGTTCAGATAAAACAACAAATAAGCTCATCAACCTCCACAAGTTAAACATTACAAACATTTTAGTTCAATTTTTCACACTGGTCCACAGGCTGAAAATCTTATTTTGTGTACTGTATCATCACATGTTTATCTACTATACTACCACACATGCTCAAATAAAACAATCTACATAACCTTAGTTCACCTCACGAGCAAACGGAAATTATTGCAAGGCACTAAAAGGAATGCATGCACACATTAAACCCTCTTCCAGAAACACATGAACAACCAGCCCATGCCAGTTGTACACTGAGAGCAGTGAATGAGTAATGAAATCAAGTTAATGCAACAGCTTATAATTTAAACAGAAACACACACACACACCAAACACAAACGCACGTGCGAACGCACACACACACAAGTTTGGTAACAACATGGTTTTGGTGTAACGAACTTCATTAAAAAGCAGTTACGTCTATACAGACAAAAAAAAAAAAAAAAAATCTGTCTGACAAGCCGGTTACAAAAGCCTGCCCCCACCCCTCCTCCTCCTCCCTTAAAAAGCAATTCCTTTAATTTCACACCACAGTGTCAGTTCCATTTTAACCCAGCTGATCTGAAAAGATCATTTGAGGGTCAGGGACGTCACCATGTATAAAACACACGCACGCACACACACACGCACGCACGCACGCACGCACGCACACACACACACACACACACACACACACACACACACACACACACACACACACACACACACACACACACACACACACATGTGTACGACATGTGATCACAGCACAGCGGTGACCTGTCACCAACCACCAGGACTGAGCGGAGAGAATTGCGCTGAAGAAAGGAGACAGCCGATGCTAGGGACCCCAGCTGCACGTTCATACATGCATACAACACACACACACATACATACACACACACACACACATACACACACGCACACACACACACATACATACACACACACACACATACAAATATCACTCATCACAGTAACAATCTACACACAGGATTATAGATAAAAAGCATTCAATCATTAGTCATGTTCATACAACTGTCATTAACATACAAAAACTGACAGAGCTCTGTGTTCATTTACAATACATAATAACAAAAACAAGGATGTTTATTAAATTCAGTTTCTCTCCAATTACCAGAGGTCATTCTGCCATGATAATGACCAGGATATCAGCCTCATGGGTTACTATCAAACTAATAAATGTTCTACTTGGTTCTGATGCAATCTGGTGGTCGTAAAGAAGAAACAGTTCTATGCCGGCTGCACACCGGCCATTCATATTTTACCCATTCATACCTTTTAAAGAGTGAAGAAGCCCCATGGTGCATTCCATGTCATGTGCCACTAACAATGAAACATCTTCTTTTAGAGTGTTGGGACTTGCACCATGTGAGACACAAACATTTTACAGCAGATTCCATGAAAACCTTGTTCAGAGATGTTCCGCCTGATGCGATCTTTGAGTTCTTGAAAGAGATTAACATTTTTCATCGGATCTGAGATTTTACGGTGGAAAGATTTTTAACAAACTTTCAGATGGGTTTTTCGATGTATTTTAAAGAATTGTGTGAATGAATGACTTGTGAGTTGATTTTAACGTGGTGATGTGGCCCTTTGCGGTCGGCTGGGCTATAAGCAACATTATCTTATCTTATCTGATGCAATATACATCATGTTATTTCCAGTATATTACCCACACATTATACTGTTACATTACATCAGTTTACCGAGATGCGTTGGTAAAGACCTCAGAATGTACCTCCAGCACAGCAAATGGCTTTTTCTTGTTGACCTTTTGGAACTGTTTTAACCAAAAGCGTCCCTCCTTTGGATCAGTACCAATCTGGTATGTATAAACAGAAATTCAGTTAAAATTCATACATGTTAAAAATAAATGAAGAATCATTGTATCATTCATAGACAAACACATACAACATCTATTTTGTGATTTGTGTGTCAAACCCACATTGCCATGGAACACCTGTTCCAAGTTGGGAAATTCAAGCCTTATGAAGTTCACTTTTGTTCTTCCTTGACCAAATCCAGAGCTACACTTCTTCTCAGCTGCTTCTGCCATTGCCTTGAGGGTTCTGCGTCCTCTATTTTTATCAGAAATCCCAAGCTGCTTCACAAAATCATAGGCTAATGAGTCTACAACACCTCTTGCTTCAACCTCTTTGATGAGGACTTTGGCTCGGAAGCCAGATATCTTCAAGGTGCTGCCTACAGTTGCATACTTCTCAGTCTTGTAGATGTGAGCTTGCTTCGTTCTGCTCTCATATGGCACTGCTAGTTCAATTATAGATTATGTTTCATTAACATCTAGGACAATGTATTAATGCAATGTATACCACACAGACAATCAGATATTTACTAAACACGGAACAAAGAATGGCTACATAAAAGATATCTTGCAACCGCAAGCAATTGAGAGTTCATATGTGGTGAATCAAGCAGGTGGAGATACATGAAATGACGAATGCAATATATCAGCTGTACTTGTTTTCACAAGTTACCAATTAATGCCAAAAATGTATTGCCTTTGTGGCTGGATCAAACAATGGTTAATTGCACTAATAAGAAATGGGAAAATATGAATGAAGTATCAAGAAAAATAAATATACATCATAGATTTCGTATATTCATATTCATGCTATTGCTGCTGCTCAACATTGGGAACAAGCTGGAGCTTAAATGTGATTGTGGTGAAAGGAAAGTGGTCTTGCTTAAACCACAGCTTGCTGTATGCATGCCCTCAATGGGCTGCTTTCTCTCCACTCTCCACCTACCCCACCCCCGCTGCCTCCCTTCCATCGCATGTTATGACCTCATACTACTCAGTGCCTCAATGGGAAGACCCTGCTTTGATTGGCATAGACAGTGAGTGAGTTAATTCACTTAATCAAAGACAGCACAATTTTGGCTTATGCTTCTCAAGCCTGCTTCAGGATTAGCTACTGTAAAAATACTATGACATATGCAGCACAAAATCTAATAAAACAGATTGCTTTTAATGTTTCTCTCTTAAAAGTAACATTGTTTTTATGAATATGATAATTTCCAACTCACTTCACTCAAGAAGCGCTGAAGGTCTGGAACAGAGTCCTTATTCTTCCACCCAGCTGGGTCATATCTCCTGTTAACTTGTGAGTCTGAGAAAGAGCAGTAAAACTGGATCCCTGATGACCCCCAGACTTGGTATCTGAAAAAGAAAGTTGCATAATTTATCATCTGTTTTTAAAACACATACTGAATTCCTATTTGTGAAACTGCGCTCAAGGGGGTTGGCAGGCAAGACAAAAACAGCTCTAGACAAGACACCAGACAGATGGACAGAAATGTACACTAAGATCAGAACTTGGACAGAAAGAGAAACATCAGCTTCTTAAGTTTTACATTATACTGGAGATGTAGACACTAAGACAAAAGGTTGGAGGGATGCTGGAATGCAGAGATGAATTACAAAGAACACTGTTTTTGCTATCACAGAGATTGTCATGACAATTTAAGAAACTTTAGTGGTAGTTCTGGTATCAAACTTCTCTACAAGCTGTCAGCTGAGAGAGAGAGAGAGAGAGAGAGAGAGAGAGAGAGAGAGAGAGAGAGAGAGAGAGAGAGAGAGAGCGAGAGCGAGAAAGACAGACAGACAGAGGGAGAGCGCACACTATCCACAAACACAAAAAGTATCTTACCTTCCTCTCCCAATGGATGTCACTCTATCCAAACTCAAACTATTAGTCCTTAAAAGACAATGGCTCAGGGCACAGCCCATGACAGTATGTAAACATCTGCCAAGGCTTGCATGAAAATGACGCTTCTTAAAACACACTGAAAAAGATGCAGCCAATTTGGCAGTTGATCTGCAACAGGTATGGACATAGTCCACTACCGCCAGGACAGTCTTCGAGTACATCATGTAAAATGTGCAGGTTACTTTAATTCTTGTTGTTTTTTCCTCATGATTCCTCGCGCTGTCAGCTGCAACAATGAGAGGCAGTTGGTATCTTTCAATCATGAATCTGGAAAAGAGCTGTGTCACATGGGTGGAGTTTGATCCTGATGTTGAAGCATCTTGACATGTGGCCAAGAAGCATCATGTCTGGATGTACTGACCCTGCAAACCAAGTAACAACACACTGAATTACGTTTATAAGTGAACTTTCCAGTAATGACACTGTCATAGATAAGTTCATGTAATAATTATATAATACTGTACACTATGGAATGTAAATCATTCATTTATGAAATCATTGTACCAAAATGAAAGAAACGTTTTAAGGATAGATTGATCCTGCATACTCTTCCTGAAGAAGATCAGTTCTGTGTATGAAAAGGAAATTAAAAATTCTGCATGTGATAGAACTATACTCCATAAAATTTCATTAAGAGTTCTAACACCTTTGGCCGTGACCATTGGGAAACAAACCAACAATCCATGCAGAAAAAAAAATCTTATAACTGAATGTCCTTCACATGTGTCCACAACATACCACTCTTTGGGAGGCCTGCAAGGTTTAAAAAAAAAAAATCAGAAACTGTGCAACTTCCTGTACTTCATAGTAAATTTGTTAAAAATCCAAGAAGCAATAATCACTTAATTTTGTGAAAACTTTGCTGTTTAATGGTAAATGATAAAATAGTATTACCTTGTATTTGTGGCCCATCACAACAGGAGGTATATAAAGTTGCAAAGTTAATTTTGCAAACATGCTCAGAAAGGCAGGGTCATGGTGCTGGAATCAGTCCAGGTCTGTATTTTGCCCAAGCCTTTGTTCTGCCCAGGCACATGTTCCCCCAACCCTATATTTGCAATTTGCGCGAGATCTCTGTTTCCCTTGGTCTATGTCCTCCCCACCTCTATGTTTACCCTTGTCTATGTTCCCCCAAGGTATAATATTTACTCTGGTCTATGTCCCTCTCCCCATTTCTGGTCTAAGTTTACCACTTTCAATTCATCCCCAGATCTGCGTTATCCCAAACTCTATGCACCCCCCCCCCCCCCCCCCCCCAGGTCTGTATTCTCCCTTCTGCCAGTACAGTTATCATGTGATCCAAAATGGATCAGACAATCCTGATCAAGGTCAAAGGTCACTTGACCCAGAACCAGATATTTCATCCCAAATCAATATTAATTAATGCCAATTAATCCAAGTTCAAGTTAAATCCAGTGACCCTGAACAGGTCATGGTGACCCACAGTGATTACCCACAATAGGTCCCAGTGACACAGACATTGCAAAATGATCCAGAATGTGTTATGGTGATCAAGAATGCGTCCATGTGATAAAAAAAAACAAACGTTGTTGGTTTAGTGACCCAAAATGGGCACAGTGATCCATACCTAGATCAAAGATCAGGTGACATGAAATGAGATATCGAGCCTCACAGTTTTGGTATGGGAGCTTATGTTGTTTGTTTGTCAAATTTTCTCTTTCTGTCCAAGTCATGATGATTTATTTTTTAATTTCTTGCTTGTGGGTCTGTTGGACTTACCACCTTGTAAAGTTTTTCAATGCAACTTGAAGCTTTGGGGCAACAAGTTCACATTCAGCACGAGTATATTTTGGCAAAACCCTTGTTTTGCTGGCTCTCTTTTGTCTCGATCTCAGACTAGCGCTACACACACACACACACCTTTTTTTGTTAGTTTGGCGCCGATCCATGACACAAAAAAATTTCAGCCGGGGGCCACTTAGAATACTATTGAGTATGACTACAATGCCTGGAAATGTTAAAAACAAACAAACAAACAAAAACCCACACTGACAGAATCAATGGTGCTTCAACATTGGTGAAAGCAAGCCTGCTAAGCAAGGACCACCCTTCAATGGACTGTTTCTCCGTTTGTGATGCAACACTTTCGGTTTCTCACTTGTTAACACTTTGACTAAACTATCTTATCTCCACCACTGCGTCTCTCACACTCATTGGACATGGTCAGCGACTTCTCTGGACACGGTCAGCGACTTCTCTGGACATGGTCAGCGACTTCTCTGGACATGGTCAGCGACTACTCTGGACAGTCACGTATACCCCCAGTCTGAGCGATTCCCTGTCCGAAACTTGCAGTGGATTTAATCATTAATTTTCACCTCAGGCAGTAGCACAAGCAGCTGTACCATTCTTATATCCTCAATAAACACGTAATTGTTTTTCAACCAATTTTGTATGATCTACTGCTTTGCTTTGATCTTCTTGCCTATTTTTTCTACACTTTCATATTTCCCCGGCTTTTCACACGTATATACCCGAACTCTGAAGGGAGAGTACCTTTAATGACAATTGTGTACGAGTTGCGAAGTTACTTCTCGTAGCAGCATGGGTTATTCACTTCGCCAAGGGTTGTATACACGCAGTTTTTCTGGTTTTAATTTTTTTCTTTTCCTTTTTTTTTGTGGTTTGTGGTTTGGATGCATTTACACCAGGGTCATCAGTTTCAGTTTCAATCTAATACAACCCAGTCGATCGTGTCGGGGTCATTAGAGCCTATTTAAGAGAAGTAGGCAATCTGCATTTCGGTCATGAATCATAACTGGCAACAGCTGAGGCCCATTTCAAGTTGGGCAGGCCTAAACATAAAGCCGGAGTCAAATATACAGAAAAAAGCCACGCGAAGACTTGTTATAAAAGAGAACAACAACCACGCATGCATATATAGTCCTGTGTTTCACACACGCGCGCACACACACACACACACACTCACACACACACACACACACACACACACACACACACACACACACACACACACACACACACGCACGCACTCTCTCTCTCTCTCTCTCTCTCTCCTCTCTCTCTCTCTGTCCATTTTCTCTATTTGCATCTGCATCTGCATCAAATACTTTAGCAGTAAGCCTACCAATTCAGGCACATGCACACCAACAAAGAAACCGCTTCGGGGAGAGTACACACACACACACACACACACACACACACACACACACACACACACACACCCCATACACACACACACACACACATTCACACACACACACACACACACACACACACACACACACACACACACACACACACACACACACATTCATGCTAGTGATGACTTATTAAAGTGCTCTATCATCAAAGCGCTAAGTTTCTTCATTTAGGCTATTCTAGTCTCTGACAGTTTGCTGTTGACAATGTCGCATGGCAGGCTAAGAGAAGGCCGAGGGAGCTCACGACTGTGGTGACGAAACATTACAGCGGCGTTTTTTACGTTGCCCCTTCACAAGTGAACATTCGACACTTTGCGATGAACCGCAATTGATTCTTTCACACGACACAACTCGATCAATTTACAACAAGAATCTGATGAACAACAATGCACCCACATAGTGGCACACAACACACGCACACACTGTAGTGCACACCGGCCAACAAACGCATACCACCACACCGTAACACACACACACACACACACACACACACACACACACACACACTGATCACTTTCTGAGATAGCAATTCCTACTTTCTTTCTTTGTGATCGCCGTCACGATGTATCTGTTTACCTCGGTGTGTGGTGTGTGTGTGTGTGTGTGTGTGTGTGTGTGTGTGTGTGTGTGTGTGTGTGTGTGTGTGTGATGATTTCTTTTCTCGATCAGTGATAAAACTATTCTACTGTCCAGCTCTGCCCTGCACCGCTCCCGAGCCATTCCTCAAGCTGTGATCTTCCCTCTCACTCACGATCTCTCTCTCTCTCTCTCTCTCTCTCTCTCTCTCTCTTCTCGACACAAAGACACGCCCCGCCCCGCCCCGCTTCCTCCGTCTCCTACTTAGTGCATTGGATTTTACGATGTCATGTTTAGTCCTTAAAACTGGTGCACACGGCAGTCTTCGGGGTGTTGCCCCTAAACGTCCCCCAGGAGCTCTGCCCATCATAGACACTGACAGAACATTTGCGGCGCCTCCCACTCCATCCCTTCCCCGTGAGCCGCCGGCGACAGATTTCACCCGTCTCCGTCCCCAACCTCCCCGACCCCGGCTCTCTCCCTCACAATCACCTTGGTCGGGACCTTGTAGCGGGTTGTAGCCTAATCATTAAAAAAAAAATAAAATGTAGAAAAAAAAGAGAAGAAAATCTATATGTATACTGGGCTGCTCTCCCACACAGGAACGTTACTGTGTCACCATGATAGTTCTGTATGGTGCCGATAATGGATTACTTTTTTCTGCCTGCAATTGTTATGATGTGTGTGTGTGTGTGTGTGTGTGTGTGTGTGTGTGTGTGTGTGTGTGTGCGTGCGTGCGTGCGTGCGTGCGTGCGTGGTGTGTGTGTGTGTGTGTGTGTGTTTAAACGAAGTCATTTTCCCCACAGCATTTTGCTAGGGACTGCTTGTTCCTTGTTGCGCTGGGATCTTTGACGTGCGGCAATACATAAGCCTCCTGCCACATGCCGCATACATGATCTCGGTTTCTTGTTTTATCCGAAAGGCTAACCGTACGTTTTAATCCCAGACGTCAACAAAATGACCTTACCTATTATTATGGCGTGTGTTTGGAGAACTGGCAGGCGTAGGGTCCATGTGGAACGGCCACCCAAATCTGATGACTCACGTAGACGGATGGCTCTGAAAATGGTAAACGCCAAGCAAAATACAGCTAGGTAGAAAGTTTACAAGTGCTTGAGAATCGCCAGGCGAAGCTCAAGGTTCTGACGTATGCGCCTACGCACACACACACACACACACACACACACACACACACACACACACACACGCACGCACGCACGCACATACACACACATATATACACACGCGCGCGCGCACACACATACACACACGCACAAACACACACACACACAGATACAGACACACACACACACACACACATACCCGAACACACACACGCACGCACGCGCGCTTGCATACACACACACACACACACACACACACACACACACACACACACACACACACACACACACACACACACAGAGGAGGAGGAGGAATCAGCCCATCACTGACCTTTCACGTATTAGCTTCTATGTTTGTTGATTTCTTAATCATTCGTTCATTTATCTAAGGGGATCACATTGATCGGTTTATGACCTACAGGCGCCTGTGGCGCTGTTGCGTTCAGTGCTTGTAATAAGTGGTTCGGATCAATGGCACAGTGTCAGGTGGATGGAATGTGGCCTTCGATTGCCGCCAGTCTACTGACCCCACCCTTTCAAGTGAGTTTGTGATCGCAGAGACTGTCTGTCATACAAATCATATGACTTGGACGAGAGATGGGTTCTTCCGATCAGAGACTCTCTTCCATTTCCAGGAGAAAGGCGTATGGACAAGTAGCCATATAGTTTAAATGGTTTAAATATTCATGGTTAGAGGAATAAAAACAGAAGCAGCAGCAGCAGCAGCAGCAACAACAAAATCTTAAAAATAACAACGAAAATGATGGGTAACAAAAATAACAACACTAAGGACAACAACAACAAAAGCGACAATAACAATAGCAGCAATAAAAGTATGTAAATAGGAACTACAGCAACAATACCGAGGGCAGTCACACGAATAACAACAAAAGCAACAACGACGATAACGAAAATAACAGAAAACACACACACACACACACACACACACACACACACACACACACACACACACACACACACACACGATCGAGCGAGCAAAAGACAGAGAGAGAGAGAGAGAGAGAGAGAGAGAGAGAGAGAGAGAGAGAGAGAGAGAGAGAGGCGCGTACAACATTTAATGACAAATTTTGCTGTCATCCTATAAAGCTATAAGCATATGGGCCAAGCACGCAAAGGCAAACTCCGTTGTCATCCTATAAACATGTAGGCCTACCATGTACATGGCAAACTCCGTTATCATCCTATAAACATGTGCGTCTAGCATGCAATGGCAAACTCCGTTGTCATCCTATAAACATGTAGGCCTACCATGTACACGGCAAACTCCGTTATCATCATATAAACATGTGCGTCTAGCATGCAATGGCAAACTCCCTGTCATCCTATAAACATGTAGGTCTAGCATGTCATGGCAAACTCCATTGTCATCCTATAAACGTACACGCCTCCCATGTGATGGCGAACTCCGTTATCATCCTATAAACATATACGCCAACCATGTTATGGCAAGCTCCATTGTCATCCTATAAACATTTAGGTCTACCATGTCATGACAAACTCTGTTATCATCCTATAAACATGTAGGCCTACCATGTAATGGCAAACTCCGTTATCATGTCTGCTCCAGTGGGTTGCCTCTTGACTTGACATTGACTGCTCCCTGTGGATTGCCGGTGCCGGGGCTGCGGCGGGACTGACCGGGCTGTGGGGTGTTGGAATGAGCGGCGTGGGTGCAATGCCACTGAGGTGGCACAGAAGATGGGACAGAAAAAAAGAAGCAAAAAACAAAAAAACAAAACAAAAACCAAACAAGCAACAAAAAACAACAACTCCGTTATCATCTTATAAACATGAAGGCCTACCATGTAATGGCAAACTCCGTTATCATCCTATAACCATGTAGGCCTAGCATGTAATGGCAAACTCCGTTATTATCCTATAAACGTGTAGGCCTACCATGTAATGGCAAACTCCGTTATCATCCTACAAACATGTAGGCCTAGCATGTAATGGCAAACTTCGTTGTCATCATAGGCCTACCACGTAATGCCAGATTCCGTTTGATCCAATCAACACAAAGCTCCCCCATGTCATGCATCATGAGGGTAAGGTGCCAAAAAGCTGCTAGCTTATCAATTTAACCCCAGTGAAATATTCCTATTCGTATCTGTGTCGGTTTGAATGAGGCAAGGCAATTAGCCGAAATCTATAAAATGCCTCGTGATTGGCTGGCTAACTTATCAAGATACCAGTTCACCTGTAGCCATATGTCATGCCAGCTGAGTCTAGTTGGGCGCCTGTTGAACAGACTCACGGGAAAGGTACAAGAAATCTTCGTAAAAGTATACGGGTAGCGTAGTGTTAAGATGGAAAAGGAGCTCATCTGACAGGATTTTCAACATCAAACTGCTGACGAGAATTCACCAGCCTTCACCACTATATTTACCACTTTTTTGTTTAAAGGAAGTCTCTCTCTCTCTCTCTCCTCTCTCTCTCTCTCTCAGACAAAGTTTGTATGCGCTTCGTAAGAGAGAGAGAGAGAGAGAGAGAGAGAGAGAGAGAGAGAGAGAGAGAGAGAATAAAACAGTTCTGCCAAATAAGCAGTGGTGGAGAGACAGAAGCGTGGACAAGTAGACCACGAATGCGCGAAAACAGGAGCAGGTGTTTTCAGTGCCCGGTGAAATGCTGATAGCTGACGAGCCAGCATACAATTTTAATGACCAACATTGATTTGGGTTGAGTTGGAGGCAACCCCTAGCCTACCTCTGAAGCACAGCTCAGAGAGAGAGAAGAGAGAGAGAAAAAGGGAGGTGGGGGGGAGGCAGAGAGAGAGAGAGAGGAGAGAGAGAGAGAGAGAGAAGTGGGACGCAGAGAGAGAGAGGAGAGAGAGAGAGAGAGAGAGAGAGAGAGAGAGGGTGGGTGGGTTGGGTGGGGTTTATTATAAAAAAAAGTGCACTGGCTTTGCTCATTTTCTACAGCATTCTGTCTGCTGTGTCTTGACGGTGTTCTTGCTTCTTCTTCCAAATTCAGAGTTTTCTTCGGATCATGCCCCAGATTTGGATGGTGGCTCATTAGCATACTACTGGATGGATACAAAGCGAATCACCTTTGCACTGGACAGTCTCATCAGTCGCATTTAAAATGCGACAATACGGCAAAGCCAAGCCATGTCAAGATTCAAAGCGGATAGGAGTCTAATGAAGGAAAAGGGTAGGGGGTGAGAAAAGGAGGCGAGAGGGAAAGGGGTGTGGAGGGAGCTGGAGGGGAGACGAGGGAGCGCAGAAAAGATTTGGGACGGGGGGAGGGGGGGGGGAGGGGGGGGGTAGGGGGTAGGGGAGGAGGAGGCGGAACAACTCGTCATTGATAAAGATGTAATCTGTTTCTGTGTGTGTGTGAGAGGTGGGGCGGGGGGAGTTGGGGTGGAGGGGGAAGGAGGGGGAGGGGGACGGTAGGTTGGGAGGGAGAGAGTGAGAACAGCTATGAAGTCTGAATGAAGAAGAAATCTATGTCTTCGTATTTGTTGCTGTATGTACACGAGTAAAACGGACCTGACATTCAGACCTGGGAAGTCCAGTAAATATTCATTTCTGTTGCAACAAGTTCCGTACCTGAGCATATCAATTATCCGTATTTGCAAACACGATCAAACACTGAAGCGGCTGTACAAGACCTGCTGGTTGACTTCTTAGCATAAACCGAAGGTAAAACTGAAAGTGCTGTTTCTAAGACTTCATAGACAAAACCAGATCCCCATTAGCAGAATCGAAAAGAGACCTTTTCTAAGTTATCTAAATCTTCATTAAAAAAAAAAACACCCAACAACAAAACAAAACAACCCCCCCCAAAAAACAAACAAACAAACAAAAAACCCAAAACAAACAAACAAACGAACAAACAAACGCGAAAGTACAACCGAAAGTAGAGCTGAAAGTGCTGTTTCTAATTACTATGCCTTCACAGACAAAGCCTCTATTTCCAGTTGCCAAGCCAAAAAAAAAAAAAAAAAGAGCTGAAAAACCTATGAAGTACGACACGTGAAAAAGTCACCCTAAGCAGAAGGCACTGTGGTAGAGTGGTTAGAAGACGTAAAGGGTCGAATCCCACGAAGGATATTTTGTTTGCTTATTCTTTCAGTTAAAAGTTAAGGAAGTGGGAAAAAAATGTGTGTGTGTGTGTGTGTGTGTGTGTGTGTGTGTGTGTGTGTGTGTGTGTGTGTGGTGTGTGAGTGCGCGCGCGCGCGCGCTCTCCCCGGCGACTTTTCCCCGTTGGTGTATATATACCAGAATTGGTATCTGCCAAAGTACTTGATGCAGATGCAGATGGAGAAAATACACAGTTGTGTGTGTGTGTGTGTGTGTGTGTGTGTGTGTGTGTGTGTGTGTGTGTGTGTGTGTGTGTGTGCGTGCGTGCGTGCGTGCATGTGTGTGCGTGTGTGTGTGTGTGTGCGCGCGCTCGTGCGCGTGCGTGTGTGAGTGTGCATATATATATATATATATATGTGTGTGTGTGTGTGTGTGTGTGTGTGTGTGTGTGTGTGTGTGTGTGTGTGTGCAGCAGGGTGAACGAAGGTGCCCGGTGCGCAGGGATGTGGTGTTGATGACGGTGCTGGTGGGTTGAGAGTGTAAAGCGAGGGGAAGGTAAGAAGGAAGGGGGTGTGGATAAGGGGAGAGGAAGAAGGGGAAGGGAAGGGGGTCAGGGGAGAACGGGTGCAGGGGGTGGGGTGGAGGAATGCTTGTTCGTAACCACTTCAAGCAGACAGCAAAATGTAGTTCAAAGGACATTTGACCGCCAATAGCAGCTTGCGGCAGACAGCGTACGTCAGCTCCACACGTGTAGCCTTGTGTAAATGATTTACATCTCCAGTCAGTTTGTCTTTGTTGTGAACACACACACACACACACACACACACACACACACACACACACACACACACACACACACACACAGCGCGTGCCAACACACACACACACCACACACACACACACTCTCTCTCTCTCTCTCTCTCACACACACACCGTGTGCCAACACACACACACACACACGCACACACACACACCGCGTGCCAACACACACACACACACACACACACACACACACACACACACACACACACACACAATTGATTCTTTCTCCTCGCTGGACGTGATACGCAGTGTTTTCATTCTACTGGGATCTATCGCATCATGTATATGTTGTGTGCCTGACAACTCATAAAAAACAACAACAACAAAAAAACACACACAAAAAAAACAAACCAACAACAAAAAACTGTCACGCTTATACGTGGCTGCGATTGCTGCGTCGCTCGCAACACGTCACTCCATCAAGAATAGAATGAGAACTGACACTGGGCCGCCTTCAACCTGTTTTGTTTTGGTGGTGGTCCCGAGAAAGCCGGGAACGGTCGAAGCGCCAGGCTCATCAGTAGCTTGCACATGGCACGACACGGCTGCTCCATCCCGTAGCGGCCAGCCACGAAACTTGCTGCGTGTATAATG
>CM065714.1:63590555-63598055 GCA_033310375.1 Conus canariensis | reverse complement strand
AGAACGTTATTACATCAACTTCTGCCACCTTGCTGTTTCATTTGTCATAAAAAAACCTGGTCACAGGTACGATCTCTTTACATACTTGATTGTGCCTCCATTATTCCTTCCTTCAGTTAACGCAACTTCGCATGAGTCAGGACATGCTCCACTGTATTACACAAGCAGAATGGACACGCAGGGTTTTCTCTGCTGTCTCCCATTTCACCAAATTTGTGTTGGAGGGCAGTGGGTCACAGACCCACGGACGAAGCTGATCCACATTTCATTCCAGCTTAGATTTCCTTGAAGCGCACTTTTTCCCCGTAGTCCAATGCCATTCGTGACTGTTTTCCGGATTCATTAGGCATCCTCTAAAAAATTCTTTCCATGAATACTACAGTTATCGTGCCTCCTTTTGCTTTCCATTCAGCCTTTGACTACGGCTTCATTTCTGTTGATCCTAGCCCCTGCCTGTTCAGCGTATGTTCTATTCTTCCCGTGATATGGAGCCTTCTTTCTGCCACGTCTGCCGCCTCCTAAACATTCCATTTTTGCCAGATTTCGTCTGAGGTTGGATTGATCTCACAGGTTTATCTCCCGAGTCCTCAAGGATAGTTAGGAACCGTATTTTTCGCTGTTTGTACTTCTCGACGATGGATGTCATTGATAGCTTTTCAATATTGCTTGGCGACAATGGAGTGCTATGTCAGGGAGACCAGGTAAGGCACACAGACGTTTCTTTGTGTGCTACTTGTTGCTGGCCTCCATCGATTCTGCTGTGCTGGCGCTGATACATCAGCAGCGGCCAGAGGAGCTTTGGGTTAAACATGCATTACAGGTACCGGGCTTTGCGTTTGACATGGTGGTCATTTTGACCTAATACGTGCAGGCTTCCTTCTGTCATTTTCTTGGTCTCGTTTTCCTTTTAAATTTCTTTTCATGGAATCGTATTGAAACCGCCCAAGGGTCTTGACTGGTTCTCAGTCAATGTCGGAATGCTTGGTTGGGGTTACAGGGAACGTTGATGTTTTGGCTTCTTTCGCAGGGAGACGTTCCGTAATTTCTTTGGTCGTATAATTGCTTCAGTACTTTTTGATGGCGTCATGCTTTTTGGCGGGAATGACGTGTCATCCAAGAAGGCTGCCCGAGGAAGCATTTGGTTCCAGTGTCTGCTGAACTTCGAGTGCCCTATGTTGCCCACAAGATGACCTCCGTTGCCTACACGAACAATCCTGCAGAAATTCCACATCCTATTGCTGTGCCACATTGATGTAGTCAGTTGTGTATTCCTTTGTTGACAACACCATTAAGAATCCGTGACAATAGTTTTTTTTTATTTTTTGCATTTCTCGGATGTTTTCGGACATCAGATCAATGTCCCTTTTCTCTGCATTAGCTTTTTGGATGTGTTCTCAATCATGATGGTACGCTTTCAGGCATTCCCAAACGCCTTCTTTCTGTTCTGGCACATGCAGCAACTCATTTTTTTCTGTCAACAATTTAGTCAGTATTGCTGCCATGGCAGAAGAAAAGAATTTTGCGTTAACTTTCAGAAGTTTCGGTCCGAGTTGGGTGATGTTACTAAATCTGTTTTCTTTTTTTTTTTAATACACGATCGAACGAACAAACGAGCGAACGAACGAATTTGATTGTAAGAGGGTAATGGATTAAGCATAAATACCTCTCGGCTTGGAGCCCTGTCAGTCAAAAACATAAAAACAAAGCAAAGATCCAACAACATGCATGAAAATATAAAGAACAGTGCAACAATCAATGCATGAGTACATTTTTAAAACAGAGACCGAAAAATGGAGTGAATGAAAGAGGGGAGATGAAGGGGTGGGGGAAAGAGAGAGAGAGAGAGAGAGAGAGAGAGAGAGAGAGAGAGAGAGAAGACGAGAAGAAGACAGAGATCGACCGACCGACCCAAAGACAGACAGAGAGACGGACGCAGAAAGATACTGATATATTGATGGATACATACACACACGGGCGCCTGCACACGCAGAATACAGTGAAACACATATTAATGACACTCCATCAGCTGTCATCCATTGGTTGTTGATCATGCTGATCTTACCAGTTTGTTCAGCGACCAAAGTCATTGACACATTTCTTATACAACAAGTAGAATATTCTATTAGATCAAGGCAGTGATCTGGCTTTATTAACCACTTCGTGTTCCTCATCCAGAGTTGGTGACTTGTCATTGAACAGTTCCCCTGACGCCGCAAGCCACAACCAAGCCCTGGATTTCAAGTGATGCTTTGGTCTGAGAGTCAGAACATGTTCTCCTTAGATGCTGTTCAAGAGTTTCTTTGTCCATTGTAAGTGTCTCAGATTCCGGCTGCTCGAATAGATTCCTGCGTATCAGAGTCTCCGAAGATGCAATCTTGGGTCTTCTTTTCTAGCTCATTCTCTTTGTCGATTATGCTTTGCGGAGGGTGCTATGATTTGCTTTTAGGTCATCTCAGAACTTTTCTTGCCTTTAGGCCTTGCGTATTAAAATTCTAGGCAGCCTCCTTCTGTTTCTTGAGATTCCTTTTGTTTCTTCAGGATATTGGGTACTTCTCACTTGTGTGTTGATTTCTGTGGAACTATCGTCAGCTCTTGTACTTTTACTCCATAAGCGTCCGTAAACGTGACGTATACATTGTCTACGAATGTGATTAGTCCAGCTCCAGTGCGTTCTTTCCCGCCAGCGCATGCAGTCTGTAGACTATCTTTTTAAAACTCCCATTCCTCTTTAGCATTTGCGGACGGCAAGTTGAGTTTCTGGTATTTGGTATCAAAAGCCTGTACAAATTCATCCAAGTCATAAGTATGGTTGTCCTTAATATTTTGATTGGAATCCTAGCCTGGGTTTTGCGACATCTTATTTTGCTGAAGCGGATAAGTCGTCGGTCTTGTACGTATTTTGCTGTACTTTATATTACTTTTTACTACGCCAAATTCTTCGAACATAGTTTTGTGATACACGTTCGAGTAGTAGGATAGTGATAGTTGAGGACGTGAGAGTGATAGTTGAGGACGTGTGTGTGTGTGTGTGTGTGTGTGTGTGTGTGTGTGTGTGTGTGTGTGTGTGGTGTGGGTGGGTGGGTGTGGGTGTGTGCGCGCGCGCGCACGGCATGCGTGAGATAACATTAACCTGTCATAGTTTTATATACGGAATCGGAACATCACACACACACACACACACACACACACACACACACAACACACACACACACACACACACACACACACACACACACACACACACACACACACACACACACACACAACATACACACACACACACACACACACACACACACACACACACACACACACACACACACACACTACACACACACACACACACACACACACACACACACACACACGCACACACACACCACACACACACACACACACACACACACACACGTTTTTCTTTCATGCCCTTCAGTACGAAAACTCGGTCTCTCCGGCACGGGTGTGGTGTGAAAAGTGGGTGGATCTGTGAGGCAGCAAACCGCCACTCCCAATCGACGACAATGGTGGCTCCCACGACTACAGGGGTCCTCCCTTCATTGCCTCCGCCAAGAAGGAATGTGCTTACCGGACCGGCGTCAGTTGCTTTGAAGAATTGTCCATGTGTCGGCAAGATGACGCAAAACATTGGACTGATTTAAACGAAACTTTAGAAAACGACCGAAAGTGGCCTAAGGACAAAGAAAAAAAAAAGGAGAAAAAAAGGGAAAAAAAAAAAAAAAAAAAAAAGAAGAAAAGAAATGAAAACGTTGGATCTGTGGTACCGTCCGGATTACTGGCAGATCCGAAATTCGTCAGTAATTTTGCGCAAAAGCTTATGATCCGATTTCAGCAGAATTTCGTGGAAAGATGGATGTGGCCTAAGGACAAACCACTAAATTTCGGTATGGATCAGGATGGAACGACGGATCCCGGATCCGTCCGATATTGGCAGAGGTCAGCGCTTTGCCGAATGCCCATCTACTTAACAAGTTGCTTCTTTGTAGAAATGCCTTGCCACCTTAGAAATTTTAGACTCCCTCCCCGAACCACTCCCCTCCCCCTCCCCGTTCTATCTTGAGAGAATTAAGGGTGTGTGTCAAAATGGACGTGCGTGGGTGTGGGTGTGTCTTTGTCGAATTATGATGTGTCCGTCTGTGAATGTGCGTTTGTGTATGTGACCCCTCACTCGTCTTCCAAACCTGACACTTGAAATATAGCCTGAGGTGAATAGAACTTTTTGGGAGTGTGTCTGTTGTTTAACAAGTAAGTCTGAAAAGCACACGGCTGGTTTGGCCGTGTTCTGTGGGTCTGTATATAAATGGGAATACTTTCGAACGCCGTTTCAGCTTCTTCTTTTCAGCCTCTCCTCTTCCCCTCCCTTTTTTGTTTGTTTGTTTTGTTGTAATTATACTAAAAGCCTTTGAATTTGTTGCTTAGGAGGGCGTGGCGGAGGTTATGATTAATTTTTAGGAGTTAGGTGACGAAATTCCCACCCCTCCGTCATAATCATGTGCCTTGTAATCGGAGGAATCGACTAGCGAGACGAGCAAACCAGTTTCAATAGTTTGTCCTGCGAAAGCGACGTACCATATTTCAAAAAAGATTCTGACCTTACTACTTTTTTTTAAACACTAAATTCTAGTCTACTTTTGCCTATCTATTTCTACCTTTTCTTTTTAACAATTTCTGTTGTTCTCAACCATTTCCTACTTTTCTTTACCAAATCTTTCTTTAGCATCTCCTACTTTTGCGTACCCTTTTCAACTCTTTTTTTAAATTAAAAAAATGTTTTACCCATCACTGCTTTTGCCTTCCTTTTCCTGTATATGTCTAACTTTTCATACTGTTAGCTACGCTTCCCTATTTACCGCTTATCCATTTATTTTACTTGTCCTTTTCTACCTGTTTTGTTTTTACCTGAATCTTGCCTTACCATTTCCCACTTTCCCCACCCACCTACTCTGATCTAATTTCCCATACACTTTTCTGCTTAAACATAACTCTTCCTACTTCGGAACAGTTCCCTAGTTTAATTGACCTTTCTCCCTTTACCTTGCACGTTCCTATGCTAACATCCCGTTTCTTATCATTCCTACACTTTTCTGCCCCTTCCCACTTTCCATGTTTCCAAATCCCTTCCTGCTTTTACCGACACTTCTTATGATGTTCTATCCTTTCTTTCCCGTTCTTGTTTTCCTGAATATTTCCTACTTTCACCTCCATGTCCCTGTTTTCTCCTCTGTGCTTGTTTTCCTGCCGTTTCCTGCTTCTAAATTATTGAGCAGAAACAACGACTGTTGACTAGAAGCAGTGCTGGCTGAATTACGCTGTAGCGAGCAAAAGTTTGAAAAAAAGACATTAAAAGACTAAAGCAGCGCTGTCTCAACGACGCAGTGGTAACAAGCAGAAAAAAAGAAAATGAAATAGTGCTGGCTTAAGTATGCTGCAGGAAAAGAACGCTGGGACTGTATGTCTCTCGAAGTAAAAACTAGCAGGGAGTAGGAAAAAATGGTCAGCCTGAACGCACATTAGCACGTAACTGCTGTTTTACTCGCTATCTTCTCACGAGGACAACATGGGCAGACCAGACTGTTACAGACCTGGGAAGACCGCTGACTGTTCTGTGTGGTCAGAGAATCGGAAAGGATCGTCCATGATGAGAAAAGATTTTTGTAGGTGTTATGAAACAGGCCGAATAGTTTTCCGCCATTGTTGGGAACACCAGGTTTCACTTAAAGATGTAGGACCTGCATTTCTGTGAGAAATAAAATCGTTTTAATATTGTTTGTTTTTGATTGCCGTAGTTTACATGTCAACTTAAGTATGAAGTGTACGTTTATTCAGTATGTATCAGATTTAATTCAGGTTTTCAGTTTCACTGTTTTTCAGTTTCACTTCTTCGTACACTTTTTTTTTTTTAACAGACACTTAACAACAAGAAAAAAAAATCAACATTAAGGTACAAATACTTAGCTGTAGGAAACAAAACACACTTAAAATACTGCAATTATGCCGGCAAAAATGCACCAAATTTATAGTCATACTCTCCAGAAAAAAATGCCACGCATTTTGATTTTGAAAAAGAAAAATCATCAGCAATTAGAGCAAACAAAAATTGTTGTTATCTCTTGTCGTCCACACATTTCTGTCACAAACGCACGCACGCACGCACGCACACACAAACATATATATATATATATAATATATTCTTTCTCTCTCTCTCTCTATATATATGTATGTATATATATATATATATATATGTATATATATAAGCCATGAATACACATATCTTCAGTAAGCCACTTTATATCTACACTGCAATCTGTGCTTCAGTCCCTGTTGGTACATGAATGTTAGACCCACAATAGCATTTTTTCAAGCGTGATTCTTATCCGTTGTGGCGAGCTCCTCCACCTCCCCTGCGCAAAAGGCTGTAAAATCTGTCGACAGATGTCACACACACACACACACACACACACACACACACACACCACACACACACACACACGCGCGCGCGCGCGCGCGCATGCACACATACACGCACGCATGCACGCACGCACGCACACATAAGCACGCAAGCACCACACACATAAACACACACGCATACTTTGCTTCTCTCTCTCTCTCTCTCTCTCTCTCTCTCTCCTCTCTCTCTCTCTCTCTCTCTCTCTCTCTCTCTCTCCATACCCGTTGCATTTCAGAACTGTATAATTAATTCTTTATCGCTCGCTATCTCTTTTCTTTCCGAGAAGAGAGTTGAAGGGGGTACCGGGTGGGAAGGGAAAGGACGTCATTATATTTGGGTGTGTATGTGTCCTCTTTCAGTAACGGGCTTTGATATTGATCTGAATAAACAGTCTCTGTTTGTCTGTCTGTCCGTCTGTCTCTCTGTCTCTCTACCTGTCTGTCTGTCTGTTTGTCGGTCTGTCTCCCCCCCCCCCCTCCTCCAGTCTCTTTTCACCCGGTCTCTCTCCCTCCCCTGTCTCTCTCTCTCGCTTTCTCCGCTGCTCCTCTCCGCAACAAAACGCATGCAGCATGACACGCGTTGTATGAGCGATAGCGCAGTCAACCCCCGACCAGCGAGTATACAGAACAGAGAAACCGACAACAGCTGTAGACCCACACCGCTGGGTGATATCAAATGTCCGCATTACACAGATAAACGTGTTCGTGCATTTGTCAAGGACGTTCCCTACAAGCGTATGCAAAGGATATGAGCGTCTCAAAGGACAATTGCTTACAAAGAGGAAGTAGTAAGGTTCGATTATCAAAGTAAACAGGTACTTACCAGTTGAACTGCCTTTGTGTTGTTGATTTCTGTAGATCTCTCTCTCCCTCTCTCTCTCTCTTTCTTCCTCTCTCTCTCTCTGTCTCTGTCTCTCTCTCTCTCTCTCTCTGTGTTGATGTTTGTCTGTCTCCGTCCGTGTCACTTTCTCTATCTCTGTCTTACTTTAACTTAAAATTGGCATGCTATCGGCCTCCAGAAACTAACAAACCATG
>CM065714.1:63563055-63573055 GCA_033310375.1 Conus canariensis | reverse complement strand
TATCTATCTATCTATCTACCTATACGTCCGTCCGTCTGTCTGTCTATCTGTCTGTCTGATCTATCTATCTGTCTATCTATCTATCTGCCCGTCTGTCTGTCTGTCTGTCTCTATCTGTCTATCTATCTATCTATCTATCTATCTATCTATCTATCTGTTTGTCTGTCTGTGTGTTTGTCTGTCTGTGTTGTGCTGTTGTGTTGTTGTGTGTGTGTGTGTGTGTGTGTGTGTGTGTGTGTGTGTGTGTGTGTGTGTGTGTGTGTGTGTGCGTGTGTGAGTGTACGTGTGTATGTATGTATCTTACCTACCTATTTACCTCTCTCTCTGTCTCTCTCCCCCCCCCCTCTCTCTCTCTCTCCCTCTATCTGTCTGTCTGTCTGTCTGTCTGTCTGTCTATATCTCTGTCTAATTATCCATCTGTCTGTCTGTCTGTCTGCATGTCTATCTATCTACTTTTCTATCTTTTGGCGAAATAATCAATGGAGAAAATGACCTGCAACGAATGAAAAAATACATGGAGTGGGAATGGTAGGGGACGAGGGTGAGGGGTACTGGGAGAAAAACATGGGAATGAAAAAGAGGACGTTAGAATGCGAATATCAAATCCTTCACTGGTAGCATACGGGAATCATCATCATCATCATCATCATCATCATCATCATCTGTGTGTGTGTGTGTGTGTGTGTGTGTGTGTGTGTGTGTGTTCGCGTGCGTGCGCGCGTGCATGTGTGTGAGTGCGCGCGCACGCGCGTGCGCGGACCTGGTGTGTAACCACATACCCTCGTGTGTTTGCGTGAGCCAGCGAGCCAGATCATAAACATTATAACTGATACGGCAACAAGTACATTAGTAGAATGTCAGCCGGGTGCTTCTGTTCTCTCTTGTTGCAGACACGCTGGTAGGGGTACGTGTGGTGATGATCTTTGCCCTTGTCATGTTCGTCGCCGTTGCCATTCACATCATCTATGAAAATTTCTGCACGAAATTTCGGGCGCGGCCCTTCTCCGAACGGGTTACACCTGGCATAATTTGCATCCTTGGAGGTATGTATTTGTGTTAGAAAGGTGGAGTTATTTTCCATGGAAACGATAATCACGACGAATTTCGCGCGCGCGTGCGCGCTTCTGTGAGTGTGTATGGTTGTATGTATCTGTGCGCGTGTACGTGTGTGCGTGATACATGCGTACGCCTGCGCGTGTGTATGTATGTGTATCTGTGTGTGCGCCCATGCACACATATGCGCGTGTATGTGCCCGTGCGCTTGTGTGTGTGTGTGTGTGTGTGTGTGTGTGTGTGTGTGTGTGTGTGTGTGTGTGTGTGATATTGATGAAGATGATAATTTGAAGATTATTCTCTCTCGCTCTCTGTCTCTGTCTCTCTCTGTCTCTGTCTCTGTCTCTGTCTCTCTCTCTCTCTCTCTCTCTCTCTCTCTCACACACTCACTCATTCCCTCTCTCTCTCTCTCTCTCTCTCTCTCTCTCTCTCTCTCTCTCTCTCGCGTTGATGCCAACTATGAATACAACAATCATATTGATGGTGATGACGAAAGTGTTGATGACTCTGGTGAAACGATGATGACGATGACAATGATGACGATGTTGATGGCTATGACGACGACAATGGTGATGACATCGACGACAACGATGATTACGACGACGACGACGACGACGATTCTGATGGCATTTGCAGGTATTGGCGGACTGATTGGGGTCATCATGTTCGCGGTGGAGACGGAGAACGACTTGTCCAACGTGTACTTTGGCTGGGCTCTGGCTCTGGCGGCTGGTAGCTCCGCCCTGGCTGTCCTCGTGGGCGTGGGCTTCTGCGTGTCTGGCTTGTTCCTGGAGAGGAGGTATAGGCTCCGGGGGTGGTGGGTGGGGGTGGGGGAGGGGGGGGATGGACGGGGAAGGAGGGTAATGGTGGAAGGTGGGGATGGGGTGAAAGGAGGGGTGGGGTGATTTGATTAGAAGGAGTAGGGAGGAGGAAAAAGGGGTTGTCACTGTTTGCTGTGGAGACAGTTGTGTGGGGTGTAGGTGGGGGGGGGGGGGGGGCGATCATGGGGAACTGATGGGCAGAGGGAGCGGAGGATGGAGAAGGAGCGAGAGCGTGGGGGGGGGGGGGGGGGGGAGCGAGGAATATGGTATGGGGGAGTGAGGAGAGGGGACTCTTTCTGCTACGGGATTATAAGAGCGGCCTTAGGTTACGGGGTAGCTTGGACTTCTGTAGTTTCTGAAAAAAAAAAAGATAGACTGTTTCTTCCTCAAAAATGTAGTTATGGTCCAGATGGAATAACAGATACATTGATCTTTCTGTCTCTCGCCCGCCCTTTCTTTGCATTTTTTAAGGGCATCGTCATCATCATCTATCGTTCTCTGTCTTTCTCTCACTCTCTCTCCATCCGTCGCTGTCTGTCAGTCTGTCGGTCTGCCTGTGTGTGTGTGTGTGTGTGTGTGTGTGTGTGTGTGTGTGTGTGTGTGTGTGTGACTCTGTGTGTGTGTGTGTGTGTGTGTGTGTGTGTGTGTGTGTGTGTGTGTGTGTGTGTGAGTTAGTAATTTATTTCATGCTTCAGTTTGTCTGTATTTGTCTGAAAGTGAGGTTTTCGGCAAAAAGCAGACTGTAAAAAGTTTAGGGCCCTCATTAAAATACATATTGTATTGCTGATGACTCTTTGTAGATGGCAGGTTGAGAGCACTGACCACATATTTTGGAAGTGTCCCATTGCTCCTGGATTCTGATCAGATTTACAATCTAATCTTAAAGTGCTTTGTCATGGGGATATTCCTTTTAGTAAAGACCTTGTTATTTTTGTGAATCACAAGATGGTACACCAACTGGTAGTGTGTTTCATTTGGTTTTGTTGCTGATTGAGTTTTATGTGTACAAACATAGATTCCTCGTTGCCGTTGCAGTTTTGGACTGTTTTCTCAGTGTGTGAAAGTACAGGTATACAGCTGAAAACGGAGAGGCGTGAATGTATTTGTAACCTGTGTTTTGAACTGTAAATTTAATCGGCTGCTTTGAGCAGCGTTCAGGTTTGACGGCCAGACAACTCATGTCATGCTATCGATATCATCATCTTCTCCCTCCAACCTTTTCCCCCCTTTCTACAGAGCAAGACAGGAACGCCACCACCCCAAGACTGACATCAACGGTCACACGCCCTACCTTACCACCAACGACGAGAACTACGAGATGAATGTGCATCCCGACCGTAACGCGTACGACGCCCGCACCGGCAGACCAGACCTGCACGGTGGCGACAACCTGCCGGGGTTCGCCGTTTACAATGGCATGCTGATGCACCCTGGCCACAGGAACAGCTTGCCTTTAGGTATTTCCAGTCCTCCCAGCCTGATAGTATCATTGATTAGCGGGGTCTCCATGCTAAAGGTATATCCGAGGGAAATAAGGTTTCATCGCTAAAGTTTCGTGACGGGGAAAGTATGGTTAAAACCCAACACAAACACAAACGAACGAAAACGCATTATTGTCTCGTCTGACACAAGATCTGTGCCAGCCCTTTTTCGGGTAAATTCTGGAATGCCATTCCATCTTAGTACTGTACCTGGCCTCTGTGTTTTGGTTCGTTTCTGTCGTTGATCCAGTTAAGTCAGAAAATATTTCAGCGTGTGACTTTAACAGCTCGAGATAACAAAGAAGCAGGGTACCTCTTGCGCCCCTGGTGAAATAAGCGCATGCGCATAACTCCAAACGAATACGTACGACACCGAACTGCCTATCAGGGAATGTTTCCTTGTTTATTCTGTGTGCTCTATACTGTCATTTCCGCAAGGCGATTCGGTATACGTTTGAAGTTATGTGCAGCATACGTTTGAAGTTATGTGCAGCATACGTTTGAAGTTATGTGCGTGTATTTATTTCATCATAACAGCAACAGTTACTCTACTTGTTTGCTGTTTACTGTTTACTGTTCCCTGTCTCATTTCATATTTCCTTTCAGCTCGAAATAAATTGTCAAACGGAATGGCTATCGAAGTTTTACTTTCGATCCCATTCACAGTGTATGTCACTTTACAAATGAACTATAAACATGATTCAGAGACGTTCCACGAAAACTTACCATAACAGACGAAAATGTTTGGTGCAACTGAAAATATACGTATTCTTTTAAAATGTGTTTCCTCCTTCCATTTGCAACGAAATGACATGACTTTCATACTCCTTAAACTCTCAAAGCCGGGGCCAACTGTCGGAGTGCTACATGAAAGAAATGTATGTAAAGTCCCGTTTTCTGGCGAACCCTTTTGTTTTAGTCTGAAATGTGTTTTAGTAAAAAAAAAAATGTCGTTAGAAGTGAGTTTTGCATATATATGCTATCAACATGTACGAACTCAAAACGACTCTATTCATTAAAGAGTCAGTAAGTCTTTTAAGAGACCATACATCCATAACAAATAAAACGTTTGTTGATTCATCAGACCGCTGGTATTTGTGAAGTTATACAAAATAAAGAAGGTGAACAGGCAAAGGAACAAAGAAAACAGACCATCAGACAATGTGTCTCTGAATGCTTTTAAAGCCAGGAGAGGCACAGGGGAGATCGCAGGCCTCCACTAGGGCCCGGGAGTCCTCTTAACTTCAGTCAAACCCAAACACAGATTCCATCCCATGGTCCCTTAAACGGGTTTCTAATCCAGTTCACTACTGCGCAGTCTCTGAATAAATGCATCCTCACGCCTCCCCGGTCTCCCACATTTTCGTGCTGACTGCTGTCAGGGGGATATTGTTTTGTGCATTTTTTGTCTGTTGTTTGTATACAACGACCGAAGAAGGATTTTTGTTGAAAATTCGTTTGTCTGTATATTGAAATCCACTTGTCTGGGTTATTTTGCACGGTGTTTTGTGTGTTCATGTGTGTTCACCTGGTTTTCGGTAACACCAGTGTCTGTTTTATTTTCGTTTCATTTTCCCGTCACGAATGTTATTTTGCTCATTGTAACTGGGTTAAAATCCGGATCCGCGCCGAATCTTACTACTTCAGGTATCAATACATCTGATGTTTTTGTGTTTTTAGGATCCATACAGTATTCTTTTCTAATTAACGAACATCTTGAAGAAATGCCATGTTTTGCAGTGCTGTAGAAAGTGAGATTTTTTTTCCTGCATCCACCCTTTGATCCAGATCCACACCAAATTCAAAAGGTTCGTCCTTTGGTCACATAGCATTTTCTCACCAAGTTCGGTTGAAATGGATGGCATAGCTTTTTGTGTGTGAAGTCCTTCAGGCACGCAAACCAACCACACATGCTGGTTAAAACTTCGCCTCTTTAGCGGAGGAGGTTATAAGTATTCAATGGTCAATCCGCTTGAAAGAAAAGGACATTTGCCTAACTACTGGCATCTTTGTGTCAGTCTCGTTTAGTCCCGAATGCCACTGCGGTCTTAATATTGATGTGCTGTGCAGGATATTATGGCGGCGTACTAGCTTCATAGGCCGGTGAAAATTGTCGTTCGGGGAGAACAACTATTATCCTTCAGGAAAGCAAGGCTATGCTCTTATTCCTAGGGTCACAACTGTTAACCAAAGGATAATACCTGTTTTCCCAAAGGATTACAAGTGTTTCCCCTGTTTTCCCAAGGAAAACAGGCATAAAGCATGACAGGGATAATACCTGTTTTCCCAAAGGATTACAAGTGTTTCCCCTGTTTTTCCAAGGAAAACAGGCATTATCGGTGCTATTCCCAAGGATCATAACGGTCTCCCTTATTTTCGAGGGGAATACAGTCATTATCTCAAAGGAAAACTAAGACACTAATAAAACAGTTGTGATCCATGGGATCACAAGTCCCCCATATTTTCGAGGGGAATACAGTCATTATCTCAAAGGAAAACTAAGACACTAACAAAACAGTTGTGATCCATGGGATCACAACTATTTCCACATTTTGCCGCTATATTAGCGATCACAGCTGTTTTCCTTGCTGACAAATTTTCCTCGAGATGATACCTGTTTTCCTCAGAAAAAAACGAGGATAACTGACACAATCGTAGAAAAATAGGGAGAACATGTGTGACCCGCATGGGAAACGGGGAGAATAGGTCCTGTGCACAGGAAAACAAGGAAAACAGTCGCGATCCTAAGAGAAACAGTTTCAAAAGTTTCAAAACGGAGTGACTGAGGGCGGAAAATGAAGCAAAATTTGAAAAGAGAGGGGGTTAGTTACCGCCAAGGACACAGACAAACAGACGGCCATGTTTGATTGCGAGACGAACAGGAGAAGCAGCTAATAGCAGCTAAGTGGTTTCTTGTGCTTTGTCACTGTCTTAACCTGAAGAAGACCCAAGAGGTCGAAATGCATTGTGTCTAGTCATGTACTCTGTGTGTGTGTGTCCTTGGCGGTGACTAACCCCCCTCCTTTTCAAATTCTAAGAGAAACAGTTACGATTCCGAGGAAAATCACTGTTGTCCTCAGGATGGTACCTGTTTTCCATCTGCTCACTATGTTCCTCACGGATGGTAGCTGTTTTCCCGATGAAAAACAGCTGTTATCGCTTTCAGACGCTAATGTACCCTCTGTTTACTATTTGGAATCAGATCTGAAGAGCAGTGCCGTGTCTCTGCATGTGCACATGTAGTTCACAGTCTGCCACCACAGTCTGTCTAACACCACAGCCTGTCTAACACACAGTCTAACACCACAGTCTGTCCAACACCACAGCCTGTCTAACACACAGTCTAACACCACAGTCTGTCCAACACCACAGTCTGTCTTTTCCAGGTGCCTTGGATCACCCCAGGGCTCCGCCCCCGCAAATCACGTACGACAGATGGGGAGGAGGAGGAGGAGGTCCTCCGCCTCCGCCCGTCCAGACCAAGCACAGCCAGTACTACTCCCTCAGCGACGACCGCCTCAACGATCGCGGTTTTGACCTCAGCGAGGGCTACACCTACCTACCGTCCCGAGCACGACCCTCAGCACGCGGCCATGACAACCCCGGCTTCGTCAGGGACCAGTCCGTCTACCTACGCGAGGTTAGGGCTGAAGATCCTTACAGCCGCGGCGGAGGTCGCCCGGAGGATCCCTATTACCGTGGAGGCCGCGAGGAAGATCCTCACAGTCACGGAGCTCGAGATGAAGATCCCTACAAGAGGATCCACAGACCACGAGCCGGCTACAATGATCCATACGGGTTTGACCGCCTGCCCTCTGGTCGTCACGGAAGTCCTAGCGTAGCGGGGTCCTATGACCGGGTCAGTTACGGCGGCGGTCTGCCGACTCGGGGCAGCTACATGTCAGGAAGGTACTAGGCCAGTAGAGGACGGGAGATGATCTGTTCTGTTCTAAACGGGAAGGAGCAATGTTATCCAGGTCACAAAACCCTCGAGCTTCAAAGGGTGGAGGGTGGGCACGTTATGGGCGTTTGCCAAAATGGTCCCTCAGAATTGATTTATACTCTTTGCTCTAATATATAAAGAAAGAGAGAGAGAGAGAGAGAGATCGAGAGAGAGAGAGAGAGGGAGGGAGATAGATCGCGAGAGAGAGAGAGAGAGAGAGAGAGAGGGAGGGAGGGAGATAGATCGCGAGAGATAGAGAGAGAGAGAGAGAGAGAGAGAGGAGAGAGAGAGAGAGAGAGAGAGAGAGAGAGAGAGGAGAGGGAGGGAGATAGATCGCGAGAGAGAGAGAGAGAGAGAGAGAGAGGAGAGAGAGAGAGAGAGAGGGAGGGAGATAGATCGCGAGAGATAGAGATAGAGAGAGAGGAGAGAGAGAGAGAGAGAGAGAGAGAGAGAGAGAGAGAGAGAGAGAGAGGTTTAAACACACATGCAAGATCAGTAAGAGAAATTAATTCTCGAATTTTTCAGTTTATGTGAGCAACGACTGATGGTATAGATCCAAATAAGACACTCCCTCCACCTTCTCCTTTCCCTGCTTCCACCATGCTACTGATGGTATAAAGCTGATTCTTGGTCTCTTTCTATGGATTTTTTTTAATAATTAAGACAGTTGATTTGAATTCCCGTCATTACGTAAAAGGCAGAATGCTGGTCGTATAGCAAACATATGCCATTTTCTGAATCACAGAAGTTGCTAAAACTAAACCTACGATTGCTGTTAGAAAAGAAAGGATATTCAGAATGCGAGAGCTGGGGTTGTCTTTCTGCAAAGTAAATACATTGTTATGTGGCAAAACGTTCACGAAATATGCAGATGGGTGGCACTGAAATGTGAGGCTGGGTGGAGAGAAGAGAGAGAGAGAGAGAGAGAGAGAGAGAGAGAGAGAGAGAGAGAGAGAGAGAAGAGAGAGAGAGTTCACTCCTTCGTTGTCGGTCAAGAAATGGGATTTTAAATGTAATTTCATGTTAATGAGTTGACACAAGTGGAATTGCTGTTGATATACCCACCTACAAATTTAAAAAGAAAGAAAAATCTATTAATAACCACTAACATGTGGACTACAAATATGTGTGTGTGTGCGTGTGTGTGTGTGTGTGTGTGTGTGTGTGTGTGTGTACACACACAAATACCTTATTTTTTTGTTCAAACAGATTAAACAATTTTCATTCAATTATCCCACTAGAATATCTACAATAGCTCAACCAAAATCATGAAACCCAGTGTGATATCGCCTCATGCCCGCCACTCACACGAAACCCCCCCCCCCCCAAAAAAAAAAAAAAAAAAAAAAAAACACCAAAAAACTTTGATTAAACCGAGACGGTCCAGTCTAGCGGTACGAAACCCAATCTGTCCTTTGACAGATCAATATGTCGTTGAAAATAACAATGAGGCGATCCTTGGTTCTGATGAGGAAAGATCCCAACTCTTTCTGTGTCAATGTAACCCAAGTTTGGTGCAGACCCGGTTGAAACGGTGGACTCATTCAGCGAGATCATTGCAGATTAAGCGATGAACATGAACACTGTGTCGTTCTGTAGGCCTATACGGTCTCACAACTATCCGTGAAGTATTGGATTTTCAGGGAATATTAAAGAGTTTCTGGTGATATAAACATTAACATTTCGCGTTTTCTATGTCTTGTTAAAAACAGATGAATGGGAAGTAACTTTGTCAGTCTGTACCTACTATTACATCATCTGGCGGCAAAATAATTTTGGTTTTCGTTTATGTATACATACGTTCGATCTTGGTGGAAGTCTACGCTGTCCCAAGCTTTCTTGTAGTAGCAAGATTTATTAGTACGCTGGCCGCGGTGTGGCTGTTTTATTTGCATGCATCCGTTTTATTCGCAAGAATTGTGTGGTTTTCAGCAGAATCCGAGTGGATGTTTTACCTGTGAAGATGCCGTTTAAAGGTTGAATATGGGACATCCTTCTCCACTTCCGACTCGTCATGACAAAGTGATTTGTTTTTCTATAAATTTTGATTTTTTGTGTGTTGTTCGTGTATGTGTGCGCACGTGCTCGTGTGTGTGCGTCTGTGTGTGTGTGTGTGTGTGTGTGTGTGTGTGTGTGAGAGAGAGGAGAGAGAGAAGAGAGAGAGAGAGAGAGAGAGAGAGAGAGAGAGAGAGAGAACATTTTGCAGAAACGCAGGTGTGAAGTGTTAGATCGTTGCTAATGAGTAAAAACATGGCAAAATAAACGAATCTATACTTTTTTCATTCCGTCTTGTACGACAGCTTGAATATCAACTTCAATATTGATCACTTGACTAATCGTTTTATTTCAAAACGATCATTTTTTATTATTGCATAACATGTTGAACTGAACATACAAACGTAATCGTCTCAATAAACATTATAGCCATTTACGCGTCTCAGCACAAAATCATTCCCATGTATGTTATAGTTGCTAAAGTTCATCATCGTAGGATCACTACGTAACGCTTTTTTCCCCCCAAAAAAATTATTATTATTCTCTAATGTACATACTAAACTGACATAGGAGGCTTTCCTGGTCAACATAAACGAATTGTAAAATGAGAATGTGATGGCAAAATCATTGTATGGCATGTTGGAAAAGAACTCCTTTGCGAAGGAGGATAAGTGAGAAAGGGGTGGAGATGGTGCCGTCAGAAGGGC
>CM065714.1:63555555-63558055 GCA_033310375.1 Conus canariensis | reverse complement strand
AATAATCAGTCTACAGCCTGTCGGTCATTCGAAGATGAAGGAAAGTTTATATCGGGGTTTTATATACCTTGATTTGAAAAACAAGCAAACTGAAATTAATGACCAAATACATTGGCTGGCTGTTTTCTTTTCTTGGAATAACCCACAGACTGACGGTAATTCGAGGAGTAATGAAGATTTATACCGGGCTTGACACTCCTTGATTGTTTTCTTTACTGAAATTAATGACTAACTTTGTGTGATATGCTGTTCTTGTTTCATGTTGTTATTCCTCCCTTCTCCCATTCTTCCTCATCTGTCTCTTTCTTCTCTCCCCCCCCCCTCGTCCACCCCTTCACCCCTACCCTCACCTCCCCAAATTTGAGCTTGTGTAAGTCAGACTGGTATTGTAGGTGATGAAATGAAATATACCGTTGGCAGTTTCATGAGAACTGTAGCAAGTATGGCGGAAGATACAAGACGATCAATTGGTCTAATCATATTCATGTTTTATCATTGTTCTTGAGTTTGTACGCTAAAAGAATAATTCTGAACTTTATATAGGTATCAATGTTGGAAACTTTAGACGAATAGCTTTAAAAGCGACTTCATAAAGACCGACAAATGGTTTCAAAGTATAAACACAGTATTAAACACGGAAAGTGGAGGCATAAGCAACGTTTGAATACAGAGAGAGAGAGAGAGAGAGAGAGAGAGAGAGAAGAGAGAGAGAGAGAGAGGAGAGGAGAGAGAGAGTTGGCATTTGACATTTTGACATATATTGTCATTGTCAAACTGACCTTATGACAAGGAGGAATAAGGTGACAACGAAAAATGAAAAACAAGAATTCACCTGTGAGGAGCTCATCTATGAGATAAAAAAAAGGTAAATTCTCAATCATCAGTACATTGCAATTAAAAGACCCGGCAAGGAAACAAATTCACACACTAACAAAAAACAAAACAAAACCCCAAACCCCGCAGAATAATTGAACCTTGGTGACAAAATCTTAATCACTTTCATATACGTGGAAACTACACACAATAAATGAATATTGAATAAATGAATGAACAGAATCCAAAACCAGAATACCACAACCACATGAAACCAGCAACACAATTTCTTCCATTTCTCATGATTCAAAGACATATTCTTCTCTTTCTAATACACGATGTTCTGTAATAAATGTTGCAGTAGACTGTGTAATGATCCATCACCTGATGCTAATAAACCAGGTAGATCCTATCGTTCAGCTATGTCTAACTTGAAGACATTACATTATGCTCTCACATCTTTAAAAGCTATACATTGAAATGAAGCGCTTTTTGTCATCTACAGATTATCCACATCTTGGACAGGGTGCTTGTGGTAATATACCAGGCTAGAACCATTTTCTGCTTGCATTGCAATCAAAAGTCCTCAGCCTGACTTTAGCAACATGAATCCTCTGTCTTTTATTTGTGATCGCCGAGACGTATTTTTCAGTCTAAAAATGTTTTTTAAATGAATAGAACTACGTGCACGTTTTCTCACATTCAATGTCAGAGCGCCAGTTCTGTTTGTAACATGCTCTCAAAGTATCTTTGCATTCTGAAATTGAACTTTGGGCGTGTCCTACCTCATGGGACAGCCGCAGTCCCGAACCAATTTTCTGATAAATCGTTTTTACACAGCTTGCCCAGTTTTCCCTGCCATTCTCCATCTGCCTTATCATCATGTCACACCCTTGTTTACAAAGTCTGGATCAAACTAGTTTCAAATCTAATGCAATATCTAACACGCTTAACATAAGTTCTCATTAAAACAAAGGACACCAACCATGATCACCATTTAACATTTTGTGGAGGAATGGGAACACCCCCGAAACGTTTTATGGAAGAGCAATGAATCTTTTCAATCTGTATGTTGTTGTGCAGACTCCATATAGGCTATGTCAACGCCATATATGTCAGCGCCATATGTGAGTACCTGCCCTGTTGAGAACCAAACATTTTTTTTCCAAACCAGACATGCAGTAATTGTATTCAATTTTCACATTGATCTCATTATTTCCATGACCCGTTTCTTCCCCTTCGGACACGCTTCACCCCAGGCGCTGGTTAAACTCAGTTTCGTTGAGAACATAATTCCTGAAATATTTGTAAGCATTAACAACCCTCATTTCTTGTTACCGTGCAACCATCTTTCACGTGCAGACAGATACCCACCATTACGAAGTACTACGATGCTGAGTTTATCATGGTTAGGTAACAAACATAGTCGGTCAGCTTCTTTTTGCAACACATTTAACCGAGCCTGTTGGCCCGAAACGCTTTTAGATAGGAGATTACATGATCTATGATCTGCAAACACCAGTAAAATACCTTGTTAGCTCCTGGTACAATTTGCATTCACTGCTTGCCTTTCCTAGATATGTCAACTGCTGGCTAATTGATTAAAAATGAAAACATCTGTGGGCTCGGCAGGCATCTCTGTGTACATCACGTAGGCAATAAAAAAGAATTGTGCATACATTCTTAT
>CM065714.1:63525555-63548055 GCA_033310375.1 Conus canariensis | reverse complement strand
CTTGGTTTATAGTCTCATTCAAGGGACACGTTTATGCGCAGCGTCATGTACGCATAGGGTCTTCTGTTTGTTGCCGTTTGTTTGATGGCACAACATTTGTTCACCGATGGACAAAAGACATAATGGACGACTGAGCGGTACTTGCAAACTTGGTTGATTTCCCGAGATTGTTAGTGTTATGAAAAGAATAAAGTTGATCGTTAATGAACGCTTTTGAAAAGATTCCGTAAACAACTTTGTATGTTGTATCCCTGCAGATTACTGAGGCAATTTAATGAGTACACACATATTTTGTTGCTGATTCATCGTATGTTTTTTGCACGGTGCTTATCGTACACCAAAGTGTTTACAACACAGTGGTTTTTGACACACTTGCTACATGCACGTGTATTATAACTGAAATGCCCCACACCCCTCCCCGAGCTATAGTTGAAATAGAAATCGTAATAAACCATGTAATGAATCATCAAAAGCAAGAAATTATTCAAGAATTCACTTACGTGGGATCCATTGTTAGCAACGAAGGTCTAAACAAGAAATCCTCTCCAGGGCGGCAAATACAACACCAGCACCGTCCAGATTAAAACTTTAGTGGAAGAACAATGATGGATTCTCCCGTCGAGTCCGACGCATGAGTAGGCAGGCAGGTCATCTGCTGATGTGAGTCCCCATGTGGGAATGAAGACTAATTCCTGAGGCACAAAGTCGTCCACAGACACTGCATGGAATTGAGTCCTGCAAGAATAGGCCCCATTTTCTCCTATTCCTCATTTCCTGGGTGGCTGCTGCTCTGTTGTGCTCGAATGTCTTTATGGCCGTTGCATCCAATGTATTCTGTCGAGGGCGACATCTTCCCAGGAAGCAGTGTCGAGGTTGCAGCTTCTGAAGTTGGCCTTCAAGGCGTCTTTGTATCTCTTGCGAGGCCTTCCTTGGTCACATTGTTCTTCCTTCAGTTGTCCATAGAGCAACATCTTTGGAATTCTGCTTTCCTCCATACGGACAACGTGTCCTATCCACCGGAGCTGGCTTTTGATGAGTATACATTCAATGCTGGGTAGGCTATCTGGACCTGTAGGTTGGAAACTCTGTCTTGCAGATTTTGTGCAAGCATCGTTGATGGAACTGTTCGAGTTGTTGGATCTGTCGGCGGTAAGTGGTCCAAACCTCACAACAGTAGAGGAGAGCAACCAGAACCACAGCTCTGCACAAGGCAACCTTTGTACGCAGTTTGATACCTTGGTCTTGCCACAGACTCTTTAGAGAGAGAGAGAGAGAGAGAGAGAGAGAGAGAGAGAGAGAGAGAGAGAGAGAGAGAGAGAGAGAGAACCAAGGACAAAAACATCAGCGTAAAACACAAGATCAGGGTCCTACGTCCTGTTCCATCTTTCTGCAGGCATGCAAGACTTGAACCCTCGCAGTCAGTCTATAGGGTCCTACGTCCTGTTCCATCTTTCTGCAGGCATTCAAGACTTGAACCCTCGCAGTCAATCTATAGGGGCCTACGTCCTGTTCCATCTTTCTGCAGGCATGCAAGACTTGAACAATCGCAGTCAATCTAGAAAGTGGCATCCATGTCATGGAAATGAGGTCTTAGTGCAAGGCACTAAACATCAGACGTTCTGATCACATCACCCATGAACAAGGGCATGAAGCCATCAAACGGCACATCAGACCATAGGAAGAGCTACTGACATCGGGAAAGAAAGACAAGAAAACTATGTTAGTATAGCGTTGTATAAAAAGGTCTAACAGCATTAATGAAATAATCCTCCAAAGAACCGTTGAAGAAAGGAGACCAAAAAGCAAGCAAGCAAGCAAGCAAGCAAGCAAACAAACAAACAAACAAGCAAAACAAAACATAAAAAGGACTACAATAGATGGACTGACAACACTGCAAAATGTGCAAGAAAAACATTTGCAGAGACCCCGGCCTTGGCATACAACCAGGAGAAGTGTAGGAACCCGGTGAATTGTTCTGTGTCTGTGTGGTGCTCCGCTGGCTCCCCACAGAGCTGAGGGAGAACGTAGAGATAAAATAAAAATCCCTCTCTTTCACTCTTTGACTTGTACTGCATTACTGAAAAGATTTTGTGTTACTGGGACTTGCTGACTGATCACGAAGTAAACATTTGGCACACGTATGTCAGACGGACCTTTCTATGCCATCAACATACGGTAGGAAGAGCACACTCTTCTCTGCCCCTTTTCAATTTCTTCACCCCCCCCCCACACTGACAAAAAACCAAACCAAAAAACACACAAACAAACATTCCTCCCCACATAAAACACGCGCGCGCGCGCGTCTAGGACGAATAAAATAAATTGAAAAACGACACAACGGAAGACAGGAAAACACGGATTTTTTTAGGTGGACATTAAGGATTTGATGAAATATCAAATGTAACAGGATAGTTTCTTTAAACAAGCAATCAAACACAGTGACAGATAATGAAATAAGACAGAGAGAGAGAGAGAGAGAGAGAGAGAGAGAGAGAGAGAGAGAGAGAGAGAGAGAGAGAGAGAGATTAAGAGGGTTCTTAACTCTTAACTTTCACGGATTTAGACAATCATACTCATTTCTTCTTAATTTATCACCGGAAAAGATAAAAAACGTTGAATATTAAAAGAAGAAAGCTCTCCTGCCCACGCTCGCACACATCCACAGATTTAATCACTTCTTCTCTCAAACAGAAAGACATGCTCCCAACATGCCAAATATTGGTATTTGTCAGGGAACAGCACAGGGGCTCACGCCGTTTAAAAAATGAAAAAAAGAGGCGACTTTAACCAGACAAAAGGGAAACCTTTGTATTCCAGACCACAGGCCAATGTTCACAGAAACCCGTCATCTACCAAACTAATGTCAAATTTGGGTCGTCGCGAATGGAGCAGGGATAAACGCACTCAAAAAAAAAAAGGTTGATGCTCATCTTGGAATTAGAGGGGAGAGGGGCAAGTGAAAAGGGAGGGGAGAAGGACAGGATATGAAAAGAGATAGTTGTGTGAGGGGAGGCAGGGATGGGGGGTGTTGTAGACGACTGGAATTGTGTCTGAGTTGGCTGACAACACACTGCTTCCATATTTATGACTTCTCGTCGAAATGAGAAGAAGAAGAAGAAGAAGCACGCAAGGAAGCAAGCAACCCAGAAGCCACATGAACGATGTTGGAAGGGAAAAAAATCAGCAAGTGTTAAGAGCCATAGCGACAAAAATTAATTAAATAGCGTCTCATCTTCAATCTGATCCATTTGTTGATTGAGAAATCTTACATGTTTCTCAGACCGCACCAGCAGTGGTCTGATAAAATTCGCGTTTAACGTGAAATCGAGGAAATGAACGAACTGAACCTCCATTGTTAAAGGCAAGGGATGAGAATGTGAACCAGATGATGTCCATCCCCAGGAGCAAGAAAAAATTTAATAAGAAACAAGGAGAAGGAAGGTGAAAAGGGAGGGGAGAGGGAAGAGGGGAGGACAGGAAGAAGAAGAAGAAGAAGAAGAAGAAGAAGAAGAGAAGAAGAAGAAGAAGAAGAAGAAGAAGAAGAGAAGAAGAAGAAGAAGAAGAAAAATGGAAAAAAGAAGAGCAAGAAAGAGAATGAAGGAGAGAAGAAGACGCAGACGGAGGTGGAGGAGAATAAACAGAATTGAATATAGAAGAAGAAGAAGAAGAAGAAGAAGAAGAAGAAGAAGAAGAAGAAGAGGAAGAAGAAGAAGAAGTAGTAGATAGAAGAAGAAGACAAAGAAGAAGAAGAAGAAGAAGAAGAAGAAGAAGAGAAGAAGAAGAAGAAAAAGAAGAAGTAGAAGAAGAAGAAGACAACGAAGAAGAAGAAGAAGAAGAAGAAGAAGAAGAAAGAAGAAGAAGAAGAAGAAGAAGAAAAAGAAGGAGGAGAAGGAGAGGAAGAAGAAGAAGATAGGAGAGAAGAAGAAGAAGAAGAAGAAGAAGAAGAGGAAGACATTGTGTTGCCTGCTTCAGAATCTTTTTTTTTATGTTCCTTTTTCTCTTGTATTCACGTCTCATTTCAATTTGCCCGGCCTCATCAGTGTCGGATCCTAAGCACCACTTGACAAGTGCGTTCCTGCTAATCTCCAGTGTGGTCCACAAAAGGCGCCAAATCTCTATACCCTTGGCTTCACAAAATGGCGGGAGTGTTCACACAGGAAGTGATGCTAATCGCGTCGCATCACCCCAGTCTCCCCCAAATCTGATCGGAAATTGGGTGCTAAGCAGCTAGAGACTCACGAGGAGGACAAGGAGGGCTTGAGGAGAGTCGCCAGACTCCTTTACAGAACAGGAAAACAGGTCAGGAAATCTGAATTGCCAGGATCAACAAATATCAACTTCCTCGATGTCCGGAAGTGTGAACTTTTGTCAAAGGGTCTATTACGTTGAAGTGATTCTGGACTAATGCACACAAAGTAAGTATATGATTTATTGTGCTGTAATTGACCCTAAAACCTGTCTGTTTTTCAATGATTTCTTCCTCTCTTTCCGCCCATTTAGCTAGTCTTTTATTCAAAATAAGGGCATAAATTGTACTCACTACGCTGGTTGATGCCACGCCTCTGTAAATATCAGGGTTATCTATGTCCCCTTTTCATGTATTGGAATAACAATAGATTTTTGCCCATTCTGAAGGAAAAGTTCTATTTTCAAATAAATTGTTGAATAGAGCAACACAAAAGTCACCACAGAGTTATTTGCATTTTTATAAAAAAACATTTCACTAATGATGTAGTCTGGATCAGCACTTTTGCCCGTTTTAAGGTTTTTACAGCTGAACAGCACCTCTTGCTCAGAAATGGGGTTATTTAACAAGGTTCATTGCCCATGTTGTCTTATTCTTCAGTACTAAAATCATTATGTTCGGTGTCACTATGTTATGCATTAAACATGGAAAAAAGATCATACCATTACTGGGTGCTAATATCGGTGTAAATGGTCGTTTTTCTGTTAACATATCTAATTATGGACCAAACCAGTTCTGGATCATGAACAGCGCCTTTAACGTTTTTAGTCTTTCATCTTCATACTTGCATTTTTTCAGTCGTCTTTAATTTTGCGTACTCTTCTCTTTCATTTACATATTCTTCTTTCTTCTTTTTTCCTGTCAATTACCGATTTACATCTGTTAAATCTTTTAAGAAGCCTCTGTACTTTATTTGTGTTCAGCTGACACTCTTCATCAAGCCAGTCAGTATGACCGTTGCCTTTTCCAACTGTCCGTACCATGCAGGCTGCCGCCCCGCGCAAAGTTTTGGTAGACTGACGTCAACTGCTAACATCTGGCCACCTTTAGATATCATTCTTTAAAACTCAGTACTGTCGAGCTCTTCTTCGTGTGTCTGAGCTTTTTCATCATTCCACAAAGTTCTTTCTTCTCCTGCAGTTGCTGCTTTGGTTTCCTTGTTCTTACTAATACAGTGATCACTCACCTATTTCTTACCAACTGGCAAGTGCCAAGGGTGTAAGCGATCATCGACGTGAAGGTCACAATATTTGCACAAATCTTCAGAAACAAGAAAGTGATTAATGATATTTTGTCCCTGTGGCGAAACAAAGGTAAATTGACCCTTGATATCACTGTCACAATATCCGTTCCAAATAAACAGATCAAACAGAAAAGCAAGATCAAGCAAAGGCTTTCCAAAATAATTCGCAACAAAATAGTTGTGTTTGTGTGTGTGTGTGTGTGTGTGTGTGTGTGTGTGTGTGTGTGTGTGTGTGTGTGTGAGAGAGAGAGAGAGAGAGAGAGAGAGAGAGAGAGAGAGAGAGAGAGTTACTCTGACCCTTTTCTGCAAGTAGCTGATCCATCCCCTCTAATTGTCTGGATCCTTCATCTAACTTTAAGGTTGAATAGATCTCTGCATTGCTAGACGGGAAGCATCTGAGGACCACATCATTTCCACTGAATTCTTGTGCGGTGCTAAAATTTATGAACCCCTCATTGATGATGACTGCTTTCAGCCAAGACAAGCTACCCCCCCCCCTCCCCACAAAGTTTACCTGTATGTAGTTTTTACTATACATTGTATCCAACTATAGTCTGTAACTTTTCCACACTTTTTTCTTTATGTTTCATGTGTTGTTCTACCATATTTTTCCAACGTTTCCTACTTAACAAAAAACTTATATGTGTTGTCTGTCAGGCATTCTTTTTGCTACACTTCTTACTTTTGATGATATGTGTAGGTTATCTAGCACAGTTTCACCAGCGTTTTCTACTGTCTGTTTTACTACATGTGTCTTTCATGCACTACACTTTCTCCTACATTTCCTCCTTTTTTCATTTACTACACGTGTCATTTATCAAGCATCTTTTTCCCATCGTTTACTATTTGTTTAATTAACGTGTCGTTCATCCAGAAAAATTTCCCCTTCGTTTTCTGCTTTTTATGCATGTGTCATCTATCCAGCACATTTCCACCTCCATCTCCTACTCTTCACTACATATGAGGTTCACCCACCACCACGTATCCTACGTTTGTCCACTTTCTACTACTTGTGGCGTCTGTCCAGCACACCTTATTCCTCTGTCCCTTCTTTTGAACTCACATATGTCGCTCAAGCAGCACTCGTTTTCTTTCCATTCCTGCTTTTGATTGCTGATGCATTTACCAGTGCACTTTTTCGTACGTGATCAACTTTCAAAAAGACTCGTTCGCTCAGGACACATTTATCTACGTTTCCTGCTTTTCCCTGAAAGTGTTGTACAGCCAACATAACTTTTACCCTACCTTTCTTACTTTATGTTTAAAACGTACATTGTTCAGTCAGCCTCTGCCCGTGTTAAGCTCTTGGAAGCCTGTGAAATGTGAGATTCTGCTGGAGACAATGGTGGAAGGAGCATGCATCCTTCCAGACGGTGATCGCGTACTCAGATTCATCTTCTTGACTTTCATGATTAAAACACAAGATAAAAAAAACCCCCGAGCAGTATGAATTTATTTTGTGTGTTAAAAAAAGTTTGACCTTACATCGAACAAAATTCTGTAAACCTTACACACATTTATATATGCATATATAGATGTACATGCATACAGGCATTCATACTTTAGGGAAAAAAACCCCAGGAGAGCAGAACAAAATATAAGAAACAAGAGGTAAAGACGAACTGACTAAACGCACTGAGGAACATTATTGGTCTGTCCCTACAACGGGTGAAGCCACCGCGTCTTATCACCTAAACCTCACCCAACTCGTGCAGGAAATTGAGTGATAAGCGACAGCCTGTCTGGGATAAAAGAGATACAGGGTCTGAGGAGGATGGGGATGGAACAGTGTGGAAGGAGCAGAGGGAGGCTGTCCGGTGCGGAGCGAGTGACAAGAACCAGGAAAGTGGGGTTATAGTCCTGCAAAACTGGTTTGTGTCGACACCTCCGAAGGATCAAAGTATCAGACAGTTCATCGGTGCCAGACATAATTGTTCCAGAGGCTGGGTCAGTAAACTGATTACCACTTCAGATCGACAGGCAGATGTTCTTCGTGATGTTATTTCTTGTGCTGCAATTAATTCCACCAAAGAGTTGCCTGAACATTTGGTATTTTCAGATTTTTTAGATACTATTGGTGGAGACACGTTCACACTCACCATTAAGTAATTTAATCCAGTCATCTATTAACGTGCTTTATTCTGCCACACTTTCCCTTCCTCTTAATTTTGTCTATAGACATCTATCTGATCAGAAATGATTGTCTGAAGCGCTGTAAATTTGACTGTTATACAAATGACATTTTAGCCAGTTCAGCGACCTTTAAGAGCGAACAATCCACAGTCATTTATTGTGTGAGGTGTGTGCAAACATGGACCTCCCACCTGGAATGTCACTCGATTCAGTTAATGGTTCAGCTCTCTTTCTGTCTATCTGTCTGTCCGTCTGTCTGTCTCTTTAATTCTATACACATATACAAACAAACCACACACACACACACACACACACACACACACACACACACACACACACACACACTCACACACGCACACGCACACACAGCACTCGCGCGCGCGCGCGCGCACACACACACACACACACACACACACACACACGCACGCACGCACACGTACGCACACACGCAAAACCACGCGTGCGTGCGAACATATATACACACATGTTGACACAAACACCATTCCACGACTATGCAGTTATTGTAGTCACAAACAGGTGGTGTCCTGCGTAAGCTGCATGAAAGCAGGCGTCACAAAACACCACCAAAGCGACTTACCAGCAGTGCAGTGTCTCTTTTAGTGGGATTGCATTACGGCAACCAGGTATATTTTGCTTCCAGTTGACCGCCGGTGCTAAGCTGTGTGTGTGTGTGTGTGTGTGTGTGTGTGTGTGTGTGTGTGTGTGTGTGTGTGTGTGTGTGTGTGTGTGCGGGATACCGTTAGTGTAACGTCACAGAGAAAGCACAAAAAGTAAAGCAGCATATTAAAAGAGAAAATGCGAAAGAGAAGCATTTATCCGTATTGCGTCGACTCTTTTCGCCCTTAACATTGTTACGTTTGCTCCGCCATGGGATTCGAATCGATTTTGTGCGCATAAAGAACTTGGATATTTCCCCCCAACTGAAACGTTTTCGTTGAAAGAGCTCTATTCAGTCAAGTTGCGTTTTTTGGTCTTGGACGACCTAATTTTCTATTATTTGAAACTGTTGTTTCTTTAACTCTCATCTGCATTTGAAATGAGCGCAAGCCTCTCTGACAGGAGAGAGAGAGAGAGAGAGAGAGAGAGAGAAGAGAGAGAGAGAGAGAGAGAGAGAGAAGATGATTTACTCAACAACTACTACATCCACACTGAATTTGAGTAAAAGTCGTGGTCATGAACAATGCCAATATTCTGCTGACGCAATGCGGAATACAGGAGAACTAAGGGAGTTAATAATCACGTATAAGAGCAAGTGGACAGCAAGTCACTTGAGATTTGTCTGCCCTTGCCCTCCTGTCACTGAGGACAGATGACTCGGTGTTTTGAGCTACGTATCAATAAAATCACAAGCATGATAATCTTTATTCGACGTAAAACAATAATTGATGATTGTCAAAACTGCGACCTCACGTACTGCCTTGTACTTGGTTAGAGTGAGACTGAGTACTGTCAGTCTGGACAATGTGCATGTCAACTGAAATCCAATTTCTACGACTGTTCGTAGCACGCTGGTTGATATCTAGTCTTGCTTAGATCCATTCTGTAATAAAAGAGATGCTATTATTGACCGGAGCCCACTTGGACACTTCATCATCATACCGTTCCTCATTGGAGTGAGGGGATGCGGGAGGAGGGGGCAGGGGAAACGCTTTATGGGACCGTACCCAGACAGGCGGGTGGGAGGTTAACATCATTTTGGTAAGCACCTAATGTAACGACCAACAGACCTATCTTGTTTGGGAAGGATTGTCTTGCCATCAGTATGCGGTTCAGACCAGTTGACAGATGGGCTGTCGACCGGTCTTTGTCGACTATTCTGTTCTTATTAGTAAAGGTCTAATAGGAGAGGGTAATAACGTCAGGGGAGTGATCTATCAAACCATGAACAAGTACAGTAACCTTAGGTCCCACAAAGGACACAAAGGCACGAAATTGTCAGTCGGTGCTGCTTGTTTCCTCACCGATGCTACCACCCACCACCGCTACTAGCATCACTGGTACTTACTATCCACCTGTGCAACGTTCACCTGCACTATCATCCAACGGCGCAAATATCATCCACCAGTACAACCATACATCGGTACAATCATTCACCAGTTCTACCATACATCGGTACAATCATTCACCAGTTCTACCATACATCGGTACAATCATTCACCAGTTCTACCATACATCGTTACAACCATCCACCAGTACGGCCATACATCGGTACAATCATCCACCAGTACCACCATGCATTGGTACAATCATTCACCAGTACCACCATACATCGGTGCAATCATCCACCAGTACGACCATACATCGGTACAATCATCCACCAATACCACCATACATCGGTACAATCATTCACCAGTACCACCATACATCGGTACAATCATCCACCAGTACCACCATACATCGGTACAATCATCCACCAGTACCACCATACATCGGTACAATCATTCACCAGTGCTACCGTCCACCTTCCCACCCACAGCACTATCTCTTTGTACGTATGTGTGTGTGTGTGTGTGTGTGTGTGTGTGTGTGTGTGTGTGTGTGTGTGTGTGTGTGTAGTGTGTGTGTATGTGTGTGATGTGTGTGTGTGTGTGTGTGTGTGAGGAGAGAGAGAGAGAGAGAGAGAGAGAGAGAGAGAAGAGAGAGTGAGAGACAGGGACAGAGACAAAGAGAATAAATCACAGAAAATTGTGTTAAAAAATAATGATAGAGTCAATTAAGAATACAAAGCAATAACTATTTCAGCATAAAATGTAACTGTCAACTGATAAAAACTATGCAGATCTGATTGATCGACAGACAAACAGACAGACAGACAGACGGATAAATAGATAGATAGATGGATACATAGATAGATAGATGGATAGATAGATAGATAGATAGATGGATGGATAGATAGAAAGATAGATAGATAGACACACACATATACACACACATATAGATACATACATATATACGTATATATAATTTTAGACCTAAAACATAAATTTCAGCTGACAAAAATACGCAAACTTGATAGATCGACAGTCAGCTAGACAGTAGACAGACAGACAGACAGACAGACAGACAGACAGACAGAAAGATAGATAGATAGACAGACAGATAGATAGATAGATAGATAGATAGATAGATAGATAGACAGACAGATAGATAGATAGATAGATAGACAGACAGATGGCAGACAGATAGATAGACAGACAGACAGACAGACAGATAGATAGATAGATAGATAGATAGATAGATAGATAGACAGACAGACAGACAGATAGATAGATATATGATAGATAGATAAGTAGATAGATAGATAAATACATGGGTAGATAGATGGGTAATTAGACAGATAGATAGATAAAGCGACAGATAGATGGTTAAATGGAGAGAGAGAGAGAGAGAGAGAGAGAGAGAGAGAGAGAGAGAGAGAGAGAGAGAGAGAGAATAGGTATAGGATGGAGTGATGGTAAGGCACAGATGGCACTGAAGACAGGGTGGCGTTAATTTAAAAAGAATCCTGATCAGCAGTGTTGACTCTTGTTCTCAGAGACAGTGACTCAGCCAGACACACGGAGCAGGATACAGACAATGGAGTCATCAGCAATTGTCCTCGGCTCTGAGACTTCTGTTCAATGTCAGTTCCATCAGCGCTGGACTGGATATTCTGAGTTATGACTTCCTCCACGTATCCATCTCCGTGTGTGTGTGTGTGTGTGTGTGTGTGTGTGTGTGTGTGTGTGTGTGTGTGTGTGTGCGTGCGTGCGTGCGTGCGTGCGTGCGTACGTGCATGCGTGTATGTGTGTGTGTGTGTGTGTGTGTGTGTGTGTGTGTGTGGAGAGAGAGAGAGAGAGAGAGAGAGAGAGAGAGAGTGTGTGTGTTTCTCTCTCTCTCTTTCTCTCTCTCTCTCTCTCACTCTCCCTCCCTCCCTCCACCCCCCTCTCTCTCTCTTCTTCTGTTTTTGTCTGTGTTTGCATGTCCGTCTCGGCCTCTGTCTGTCTGTCTGTCTCTGTAGGTCTCTGTCGGTCTGTCTGTCTTTCTGTCTCTGTCTCTCTCTCCTCAGAAAGGCTTGTACTCGTTTCAAGTGCAGATGAAAGTAAAACAAACCTCAATTTAAAAAGAAAACCTAGGTTATCCAATGCAAACACGCAACTTTTTTGCATGGAAAACTTAAAAAGGAAAAGCGATTAAGCAGAAAAAAACTTCTTTATGTGCACAAAATCGATTTGAACCCCAAGGCAGAATGCCTATAACTATTTTAAAAGGTAAAAGGGTAGAGTCGAAACATGCTTGGTAAATCCCACTTAAGCTTTCTCTGTTTTTATTTCTTGAGTGCTGTCTTATTTTTGTGCTTTCTCAGTGCCATTGTACCAACGTTCTCCCGTACACTGCCACATACAGATCGTCCCTTCACAGACAGGACACAGACGGTCCACAGGTAGCAACTTACGTCTGATTGTCGTTAGGCAACCCACTGAAAGAGACACTGCCCTGCTGCTGTGCCACTTTGGTAGTCTTCAGTGGCGTCTGTCTTAACTTAAGGTACGCAGGGCACCATCTGCTAGGCTCCCCTCTTGACGACAACACGTGCTTAATCATGGAGCTTGCGTAAATGACAATGTATGAGTGGCATTTGTGTCAGTATGTGTGTTATGTGTGCTCGGGTGTGTCTTAATGCGATAGCGCGCGCGCGCGCGCGCACGTGTGTGTGTGTGTGTGTGTGTGTGTGTGTGTGTGGTGTGTGTGTGCATGCGCGCGCATGCGCGCGCGCGCGTGTGTGTATGTGTGTGTATGTTAGTGTGTGTGTGTGTGTGTGTGTGGAGAGAGAGAGAGAGAGAGAGAGAGAGGAGAGAGAGAGAGAGAGAAAGAAAGAAAGAAAGAAAGGGAAGAGAGAGTGAGAGTTTGTGTGTGTAGGAGAGAGAGAGAGAGAGAGAGAGAGAGAGAGAGAGAGAGAGAGAGAGAGAGAGAGAGAGAAGAGAGGAGAGAGAGTGTGTGTTATGTGTGATCGGGTGTATCTTAAATGCGATTGTGTGTGTGTGCGTGCGTGTGTGTGTGTGGTGTGTGTGTGTGTGTGTGTGTGTGTGTGTGTGTGTGTGTGTATGTGTGTATGTGTGTGTGTGTGTTGTGTGTGTGTGTGTGATAGAGAGAGAGAGAGAGAGAGAGAGAGAGAGAGAGAGAGAGAGTTCGTGTATGTAGGAGAGAGAGGAGAGAGAGAGAGAGAGAGAGAGAGAGAGAGAGAGAGAGAGAGAGAGAGAGAGAGAGAGAGAGAGAGAGAGAGAGATGAACCGTCAACTGTATTGATCGACATTCTCAGGCAGAGGTCCATGTTTGCATACACCTGACTAACTTAACTGACGATGAATGGAGCTCTGTTAAAGGTCGATGACTTGGATAAAATGTAAACTGTATCACAGCAGACGAGTTTTATAGCGTTTAAGATCGATCTTCTTGGTGGAAGGTCTATATTTGCTGACCCTCTCAAATGACCGTAAACAATGCACTGGTAAAAGTCGACGACCTAGCTGATAGTTAAATTGTACAATAGAAGGCGATTTTATAACGTTTCAGACCATCGTTTCTATTCTGTAAAATCTCTATAGACGAATTTAGGAGGCAGGAAAAGTGAGCTGACAGAGCTGTAAAGACCAGGCCGAAGGCGAACCCATTGACTGGATAAAATGGTTTCATGGTGAGCGTGCTGCAATCGCCAACATCCAATATATCTCCAAAATAAGCGCTTAAACTAACCTTTCGAAGGAAATAGTCGCAGTACAAGCAGCAACATCACTGAAGACGATCTACCTGCCCATACCAAGTCATCATCAGGACACTGACCTCATCTTGAGAACAATTTTGTCTGGAATCGCTGAACTGTATGACACTTTAGTCCTTCCAAGGTTTCAGTACAAAGAAATTTCGCGGGATTATGCCCATGCTTTTCTGATTCTTGTTACTGGCTCCGCACCAAACAACCTACTGCTTTCTATTTCCTCCATTGCTCTCTGTCCCGATGCTACCCAAGTCCTGTTCCTCTTTACTGACATGTGACTGAAGTGTAGCACCCATTTCCAACACGGTTTGGGTGAAGGTTAGGTAATTAGACACTGTGACATTCACCCGTCTTGAGGACAGACCAAACGTGCCGAGCAATGCGTTCAGTCGGCGCTTTCTCTACCTACGTTTCAAAGTTAGTTTCAAGGTGAAGTGACCCCAGGCGAAAACAGAAACAAATTTTGAACAGAAAAATTATGATTAATCCGGGAGGTAGAGCGGACAAACAAATTACAAGACAAAACACGACGCGTGTCGACCTTTTAGGTCTTCTTCAGGCAAGAGAAACAACATTCAGGACAATGAAAACGAAGAAAAGCAATAACTTGTGTTCTTGAATTCGGCGCTAGAAGGGCGCTGAATGAGAATGAGGCCGTTGGGAAGGAGACAATGCGAGTTAAAATAATAATAATGATGATGGCAGTGATAATAATAATAATGATAATAATGATGATGATGAAAATGTTAAAGAATGATAAAGAGAGGATCACTACCACTTTTGGTAATAATATGACGATAGCAGTTGTAGTGTTAATAGTGGCTATACACACAGAAGGGAAGGCAGGAGAAGGGTTCGAGGATTGTCAAAAAGCATGATTGTGGTGGCGACAGTGTTAGTGGCATTTCAAGGTATATGTTACCTTTCGCTACGCTCTCCTTATGTTCTAAGGTATGTATCAAATTATATATAAATACGCACCTGGCTCAGGCTAGCTGGATGATACATACCGTAAAAGTAGGTAGGAAACATGGGAAAAAAAGAGTTGTGCTGGTCGAACGATGTAGATAGTAAAAAGTGGAAAACATGGAGAAAAGCGCTACTGATGGAACGACACTTGCACTGAAAAGCAGAAAAGAAAACGTAGAGGTAAAAAAAAAATGGCGCTGATCGCACGGAAGTAGGTAGCAAAATATAGGAAATGTACGAGAAAGGGGTGCCGGTTGAACGACACGAGTAATAAAGAGCAGGAAACGTAGAGGAAAGGGAAATCCGACTGAACGACACGGGTAATGTGAAGAGGAACTGTGCAGGGAAAACATGGTGACGGAGGAACGACACATGCAGTAGAAAGGAGGAAAACCACCAGGTTGAAAAAATTCCTCAGCCAAACTCCACTTCAGAGTGCACGAGTCTCAGCACTGCACACCTCTCTTTAAAGAGTTCCACTGACTTCCAACTGAACGGTCACCGGTAGGACATTTTGCTCTCTCTCTCTCTCTCTCTCTCTCTCTCTCTCTCTCTCTCTCTCTCTCTCTCTCTCTCTCTCTCCTCGCCCCCCCCCCCTCCCCCCGCGCGCTCGCTAAAGAAGCCTCTGACATAATTTGCACGTTTTCATACTGGAGTGAAGCTGGTCTTGTTTGTTACTACAAAGTTGGTGTATGGGCTCTCAAGTATCAAAGACTTCAAACACTGAACTAAGTTAAAAAAAAAAGAAAATATGAAAAAGCGAGGAAATGAAAAAAATACTCATTAAATTACGAGACAGCAACAAATAACTAAGTTCGTTGACTTACATGAAGAGGAAGAATTAGGGGGAAAAGGTCAAAAGAAGGAATTTAAGAAGTAAAGAAATAAGTAAAGAGGCTATTCTTGTTTGTCATTTGATGTTCGTACGTCAGAGAACAGGGCCATTTCTATTCATACAAGATGGAGCTGCGAAAACATCTCTGCTGCTGTTTTAATGCTCACCATCAAAACGTCATGTCTGGCTCCAGGGTACGGTCACCGACAATGAATGACTCTGGGTTAGTAAAAATATACTGTAATCGTCTTGTCTCAGCCAAAGTTTTTTTTTCTTTTTTTTTCTTGCTTCTTCCTCCTGTTCTGTTTTGTTCCATCCTTCCGCTTCGCACCCCCCCCCTCTCCCGCTCTCTCTTTCATCCCAAGCTCCTCTTCTCTGTGCACAAGTTTTATTTCTCCGTTTAAAAAAAAAATTATTATTATTTTTTACATTGCCATGATGTTGCAAACAGCCGTCTTGAGAAAATTGATTTGTACATTTTAATGTGCTATTTGAGACGGCTGACAACGAACATATTTGTTGAAAATCCATTCGTTCGTGTCGTGTTGTATATTGAAGTGCGTTACCTTGCACCGTGTGCCTTTATGTGTATTATGACCTGGTTTTAATAACAGTGACGTCTGTTTCAGCGTCTGTCCTTCACCATGGATCCTCACAGGGATGCTAAATAACTGCCACCTCCCATCTCCTCGGAAATGAACAATATCCGAGTGAATTTGAATTCTTTTGTGTGTGTCTGATCAGTTCCACGTGACATCTTTGGGTTAGTAGACACTCCTTAAAAGGAAACTTTCCTGATATATATATCCTTACCCATCAAAAGGAAGCTCTCCAAATGAAAGCCTGTTACTCATTAAACGGAAGCTTTTTTGATAAACGTCCTTACTCAGTAAAAGAAAAGTTTCCTGATGATGATCTTGATTCATTGACAGGAACCATTCTTGATGATGGCCTGAACACATGAACAAGAAACATCTCATTGAAAGGAATAGTCCTGATGAATGTCCTTATTCATTAAAAGAAAACTTTGCTGATGATGTGTTTCACTCATTAAAAGGAACTTTGCCGATAATGTCCTTCACTCATTAAAAGGAAAATGTCATGATGATATCCTGAACTTATACATAGGAAACTTTCCTGATCAGTGTCCTGCACTCATTAAAAGGAAACCTTTTTTATGCATGTTCTTTACTCATTGAAAGGATACTGTCCTAATGAAAATCCTTCACGTAGTCAAAAGAAACTGAGCCAGTAAATGTCCTTTATTCATTATGAGGAAATTGTGCTCATGAACATTTCAGAATTGCAGGTTATCTATCCACATTTGAAACCCAGGGTGTACCAACACAATCATCTGGGTTTTGCTGATGAGTCTCAATCAGCGGATGAAAGTCAATGCGAATGGACGATACGAATAGCTCTGTTTTTAAAACAGACTTCAATGGCTTCTGGTTCCTGCTAGTGAAGTTTTATGTGTCATTAGTTTATCATTCTCTTTTTCATTTCCATGTTCTCTCTCCCTTCTCTGTCTTCGCCAAGTCATCGTTTCAATGACGGAGGGATTGTTGGCCTGTACTTGTTTATCCCCACTACTTATTTGTTCAGTATATAAATAAACATCATTTTCTCATTCAATAAACTTATGCTGATAAATATCTCCAAGCCATTAAAAGAAACTGTGCTCATGTATTTCATTCTTTTAGGGAAAATGTCCTGGTATATTTCCCCTCTTCATTCTAAGAAAATGTGCAGATATATTTCCTTCATTTGAAGCTAAGGAAAACGTGCTGATGCATTTTCATCATTCATGAAAACAAAAGTATGCTATTACATGTCCTAAATTCATAAACTGAAACTGAGCTGATGGATTTCCTTAATTCCTTAATTCATTTAAAGGAAAATATGTCAATAAATGTCCTATATTATTTTTCAAAGAAATGTGTCAATGAATGTCTACGTTTATTTAAAGGAAACTGTGCTAATGAATGTCCTCCATTCATTACAGGAGACTGTGCTTATGGATGTCCTCTATTCACTAAAAGGAAACTGTGCTTGTAAATGTTCTTCACTCGTCAAATGAAAACTTTGCTAATGAATGTCCTCCATTCATTGAATGGAAACTGTGTTGATAAATTCCTCTATTCATCTAAAGAAAACTGTGCCAATTAATGTCCTTCACTCATTGACAGAAAACTGTGCTTATAGATGTCCTCTATTATTAAAAGGAAACTGTGCTTGTAAATGTTCTTCACTCGTCAAAAATGAAAACTTTGCTAATGAATGTCCTCCATGTCATCAAAAGGACATTGTTTGATAAATGCCCACTGTTCATTGCTAATGAATGTCCTCCAGTCATCAAAAGGACATTGTCTTGATAAATGCCCACTGTTCATTGCTAACGAATGTCCTCCATTCATCAAAAGGACATTGTCTTGATAAATGCTCACTGTTCATTGCTAATGAATGTCCTCCATTCATCAAAAGGACATTGTTTTATAAATGCCCACTGTTCATTGCTAATGAATGTCCTCCATCATCAAAAGGACATTGTCTTGATAAATGCCCACTGTTCATTGCTAAGAATGTCCTCCAGTCATCAAAAGGACATTGTCTTGATAAATGCCCACTGGTCATTGCTAATGAATGTCCTCCATCATCAAAAGGACATTTATGATAAATGCCCACTGTTCATTGTAATGGAATGCCCATGGCCTCATTCATTCAAAAGGACATTGGATAAACAATTTATGCGAAATGAATTCTGCCCTTCATTCAACGCGGACATTATTTATTCAATTCCCTCACTCATTGCTAATGAATGTCCTCCAGTCATCAAAAGGACATTATGATAAATGCCCACTGTTCATTGCTAATGAATGTCCTCCAGTCATCAAAAGGACATTATGATAAATGCCCACTGTTCATTGCTAATGAATGTCCTCCAGTCATCAAAAGGACATTGTGATAAATGCCCACTGTTCATTGCTAATGAATGTCCTCCAGTCATCAAAAGGACATTATGATAAATGCCCACTGTTCATTGCTAACGAATGTCCTCCAGTCATCAAAAGGACATTGCTGATAAATGCCCACTGTTCATTGCTAAGAATGTCCTCCAGTCATCAAAAGGACATTGTCGATAAATGCCCACTGGTTCATTGCTAATGAATGTCCTCCATCATCAAAAGGACATTGTGATAAATGCCCACTGTTCATTGTAAGGAAACTGGCCAGTGAAAGCCCTCTATTCATTCAAAAGAAACCACACTAATAAAAACAAATTACTGTCGAGGAACTGTTATTACTGCACCTTGGTCATTCACTGCGGCTACGGGTCCGATTGCCACTCATTTCCCCTCACTCACTTCACTCCATTCAGACCACACATTGTCCAGCATTCATGTCACTTGCCCCTCTCTGCCACCCACCCACTTTCCCCATCGTCTCCCCTCTCTTTTTTTTTATCTCTTTCTCTTACCCACAAACCTATGTCAGTTCTTATCGACCCACATCCTCTTTTCCTCTTTTTCTTTTCCCTTAACCCATTTGAGACTCACCTCACGCCCAATGTATACAAGGTCCACACATTTTTGCTTTTATATGATTTGTTTTGCTAAAGCTTTGTCAATAAACACCAGTTGAGGAAGAAGAGTTGCCGACGAACTACTATCACAACAATGACAATAGTTGCAGCATGCAATATGGTAGCTACAGAAAAATGCACTATAAAAATGCACATTCTACATTTTCTTTTTACTGAAATGTTCAAGTACAAATGGGTGAATAGGTATTTTGATCTACGGGTAGACGCTTATGCACCAACTTCTGCCACTTGAATCCATCTTAGGACTATTCAGCTGACCAGTTCCTGTCCTCCTCTGCCTTCATTCGTTTGATTTCACCTGTTGAGGACCAGTTTGTGGGAAGATAATGCACAATTGTATGTATGTCTGGTCTTATGAATGTTATAGTATGCAGAATACAGGATCCCTTGTCACTTTTTTTGAGACTAGAATGTGTCAGCAGCAAAGCTGAAAAATACAGTTAGAAGAATATCTGGTGACTCTCTAATGCCAAGGAGTTACAGTGAGACACTGGAAGCCATACATTGTCTACCTAACTGCTTAATTAACAGAGGTGTTTGGACATTACTTACACCGTCGGGCATCGCAGTTTCAGTACAAAAGGTAGGTATATTGAATTGGCTTCACAAGCTTCTTACATCCACTCCATAACCACCCAACCCATTTAAACACCTGCCACATCTACTTCCCCTCCACACACTGTATGACTCCATCTTTTCAATAAAAGTTAACGGAAACAGGATTCCTGAAATTACGACAGCTTCACTGTAAAAAGTAGGTAGAGATGTGAAGTCCTGAAAACAAAATTGACTCGTCTAAGACAACAGACATTTAATGCAGTATGACAAATGAAAAATCTGAGAAACGATGAAGTCAATAATGGACACAACAAAACAATATTTACTTGGATTAAAATGAAAAAATGATGCCTGGAAAACAAACTGTCTGCATCTCAGAAAATATGTCCATTACCTCCCCCCCCTGCTCTATTCTCTTCTCTCTTTTTGTCATCTATCTATCTATCTATCTATCTATCTATCTATCTATCTATCTATCTATCTATCTATCTATCTATCTATCTATTATCTAATTATCTATCTATTGTGTGCTTTTTTGCTTGGTGTATTGTTAGTGTTAGGGGGGGGTGTGTGTATAAATGTAGATAGATAGATAGAGATAGATAGACATATTTCTATGGATGTCTTTCAAAACAAAACAAAACAAGAAAAAAAATCAACACTTCTAAAAGCTTTTTTTTTTTTTCCTTATGATTTAAACGTATGTCCCAGACCCCTCCCCACCCCGGCCTCCTCTCACTTCCAGCCCCACACCTACATCTCCTCTTCACTCATTTCCACTTTGCTGCATCTCTCATGTCTTATCCCACCCCTTCCCCTTGTTCCTCTCCCCCTTCCCCACAGTCACCCCCCCCCCCCAACAGTGCTGCAGACAGAGCTAACAGAAGACAGACAACAGACCTGGCTCTAGGGAGGGGGAGAGCTGTCTGTGGCTGACTGATTAGTGGTAACGGTCACTGTGGGAAGCCCGATGGTGGGTCTGTCATGCTGTGTCGACACCCTGGTCTCTTCGGAAAGAACTGTCTCCCCTAATCTGGACTTCAGAGAAATAGGTTCATTACTGTACCAAAAAAAAGTGAGTACAGCTAAAAAAGTAAGTACACTTTTAAGCATAGAACTACACGGATTCTGAACACAAATAACGTTAAACCATAAAATTACGGAGAAAAAAAACCTGGACACCCAAGAAACACCAATGCTGATAGAAAGATACAGGGTAACAGAAAATATCTCAATACTCATGATTTATCTGTTTAAGAAAACACAATTAAAAATATCTCAATATTCATGATTTACCTGTTTTAGAAAACACAACAAAAAAAATCTCAATATTCATGATTTACCTGTTTTAGAAAACACAACAAAAATATCTCAATATTCATGATTTACCTGTTTTAGAAAACACAACAAGAAAAAAAAGAAGAAAGGTAGAGACTCCAGATAAAAGCGGTAGAAAAGAGAGAGAGAGAGAGAGAGAGAGAGAAGAGAGAGAGAGAGAGAGAGAGAGAGAGAGAGAGAGAGAGAACACTCAAAACTCAGAAAGACTTTAATGTGCATCTATCTTTAACTACAAGACATTGAATTGAGAGAGGGGGAGGGAGGCGGGCGATCAGATGTGGTGGTAGGTGGGGGTACAGGTTAGGGAGGGAAGACCAAGAAAGAGTTGTGTGTGTGTGTGTGTGTGTGTGTGTGTGTGTGTGTGTGTGTTGTGTGTGTGTGTGTGTGTGTGGTGTGTGTGTGTGTGTGTGTGTTTTGTGTGTGTGTGTGTGTGTGTGTGTGTGTGTGTGTGTGTGTGTGTGTGTGTGTGTGTGATGAGAGAGAGAGAGAGAGAGAGAGAGAGAGAGAGAGAGAGAGAGAGAGAGGAGAGAGAGAGAGAGAGTACTCAGATATTTGTAGAAGCGCTAAAAGTGATGAGTCATACGGAAGTTTCAGATAAAAACACAAAAGAAGATGGTCTAATGCGGACCAGCTGTCCGGAGTTTCTGATTCAGTGTCGTCACGAAAGCGTCACTATGGGCACACCAGTCCCCTCACCGCTGCGCCACATTTCTTTTAAAAGCAGTGAAAGCCATAAGACACAGTTGTGACAGCTACTTTTAGAAATTAGTAAATGAATATATGAGAAGAGAACTGGGAAGAAACACTCACGGACTACACTCAGCAGATGCCTGACCTAGACACAAACCATCTGGTTAGGTCTAGGGTGTTGTAGTAAGAAAAAGATCTGTTCCCATGCAACCTACCGTCATGAACGATTGGCTTGTGGGACATGTGCGTCAGAGGAAGAGCAGGGGCGAGCAAGATGGAGTTATAGTCAGTCTGTAGTTCGCTAAGGTATGATGGATTAGGGCGGCTGTCTCCTCGGCATTTAATACGGCTCAATTAACCATCCAAAATGCTACCACGAATTTGCAGAATCTATAACATGCGAATACATTGATAGTGACAGTGATGAAATCTAAATAAGCACATAATTCAATAATGAATTTTGAAAGTTTTACGAAAGAAATGGGAAAAGAAGCTCTGATATGGCCCTTTGTGGTCGGCTGGGCTATACGCAACATTACCTTACTTTAACTAAAAAAAAAACATCTATCAATATTCCCTGCTTCGTCTTCTCTCTCTAATTTTTATTATGTGCACACATGGTCGCAAGCGGTCACACACACACACACACACACACACACACACACACACACACACACACACACACACACACACACACACACACACAAGCGCGCGCTCGCGCACACACAGACACGGACACACACGCACACACACACACGCACACACGCATGCATGCACGCACGTGCAGAGTAAACAGGCTATTTAACACTGGATAGACAGTTCAGATCACCTTGTTGACAGAGGTGGGCTACGCCTGGTAGAAGAGAATGTGTTAACCACAGTGTGGTAGAGTTACAGGCGGTTCGTTGCATTATCTGTCTCCTGCGTGTTTAAAGTACACAAAGGGTTGTCAGGCACTATTGGACCTGCACACTTATTGCCCTGTGTGATGGACAAAGAAACACGGCTCCACCTTTCGTTCATTAGACACTGTCACGGTTCGAACTCACGACCCTCAGATCAACAAGCCGAACATTCTAACCACCCGCCCGATTAAGGACGTGAAATT
>CM065714.1:63503055-63520555 GCA_033310375.1 Conus canariensis | reverse complement strand
GCTTTGCAGTCGGGTTTTGAGCGATGAAAGGTACCGGAGTGGCTAAGGTGTGGGGATTGTGTGCAGTTTGAAGCGCACTAGTAGGTCTTTGGGCTTTGAAACGCACCAGAATGTAATCATGGTTATGGTAAAAAAAAAAGCAAAAAAAAAAGCAGAGTTATGATCTCCCACTAAGTGCCAGTTGGACTTGAGGATTATGCTGATGGGGGAGTCTGTGTGGGCAGAAGAAGAGGCAGGTGGTGGATCTATTTCTTTTGGGGGCTTAGCCTCCGAGGCAGATGTCCTGGACACAGCTTTAGTATGGCTAAAGGCATCATTAATGACTGTACTGGATACCTACGACTAGTGAAAACGTCAAACATTTTTGTCTACATGCAATGCAGCGTCTGCCCACGTGGAGAAATTCATGGTATGGATTGCTGTGTTCTGTGGACGGATGGGAGGTGGGGCAGGGGGAAGATATGTAACACATACTACATATGCCCACGTATGCATACGTCGCATGCATGCGTGCGTGTGTGTGTGTGTGTGTATGTGTGTGTGTGTGTGTGTGTGTGTGTGTGTGTGTGTGTGTGTGTGTGTGTGTGTGAGCACGCGCGCGCGTGTGTGTATGTGTGTGCGCTAGCGCGTGCTTGTGTGCATGCACGTGTGTGTGTGTGTGTGTGTGTGTGTGTGTGTGTGTGTGTGTGTGTGTGTGAATGAGCGCGCGTGCGCGCGAGTGCGCACGTGTTTGTTTCTGTGCGTGTGCGCGTGCCCGCGTTTCTGTGTGTGTGTGTGTGTGTGTGTGGTGTGTGTGTGTGTGTGTGTGTGTGTGTGTGTGTGTGTGTGTGCGTGCGTGCGTGCGTGCGGGCGTGCGTGCGTTCGTGTGTGTGTGTGTGTGTGTGTGTGTGTGTATGAATGAGCGCGCGTGCACACGTGTGTGCTTCTGTGTGTGCGCGCGTGCGCGCGTTTATGTGTGTGTGTGTGTGTGTGTGTGTGTGTGTGTGTGTGTGTGTGTGTGTGTGTGTGTGTCTCGCTCTCTCTCAAATAAGTTTTGGATGATTTCACTGTTCACAATTGTCAGTTCTGAAAAATGTTTGTATATATGTACCCCATCATGTGGGGCAATGGCCTATACATGATTGAACTTTACGTATCCGTATCTCTCTCTCTCTCTCTCTCTCTCTCGTTAATGTGGTCAGTCTGGACTGCCTTTTGAAAGCAGTTCTGGAACATCTGTGTACTGATTTTAAGTGAATCTAGACATTGCATTTTTAAATCTCGGTTGTCGCAATGTTTGTGTTTAGCTTTATTGCCATTGATTTGGATTGTACACATTTTTTTGACGTACGTCGCAAACGTTTTCCACCTGCTTCACCGCTCCTTGCTTTTCCTGATGACACGAAAAGGAATGAAAAAGAAACAACAACAACAACAACAACAACAACAACAAAGAATCCATCGTTTTAGCATTACGCAGGCTGGTCACAAACCACGTCGGCAAAAACAAAACAAAACAAAACAAAGCGCAACAAAACAGAACAAAGCAAAACAAAATAATTGAAAAATAGAACAAAACAAAGTAAAAAGACATTCTCTCTCAGAAACCGAGAGCCAATCGTCAGTGACAGGTGCCCCAGGTCTTGACAAATCAACCTCGTTTGCTTCCTGTGTGCTCTGAACGACTCTTTTCTTTGTATAGTTAATCTGAACGTGTCAAGCATGTTTTAGACGCCAGCCCGAACCGCGCACTTCTGTTTGGGGCAGTGTGAAGGAACGCTGTCTGTGTCACGTGCTGTTTCTCTGCTGGACACAGTGATTTGCCTTACTACATCACGCACAACTAACTAACAGTGTTCCCGAATAGACCGCTTTATGGAACAGAGGTGGTCTGCTTTTGGAATACGTTCTATCACTCAGTGACAAGCCCTTGAATAAGAACAAAAAAGTGATGCAGACTTTGATGTTTGTGCGTCAGACCATGCCAGACATGGTTTTGCCTGCTTCCATTAATTTGTTTGCTTGCGTGTGAGCAAGGTTGCACAAAAAAACAAGCTCATCAAAAGGAACCAAAACTTGTGTAAAGATAAAAGATGACCCAAGAAAAATTCTAATAAATTTTCCTGCTGATCTGTGATACGGATCCGGATTAAAACACGGATCCAGGATTGGATTTAAGACCATAACACCATTTTCGCTGAACACGACCACTGTGAAACTGCCGGTTACCATTTTATAACCATGTATGGCGTAATGTATTTCAATGAAAGTGAACATTTTTCAGGGATGTAAACGTTGACCGTTGGTATCTTCCACATCCTTTTTTAAAATGCTAGTGCCTGAAAAGCAGGTCTTTCAGTCCGCACCTTTCAGATAACTTTGGTTTTACTCATGAACTGACTTGCTCACGGAAGAAAAAAAAAATCATATTCTGTTTACGATCCGTTTCCCCACCCACGTTACAGTGAAAACGTCATTTTCAAGCCTGACATTCTCGTGAGGACATGGATCAAAGGATGGACCCAGTATCCCTGGAACCATGGAGTCCTGGGCTTCTCCTAGTGGCCTGCTAGTTTGTGCTGTAGATGTTTGGCAAGTACTGATTTGTAGCTATTCGGATCAAACTTCCATTAAGATTATAAAACCCGCCCTAATTGCTTGGTGATGATTGTCATGTTTGTTTCACCTAGACCCCTCACACACACACACACACACACACAACACACACACACACACACACACACACACACGCCGCGCGCGAGAAAATCTCTTAATCTGCTCAAAGTTATAAGCAAACAAAGTTGGGGCCAGGAAACAAAAAGTTTAATACATCTTTCTTCTGCTTTAGTTAGATCCAAATTGTCATAGCACAAGAGGTCTTTTTTTAGTGCTCCTAAGTACTTATTAAAAAAGCTTCAGTGTATAGACTCTAAGGCATTCAGATTAGCCCTTGGTGTTCCATTTCATGCTTCAGCTTTAGGAACATACCATGAAGCTGGTGTCTTGCCTCTTGATGACCATCGTGAACTAGCCTGCGCTAAGTACATTCTTCGCTGCTGAACTATTCAAAGTGCTAACCAAACGGAACTGGATATGAGGTCTGATGTAGACTTTCCTAAACGTGCTAAAAACATTCGAGCCACTAAAACGATACTACATATTCTTCTCACTTGTTGACAAATTCAGGTATCAATCATAAAAAGCTTGCTGTGCGTTTTCCCATAAGTCCCGTACCAAACTGGGAGCTCTTCAAACCAAAATTTGATTATAACTATACTACTATACCTAAAACTGATAACATTAATATTCTAGCTTGTGAAGCAAAATCACATATCAATGATTGTTATCGTCACTTCGTAAAAGTCTATACTGATGGGTCTCTATTAAACAATAATGCTGGTTGTGGCTTTGTCATTCCATTTTAAAAAATTGAGAAGTCCTTTCATCTTGGGGCTAATCTGTCTATTTTTGCAGCCGAACTTATAGCAATATTAATGGCCGTACATTACATAAATGATTCATCATTTGACTTGTATGGTATTCTCTTCTGTGTAGATTCTAAGTCAGTTCTTCAAGCTTTAGAATCTACAAATTCAAAAAATTGTGCTGAAATCATGTCAGAAATTAAAATACTTATTCACAACCTTATGTTAAGAGGTATAACAGTTAATTTTTGTTGGGTTCCTTCCCATTGCTTCATATCCGGAAATGAATGGGCTGACAGGATTGCTCGAGCAGGTGCAAACAATTCTGACAATACGGCTACTATTCATATTCCCTTGAGCTTACATGAAGGATATTCTCTCTTACAAAGAGCCTCTTTTGAAAAAATTGAGGAATACTACAAAGAAAGTGTTCTCCCCCGAATACACAAACCCGACTCTTCTATACTTTGTTGTACGAACTCCGAGCAAGTAATCTTTTAAAAAGGCTTCCTCAGTAAATCCAGTAAACCGTAATACAAACATAGGATTATACCCAAGACACAATAAACAACTTCTCTCCTTATTATTTCGGTTAAAAATAAATGCATTCAGAACAAAATATGTCAAGAATATTCGATGTGCTTGCGGCGCCCTTGATAATTGTACAACACACGTTCTATACTTTTGCCCCTACTTTGATTCCGATTTGTCAGAATTTAGAAATGGATGCTTCAAAGTGCATATTCCAGGATACCATGTCTCTCTTAAATTTTGTACGAATTCTTATGTTAAGCCCAGTGGCTCAATCCTGTAATTGCTGTTTCATGATCTTATTTGGTACAGTTGTTTGTTTTTACTTTTGATGTCTTTTTTTTTTTTTTTGCAGTTGAATTCTTACTTAGAGTTTCTCCTCATCACACATACACGCACACACGCACACGCACGCACGCGGGCGCGCACTCACGTACGCACGCTGCACGCACATACGTACGCACGCTGCACGCACACACTCAAAACACACACCCACACCCACACCACCACACACACACACACACACACACACACACACACACACACACACACACACACACACACACACACCCTTGTCTAATATCACATTTAGTGAAAAGACGTTAAATTGAAGAAGAAGAAGAAGAAGAAGAAGAAGAAGAAAGAAGAAGAAGAAGAAGAACAACAACAACAACAACACACACACACACACACACACACACACACACACACACACACACACACACACACACCACACATCACACACACACACACACACACACACACACACACACACACACACACACACACACAGAGAAACATATGCACACACATGCGCGTGCTGTTGTGTGTGTGTGTGTGTGTGTGTGTGTGTGTGTGTGTGTGTGTGTGTGTGTGTGTGTGTGTGAGAGAGAGAGAGAGAGAGAGAGAGAGAGAGAGAGAGAGAAGATGCACGATGTATTTAGACACCCACCCACTCACACACGCGCGCACGCACGCATATGCGCGAGAGTGCGCACGCACACGACGTTCACAAATGCAAGTAAAATACAGGTACAAAAAGTAGGCGAAACAGATTCGCATGATTTACGTGATTAGCGCTTGTTTTCGTTAACAAGCCAGATTAAATCTGACAAGATATGTAATCAAATTAATTAGAATGCTACTTTAATTTGTTTGTGACATATTTACAAAACGGACGTATTGGATGTCTTCTCTGTATCCATGTTTATTTACCGTTAGTATCATTTGTATTTATTCTGTTAAAATGTTATTTATTCATTTTTGTTTTTGCTGTCTCATCTTTTGTGTCATTTCAATCGACTACATCCACGCCGTTAATTCCAGCTCCCCCTCCTCAGACACACTGTGGACTGTCTTGCGGCAGCCCAGCCACTAGCTATCCAAAGGGAGTTGTCAGTGTCAAGTCGTGATGAGGCAACCCAACAGCGGAGACACTGCACTGCCGCCGGGTCACTTTGTTGAGGTTTTGTGGTAGGTTAAACGCCTAATCAGCCCACTACTGACGACAATATTTGCTGAGTCCCGAAGTCAGAGTAAGCGAATGCTATCCTCCAGAGGGCGTCGTCAAGCTCATCCGACGACAGTGACTATGAACTTACGGATACCAATGACCTTGACATAAACACATCACGGGCACAGGTATGGAGAGGAGATCGTGAGAGCAGGGCATGAAGGCCCACAGAATTTGAGAATGTTCTTGATGGAGATCATAACTTATGGAATAATGAAGATGAGGCTTCGGAGTTCATTCTGGTCTAAGACCGAATGTCAGAGGTGTTCCCCACGCTTACTTTTATGACATATTCTGGCATCAAACAGGCCCGACGGATTCAGGCACCTGCAGTGTTGATCAGGCAATTTGAACAACACTTTCAGAGACGCATCCATTGAGTAAATGACTGGTGGTTCAGATCTTTCCAGTGGAGCCCATAGCAAAATCAACTCTTGGTGGAAGCCAATTGGGGCTGATCACAAATAAAGTAATGGCTCTGATAGGAATCGAACCCATGAACCTCACAACCAGGAATCCGCGACGCCAGACACTGCGCCACGGTGGCTAGCGACATCTACATGTCTCCGTCTCTGTCTCCCTCCCTCCCTCCCTCCCTCTCTCTCTCTCTCTCTCTCTCTCCTCTCTCTCTCTCTCTCTCTCCCTACCCTCCTGTGTCGCAGTCTCTGCCACTCCTTCACTTCCGTTTCTCTCTCCCTCCCAGAGCCCACCTTCTGTTCTCCGTTTTCTGGATATGATATTTTGGCATCGTCACACACACACAAACAACACACACACACACACACACACACACACACACACACACACACACACACACACACACACACGCAGAGACACACACACACCACGCACGCACGCACACACACACACACACACACACACTCGCACGCACACACGCGCACACACACATACACGCACGCACGCGCGCGCCACACACACACACACACACACACACACACACACACACACACACACACACACACACACAAGCGTGCGCACACATGCGCGCTCACACAGACAGTCTTAAAGATTGCGCTGTCAGCCCAAACGAAGAAAAAATCGTAGAGGTTTAAGTGACCCACATATATAGACCTTGTCCTCAGAGGGATGACAGCTGTTATGGGAATGACAAACAGAGAGATAGAGAGTAAGAGAAGGAGTGAGTAGGAGCGAGAGGGAGAGAGGGGGAGAGGCAAAGAGACCAATGGAGAGATCTCATTTCTACGGTCAGCAGACTGGAGCGAACAGCAACTTGTCGATGCGATTAGTTGGTCCTCACTGACCTTCAGACTTCTGTCTTATGCTTCTTTAGACAGCCAAGACCATCATCAGTCTGTTTGTGACAGAAGATGGAGCATCTTGAAAAAGACAGCCCCCTCAGGACACCGTATTTTACTGCGCTGGGAGTCTTCAGTCACAATGCCTCGTCTGGCACAGGAAGAAAGTATCATCAAGAGGATTAACTGAGGATTCCCGAATAGACCGATCTGGTCAATCTCTTGGCACAGTGTCGCTGTCTTCATTCCGATTCGTTGTCAACGTTACGCATTCACAATTTGTCTTGAAGGCGACAGTCTCAGTCCCCTGTAGACCTCAAGGCATGATGACTGATGTCCCCTGTCTGTCAAGAACTGTCACTCTAGCTGCCTGCGCGCGGTTTTCTCCTCTTGATATCCAAATTCCCTTGAGGTCATCTTGCTTTGTATCAAGTAAAAAGCAACCATGGTGTCATCTTTTGCAGATTTGTTGGAAAAGTCCACCGACAATGAAAGAGTGGGGATTTTCGCCCCCTATGGGTTTCTGATATTAAAAAAAATGTATTGAAGGTGAACACGAAAGGCTGACCGAAATGTTATGATCTTGTGGCACACTTACGGTTTTCCTGTCAGCTAGAAGTATAGACAGACATTACTTTTGAACTGACATTGTTATCCATGAACTTACGTCGTTATTCTTAACCTTGTATTGATACCTAGGTACGTCCACTGTTATGTATGAATTTGTATTGTTATTTATGATTTTGCATCTTTATCTATGAACTTGCTTCGATATTCCTGATCTTGTACCATAATGCTATGAACTTGCATTGTACATTTCTTAACTGGCATATTCTGTTTAAGCTTTTTACTTGGAATCTGTCAAAAATGTGTCAGAGTTTTACAGGCTTTACAAAGAAAGATGATGATGACATCCAATGTTGCACTGCCTGAACACCAAACATCTACACTCACTGAAACTCATGAATACATTATACACAAACACACAGACAGACAGACAGACAGACAGACAGACAGACACACACACACACACACACACACACATACACACACACACACAACACAGAAAGAGAAAGTTTACAAAGGAGAATGACCGAGAGTTAAACTGGGAAAGGCAGATGACAAAAAGAGTTTCAGAATGATAGGCTGTGCTTGCCGATAGATTCGTTTGTTGGAGGGAGATGGGACAAATAGAAGAGAGGTGACAGGGAAAAGAATAATAACAATAACATTAATGATAACAATAATAATAATAATGATAATGATCATAACAATAATAAGAAGAACGGCAAAAGAAACAAACTGCAGCGTTACTGGAACACGACAAAAAAGCAGAAGAGCACACAAAACAAAGTGTGAAGTAACGCAGTTTTAATGCACGACACAAAACAGGACAAGAAATTTTCGGCAATATGCCTTCCTCAGCGACAAAAAAATACAGACATAAACATGCACAATACTCCCCTTGTGAAGCCAAAGTGGTGAATGAAGTAGACAGAGGGACAGTGGGAGAGAGGGTGAGTAGAGTTCGAGGAATAGGGCACGAGGAAAGAGGGTAGAGTAAAGTGAGGAGGAGGAAAAAGAGGAGGAGAGAGAGAGAGAGAGAGAGAGAGTGAGAGAGGGGGGGAAGGGGAGAAAGAGAGGGGAGAGACAGAGAGAGAATGGAAGTAGAGGAAGAGTGGAGAAATGAGAGAGAAGAGGAGGGGAAGGAGAATGAGTGGAGGGGGAGGGTGTGATGGTATGTAGTGGGTGTGTTGCATATGAATGAAATGAACAAGAGAAAACACAATAAATAAAATACAATATGCTCAAAAAAGCATTTTAAATTACAAGGGGGGAGGGGGGGGGGAGAGAGAGAGAGAGAGCGGGTCAGCCGCCTAAAGCACCCGACCCAAGTCAATAATAAGAAGAATTATAAGAGTAGTAGAAGAGGAGGAGGAGGAGGAGGAGAAGGGGGAGAGGGCAAGGGGAAAAATGAACAAAAAAAGAATTAAAACGTAAAACATATCATCAGAGAGAGAGAGAGAGAGAGAGAGAGAGAGAGAGAGAGAGAGAGAGAGAGAAGAAGAGAGAGAGAGAGAGAGAGAGAGAGAGAGAAGTGGTGGAGGAATGGTGGGGGTGAAGGGAGGAAGAGAAAGGCAATATCAAATCATACTGATTATACGAACTGCATAACATCTGCGGCAGCTTGGTTATATTAAAATAAATGAAGCTTGTTGGCAGGAAAATTTATAATAGTGCTCACAACAGCAGCAGAATGTGAACTCTGTCTTTACACTGTGTCAGCAACAATGTTCAGTTTCTGTTTAATAAAATTAAAGGTGGCTAACTGGTATCACTGTCCAACTAGAAGACATTCGACGTTGCATTGTTTCACAAAGATAGAAAATGCTAATTTTTTTTTTATCTCATCGCTTCTCCGCACCCCCTCTCTTCTTTCCAGTCCATTCGCCTGCCCCTCCTCCTCCCTCCAATCCCTCTCTCTCGAATTCTTGAAAAGTCTCATTGTGATAGCATTGGTTGTCACCATTGAAGTGAGAGATTAAACGAGCTAACAGCACTTTCATTGTGTTTATAATAATGCCAAAGAGCTTCTTCAAGCTGTTTCACATAATCCAGGCCATCCCCTGAAATCCCCTTTACACCCAATTCCTCTCTCTCTTTCCCTCACACACACACACACACACACACACACACACACACACACACACACACACACACACACACACGCGCTTGTTTTGATTTTTTTTTTTACTGGTGTCTGTTACTATCATTCATTTCTTCGTCTGATCAATAATTACTGATCTAATAATTATACAAATAAATTCCAATTTATCTATGGTCCAAAATCGTCGGCATACTGCTTGCCCTCTAGCCAAGACTTCCCTTGACCCGTCCCAATGAAGTCTGGTGGACTGGACTGGCACTGGAAGGACAAAAGAGACCAGCTCTCATCAACTGTCCATCAAAAGCCATGGAGAGTACGTCCCGAAGGTTCTCGTGTAAGTTCTCAATGTCAACAAACCGGTTTTTTAAATTATAGCCGCCCTCCCCCCCCCTCTTTGATGTCGTGTGACCGAATGTTTAAGCTTTGGGTCCGATGATTTATCTGGGTGTTGGCTTTGTTTAGAATGTTATCTAATATGGCATCGGATGGACAAGTAGATCAGCGAACGAAACTGAAAAAGAGCAACTTATACCTTGTCTTCACTTTAAAAAGGTCTGGTTTCATTTCATGATGCTGCATGACTGCACTCTCATGAATTTGGTCAGTCTGGACTGCCTTTTAAAATCAATGACTAAACGTTCGTGTAATAATTTTATGTGGATCTGGACGTCATATTTTCACTTTTCAGATGCCGCAATATTTGTTTGTAGCTCGATTGTATACATTTTTGACGCACGTTTCAAATATTGTCCGTCTGCTTCACCACTTCTTGCTCTTCCTGATGATAAGACAAGGAACCCCCAACACAAAACGAATAAAATACATTGTGATAACAATAAACAGGCTGGTCACACACCTTGTCGGCCGAAACAAAACAAGAAAAAAAAAGAAAGAAAAAAGGATGAAAGAAAGGAAAAAAGCCCTTTCCGAAGACCAACTTCAATCGTCAGTGACAGGTGTTCCCGGTCTTGACGAATCAGCTTCGTTTGCTTCATCTGTTCTCTGAACGGCTCTTTTCTTTGTATAGTTAATCTGAACGTGTCAAGCATGTTTTAGACGTTACCCAGCTGCGCTCTTCTGCGTGCATGGAAAGGAGGGGAGAGGGGGTAGGAAAGGAGAGAAAGGGAGGGAGGCCTTCAGACTTTAAGTTGCTCACTTAGCTGCCCGGGAAGGTAACAGATTACCAAAGAAGGATTTTGTGCCGACCCGTATCCATTTTCAGCCAAATGACCTCTCCTACTTTGGAATACCCATGGGCACAACCCCAACGCTGTCTGTGTGTCACGTGCTGTTTCTCTGCTGGCCACAACGATTTATCTTGCTCCATCACGCACAACTAACAGTGTCCCTGGAGAGACCGCTCTTTGGAACAGAGGTAGTTTGTTTTTGAAATAAGTTCTATCACTCGGTGACAGGCCCTTGAATAAAGAATAACGATGTAGACCTTTATGTTTAAGTGTCAGACCATGGTTGCCTCTGCCAAACGAGGAATGTTTTTACCTGTCTGCACTGGCTTGGTTGTTTGTCTGTCAGCAAGACTGCTCCAAAAGAAATGAACCAGAATTAATCAAATTTGGTGTAAAGATGAAAGGTGAGCCAGTAACAATTCCGATGATTTTACTGCAGATCTGTGATACGGATACGTACTAAAATACGGATCCAGGAGCGACTCAGAAAGATTATAACACTATTTTCACGGAATATGACAGCTGTGAAGTGACCGGTTAGCAGTTTATAACTATCTGCAAAGTAATACATTTCATTGGAATATAAAAACTTTCTAGGGATATAAACGTTGACTGTTGGTATTTTTTTTACATTTGTTTGAAAACAAGTGCATGAAAAGTAGCTCTTTCAGTTCACACCCATCATTTATTCCTCCGGAGGGAGGTAACTTTGGTTTCACTCATGAACTGACTTGTTCATGGAAAAAAAAACACGAGCGAGACAAATTCTACTTACGATCCTTTTTACCACCTGTGTTACAGTACAAACATTTTTTTTAACGGCCTGACATTTTAGTGTGATTCCGGATCACAGGGTAGACCCAGGATCCCTTCTACCTTGGAGACGTTCAGAGCTCGTCCTGTTGGCCTGCTGGTTGGTTCTGTGGATGTGGTTTGTGGACATTATGATGAAACGTTCAGTTCAGTCATGAAAACCAGCATTAACAGCTTGTAATATTTGTATTTACTTACACCACACACACACACACACACACATAGACACACACACGCACACTCACACATACATGCATACACACACACACACACATAGACACACACACGCACACTCACTCACACACACACACACACACACACACACACACACACACGCTCGTACGCATGCAGAGAGAGAGAGAGAGAGAGAGAGAGAGAGAGAGAGAGAGAGAGAGAGAGAGATACAATGATGCATGCACATTCATACACACAAGCACACGCACACACACACACACACACACACACACACACACACACACACACACACACCACACACGCACACACACCACACACACACACACACACACCACACATACACACACGCGCGCGAGCGCGCGCGCAGGCGAGATTACGCACACACATTTAAATATACAAGTAAAATACAGGGATAAAAATCAGGCTAAACAGATTGGCAAGAGTTATGTGTTTTCAGTTTGGTTTGGTTCTCAAGTCAGATGAAATCTGACAAAAGATTTGATCAAATTACTTAGAATGCTGTTTGGTTTGTTTTGCTTGTAACATATTGTGGACATAGATTTCATCCATACATTCATTTTCATTTATCATTACTTTGTTCTGTCTCATCTTCTGTGCCGTTTCAGTGGTATTACTCCTACGCCGCTCATTCTAACTCCCCGTCCACAGACTCACCCTGGACTGTCCTGCCTCCTCCTCCTCCTCCTCCTCCTCCTCCTCCTCCTTCTTCTTCTTCTTCTTCTTCTTCTTCTTCTTCTTCTTCTTCGTACACTCAGACAGCAACCCCAGAGGCACTGACGAAGGCTGTTGTACGGCGTAAGCCCTCTAGTAATCCATAAAGCTTTCCTCTTGTTGGTGTGTTGGCAGGCCAGGTCTCTGCTCTTAGCTTTTTTATGTGGGACAGTCCTGCAGGAAGTATTCCGCTGCCATTGGGGCTGTACTGCATAGGCAACCTGAGGACGCGCCAATGTGGATTTTTGTGAACATGTGATGTCGCAGTCTGGAGTGCCCAGTCCTCAGTCTCACAATGCTCACCTGGTCTGATCTGGGCAGCGGGTAGTACGCATCCTTCTTGTTGAAGTCTGGGTGCTGCTCAAGCCATCTTCGTTCTCGCTTCTCCTTGATAATACTGTCTCCTGCCCCAGCCCCCGCCCCAGCATTCTAAAGGCTGCAGTCAATGTCAAATCGTTATGAAGCAACCCAATAGAGGAGACACTGCCCTGCTGCCGGGTCACTTTGTTGCAGGTTTTTTTTTGTGTCTGTTCACAGTTCAGTTCAGTTCAGTGGTTTGTTTAATGTCTTTTCATCGCCAGATGATATGAGACATTCTGTGTCTGTTCTGATCCCAATTACGCAGGACGCTGCCTGCTCAGCCCAATACTGACGACAATATTTGCTGAGTCATGGAGCCAAAGTGAGCGAATGTCACCCTCCAGAGGGCGCCACTATGCTCATCCAACGACAGTCACTATGACCTTAACGATAACAACGACCTCGACACGAACACACCGTGGGAACAGACCTGGAAAGGAAATCAAGGTCACCATGATTACAGGACACGAAGGGCCACATAATATGAGAGTTTTGATAATGTAGATGAGTGATTATGAACATAATGAAGATGATGCTCAGGAAGTTCCACTCTGGTTCAAAATTGCATAATAGGGCTTTTCATGACGTTTTTTCCCCCCATCAAACATCCTGGTGTCAAACAGGCTGGAAAGATGCAGACACCTGCAGTGTCGGTCAGACAGTTTGAACAACACTCTCAGAGACACATCCATTGAGTAGATGAAACTCGACTGGTGGATCAAGTCTTTCCAGTGGAGCCCATATCAAATTCAACACTTGGCAGGAGCCGATCAGGGCTGATCACAAATAAAGTAATGGCTCTGATAGGAATCGAACCCACGAACCTCCCAACCAGGAATCCGCGACGCCAGACACTGCGCCACGGTGGCTGGCGTCATCTATAAATTGTTGCTATTGTTTAAGATATCTAAAACTTCAATAAAGTACAAAAGCCACGACCGGAAAGCTTCTGAACTCGATCTGTTCACTTTCACTATGCATACAATGTCGCAGTGCTTCTCGTTAGTTGACGCTGATAGCTGATCTTATATGCAAAATAGTCAAGTACATAAACAGCCAGACATATGTATTAAATGTCAGCGAAATAAAGTTTTAAATGAACTGCAATATTCAGTAACAACAGGATCTGGGAGGTAATCAGATGTAGAGTAACAACACCACAGATGAGGCAGTGACATCATTTGCAGAAGCGGGTCACGGTGTCCAAGTGGGTGTCTTGCATCTTCATTGCTGCCAAACAGAGGTGTACCGGCCAAAACGTTGTTGAGTCAGTACTTTCTGACGCAATCATTAGAAGGGAAGAGAGAGAGAGAGAGAGAGAGAGAGAGAGGAGAGAGAGAGAGAAAGAGAGAGAGAGAGAGAGAGTCAGTATTTTCTTACGCAATCATTAGAGAGAGAGAGAGAGAGAGAGAGAGAGAGAGAGAGGACATAGACAGAGAGAGACAGAGACAGAGAGAGAGAGAGAGAGAGAGAGAGAGAGTGTGAGAGGAAAGAGAGAGAGAGATGGGGATATACGGTGGTGGTCTTTCCCTCATGTGTGCATGCAAGAGAGAGAAGAGAGAGAGAGAGAGAGAGAGAGAGAGAGAGAGAGATTTTCAAATAAATATCGATAAAAAATTGCGTTAAATCTTTCTAAAGCAAAGATCAGGCAGTGCAACCAGTGATTACTCATGAACTTGTGGGAATCCGTCCAGGGAAAATCCCTTCGTTTACTCAAGGGTTTCTTCACAAAATTGAACCTGGAATGATTAAAACTAAATAAGACTGTGTAGGAGTGCGTGCGTACGCACTCTCTCTCTCTCTCTTTCTACCTCTCTCACCCTCTCTCTCCCATATACACATGCAAACGGAAAAGCTGAAACAGTTTCAACCACCACCACCACCACCACCAACAAAGACAACAATGAAATGCCCACAAACGAACACATAAAGACACAGACAAACAGACACCCCCCCCACACACACTTATACACACATTTACTGACTGACTGACTGAAACCTGTGTTCTGTCAGATACACTGTTGGTTGTACAGACAGTAAAAACGATGGTGTTGAATTAACATTTGTAAAAACATAATTTTAAGTATTTACATCTAATAAACGAATAATCGGGAGAAAACGCTCACCCTTCTACCCTTTCCTCTACCTGTTTAGCATCACCCGAGTCCCCGCACCTTCCCTCGCTTCAATCCACTACATCTGTCTGTCTGTCTGTTTGTCTGTCTCTTTGTCTCTGTTTCTCTGTCACTTTGTCCACCCACCTGTGTCGCACTCCCTGCCACTCCTACACTTCCTTTTCTCTCTCCCGTCCAGAACCCACCTTCCCTTTCTTCTCTCTTTTCTGGCATAGTTAACACACCACACACACACACACACACACACACACACACCACACACACAGACAAACACGCGCGCGCGCGCACACACACACACACACACACATACACACACACACACACACACACACACACACACACACGCACACACACACACGCACGCACACACACACACACACACACACACACACACACACACACACACACACACCCCACACCCACACACCCACACACGTACATACACACACATACAGGTACACACACATACGCGCACGCACGCACGCACGCGAGCGCGCGCGCGCGCGCGCGCACACACACACACACACACACACACACACACACACAGCCCACATATCCTTCAAGTTTGCGCTGTCGACCCAAATGAAAGAAAAATCAATATGTGGACGTTTAAGCAACCCACAGAAAATGACGTTGTCGCCAGAGCGATGACAACTGCAATGCGGATGACAGAGAGACAGAAAGTAACGGACGGAGGAGGAAGACGGGAGAAGGAGAGAGGCGGAGAGGCACAGAGAGCGATGGAGATATTTCACTTCTGTGGCCAGCAGACTAGAGCGACCAGCTACTTGTCGATGCGGCTAGTTTGACCTCATTAACCTTCAGTCTTCTGTCTTATACTTCTTTGGAGAACCAAGACCATCATCAGTCTCCTTGTGACAGAAGATGGAGCATCTTGAAAGAGCGTCTTGAAAGAGGCCGCTCCCTCCGGACAGCGGATCCCGCTGTTTGGGGAGTCTACAGTCACAATGCCTCGTCTGACACTGGGAGAAAGTATCAGGAGGATTAATTAAGGATTCCCGGGTAGACCAGTAAATGCCAATCTGGTAAATCTCTCGGCAAGACCTCGAAGTCTTCGTTCCAATGCGTTGTCGACATTGCACGTTTGCAATTTGTCTTGAAGGCGACAGTCTCAGTCCCCTGTAGGCCTCAAGGCATGATGACCGATATCCCTTGTCTGACAAGAACTGTCACTCTAGCTGCCAGCGCACGATTCTCTCGTCTTGAGATTCAAGTTCCCCGGATGCGATCTTGCTTTCTACCAATTAAAATGGAACTATGGTGTCATCTCTTACAGCTTTGATGAAAAGTCCACTGACAATGAAAAAGCAGGGCTCTCCCCTGTGTGTTTCTAGTATCACCAAAAAATTGAAGGTAAACGTAAAAGGTTGACTGAAATATTATGACCTTGTGGCAGACTCAGTGTTTTCCTGTCGACTACAATTATAGATAGACATCATTTTTTCAACTGGCATCGCTATCTATGAACCTACATCGTTATTCCTACCTTTGTATCATTATTTATGAACATGGACTGTTATCTGTAAATTTAAACTGTTGTCGATGACTTTGCATTGTTATGTATGAACTTGCATCCTTCTCAATGACCTTGCATAGTTAGTTCTGAACTTGTACCCTTATCTTTGAACTTGCGCCGTTACTTTGATTGTACATTTCTTTACTGTCACATTCTGTCTAAGCTCATGACTTAGAATCGATTGAAAATATAGAGACTGAGACACAGGCATGTCAAAGGCTTTAGGCTTTACAAAGATAGACCATAACGCATCCAATTCGGCACCGCCTGAGCACCGAAAACCTTCGCTCATTGAAACTAATGTATACACAGATACAGACAACACACACACACACACACACACACACACACACACACACACACACACACAACACATACATACACATACACAACACAACACAGACACACACACACACACACACACACACACACACACACACAATACATACATACACACACACTAACACAGACGTACACACACACACACACACACACACACACACACACACACACACACACACAGAGGCGCGCGCGCTCGCGCTCGCGCTTACGCATACACATATGTAATCACAACACACACACACACACACACACACACACACACACACACACACACACACACGCACGCACACAAACACATGCGCACGCACGCACGCACGCACGCACGCGCGCGCACGCACGCACCACACACACACACACACACACACACACACACACACACACACACACACACACACACACACACTGCCTTCCGTAAGAAGATCCTGCCCTACATTCCACCCTCTAAAGTTTCGACTCACTCGCTGGTGACTGAGAGCCCCAAATGTCTTATGGTCAATGAAAATGGTCAATCTTTTCCCCCAGTGTGTTCCCTGTCAAATTTGGCATTGTGGTCAGTCGTTTGATAAACGGGAAGGGATAGTTTTTTTCCCTTTGTGTCTGCTGTGAAAGCCTTTGCTTTGCTGAACAAGACCTGCTATATCCCAAACACTCTGTTGCTGTCAGATTTAACCAAATCAAAGTAAATATAACTCAGTCCTCACTTTTGGTATCCAGCTTATTTTCCCTCTGCGATTTAAACCACTTAACATGACATATGGTTTCCTTGGCAACCTTGAATTTTCCACACACACACACACACACACACA
>CM065714.1:63493055-63498055 GCA_033310375.1 Conus canariensis | reverse complement strand
TAGCTTGACCTCACTAAGCTCTTCACTTCCTTTGTCTTATGCTTCTTTAGAGAGCCAAGACCATAATCAGTCTCCTTGTGACAGAAGATGGAGCATCTTGAAAGAGATAGCCCCCTCAGGACAGCGGATCTTACTGTATAGGGAGTCTAGAACCACAATGCTCGTCTGGCACAGGAAGAAAGTACCAAGCAGACTAACTGAGGATTCCCAAGTAGATCAATAAATGCGAATCTGATAAATCTCTCGGCTAGGCGTTTTCGTTCTGATGCGTTGACGTTACGCATTCACAATTTGTCTTGAAGGCGACAGTCTCAGTCCCCTGTAGACCTCAAGGCATGATGACCGATATCCCCTGTCTGTCACGAACTGTCACTCTAGTTGCCAGCACACGATTCTCTCCTCTTGAGATTCAAGTTCCCTTAAGGCCATCTTGCTTTTTACCGATCAAAAAGAAACCATGGTGTCATCTATAGTTTTGAGGGAAAAGTCCACCGACAATGAAAGAGCGGGGCTCTCCCCTGTGGGTTTTTTTTGTATTAAAATATACTGAAGGTGAACGAGAAAGGCTGATCACAATGTTATGACCTTGTAGCAGACATAGGTTTTTTTTTGTCCACTAGGCGTATAGATAGATACGTTGTTTTCAATTGGCATCGTTATCTTGGAACCTACATCATTATTCCTAATCTTGCGTACTTCTACCACCAACGCCCTCTTATATTTTTCTTGTTGTTTTGTTTGATCGCTTTCATTTCTGGTTTCAGCAATTCTGACTGGCTTCCTGTCGTCTAATTCTGCTCAGTTTTAAAGTTATCATTTATGCTCCTATGTCGGCAATGTTAGACATGGCGTGATTGAATACACGTTTTTCGTTAACACACTGCGAGAGAGAGAGAGAGAGAGAGAGAGAGAGAGAGAGAGAGAGAGAGAGAGAGAGAGAGAGAGAGAACCTTACCTCAAGAGTATCATCAGAAGCTCTTCTTAGTTGGCTGCCTTATTTTTTTCAGTCCTGGTCTGGCACTTCGGTATTTTGTTGGGGAATTGGCCACGTAGGACTCAGCACCTTGACAGGCACAGGCACTGCCTTGTCTCCATTTGGCTGTCCTCACTTTAACATTTATTTTACGCCGTGCTATAGGGGGTCTACGTTTACCAAGGAGCTGATTTCTCTGAAGTTGTTTAACATCTGCTGAGGGTTCTAAATATCCACGTGCCAACGTGACTAACAAGAAACTTCGTTTTAGATTGATTTGTTACTCGCCGGAGAAGAATTTGATTTGTCTCTTAAAGCATAGCATTTTATGTTCTCCATGCTTTTGCTTTCAGCTCCCTGGTGTGGACTTCGTGGTCGGCTAGACTATAAGCAACATGATTTGAGCTATGTTAAACAATGGACACGTCCGGTAGCTTTATTCCCTATACATGAGACAAGGACACATCATTTCAAGCTGAAGCAGCATAGGGTTTGCGGCCCGCTATTCCTGTGCTTGAAAACTTCAAGGAACGAACGAAACCATCCTCCAAAGTGGAAGTTTACCCTTCCAAACAGCTCTTAGTTGGCGGATATAGAGCGACAATGGAAACTCGCCGAGAAGCTTCCAGTAACAACAAAAATGAAACGATTAAAAAACAATTGGATTTTGCTTTGATACAAGATATAGTGCATAGTGACATATTACAGTATTGGTAATATCACCAACAAAAAGAAAAGGAAAAAAGAGTAGCAGTTCTTCCAACGCTTCAGCAAGTCTAACAGCATGACATTAACTTACTGAAAATCAGTCATTTGAACGAGGCCTTGTTATGGTCGTTCATCCTCTACTAACATGTACACAAACCAATACCAGCATTTTAATGTTCGTTTACTCAAGACCTATATAGACTTTCGATCCCGAACACTCTATGAAGGACGAAACAGAAGAAATACAGCCAGTAATCATTCAAGGTTGATAAAAACCTTTCAAAACTTTTTGGTTTGGAATACACCCTACAAAACATGGTTGAAACAAACAACAACAAAAAAACAACAACAACCAAACACCGCTTGCCGCAATGCAATGCACCCTTGAACCTGTTGCAACAGTAGACAATTCTGCCTAACTACCAGTATGTGCGTGAGTGGGTGAATAGGAATATAATTAATGCTTCTATAAATGAACTTTCAGCAAGTTCATTTCCAAGGAGTTCATCTGCCAAAAGAAGAGAACTTGGTAACATACTATTTCTCTTTGTCAAGTACCGTTGTTCTGAAACCTGAATTTTTTGTCCTCGGTGACCTTGAAAAGTCCTCACTTCACTCGTCTGCCTTTTAGATTTTTAGCATGGAAAAAGGGTGGTGTGCAATACTATAGTATGTTTGTTGAATGTTCAAAAAACATCCAAAGGTCCCACCTAAGAAGCAAAGAAAATTATGAAACAACAAAATAAGCTACATTTTCTTGTGAAAAGTAGAAAACGTAAAAAGATAACATCTTAGACACATGTGCTGAGGGCCAGTTCTTGGAATGAATCCACAAGGGACTGAACTATAATAAACTAATAAATTCCAAAAGTAAATTTATCTTTAGAATGCGACCGTCATCCATGCGGCTGACGTGGCCAAGCCAGCGAAAGCGTCTCTGAGTCAGCATGGCGAACATGCGAGGCATCCCTGCTTGGGCCAGGACATTCTTGTAGATGATGCGGTCCTGCCAAGTATAAATCTGGGTACCATCACCACCACCAGCTTTTCTCCCTTTCCTGTTCCCCCTCCCCTTTCCCTTTCTAATCTGTACAGAGGATGATGACTACAGGCAGTTGGTATCCTTGGACTGAGGCAAGGATATCGTCCTTGGCGGACTGACCAGTATGGTCACTGTCATTGCTGTCTGTCCTTTATGGCCTCTGGTAAGGTGTTTCGGTACTAGCCTTAAACCCATTCCCTAAATTTACGTTCATCGGATTACACGCGGACCTTGAGGCCGTGTTTCCGTGCACAATAATCTTCTGTCGCCTCGAAGCTGATGAAAACCTCAACCTGAATTCGTCTTCATTTTGTCATGACAGAGCAGCCGATCGCAATATTCTTCATTGTATGACTGCTTATTCTGCTTCTAGTCGTTTCAGCCGTGCGAATTCTGATAAATGTAGTTTATTTCATAAAAGTTCTTGTTAAGTGATGTAAAAATGATTACAATATTTTAGAAGGAAAGGAAATACAAACGATTCAGAAGAAGTGTATTGAACGTGGAAGTGAAATTAAGAACAGAAAAAAGCAAAAGAATGGCGCTGACGAATGTGCGATCATCTATCATTTTCTGTTTGTTGTCTTACAAGATCACGGGAATTTAGAAAGAAAGAAAGAAAAAAAAAATAAAAAAGGGAAGAAAGAAAGAAAGTAAACGAAACACACCAGGAAGAAACTTTCTGGAATATATCACCCCTAACCAGATTTGAAATGTGAAATTTGTTTATTGGTCTCAGGAAAATAAGGTAAAGGAAGAAAGTGAGAAGAAAGTTTCTCCAATAAATCATCCACAACCGGGTTTGAAATGTGCCAGAAGTTTACTGATCTGAGGAAAATCATTTCTGATTTTCGTTTTTCTTCGATGTTGAAAAGAGTTCACATGATATCGAATGAACTAAAACTGCACCCATATAAAGTTTATAATTGTGAAAACTGTTTTCAAGAGAAATAACGCACGTTCTTACCCGACGAATTTAGCCAAGTTAAATAAAAAAAAAATGCATGTAAATATGACGTGCCACCATACAATCCAGTTGGATTATGTTGTCGGGAGATCAAATACGAAGCACAGTTCCATCACTTAAGAGAAATAACAAAAAGAAACGAAGAAATCATCAATCCAAAACACGAAACACGTGCCTTCAATAAATACTTTGTACAGATTTCGTCTATTGTCATCTACTACACTCATTGCTTTTATTTCTGGCCACGACATCACTGTGAATGGTGAGATTAACGCCTCGATTACCCCGAGGTGAGGAGAACGGGGGTGTGAGGGAGGGACGGAGGAGAGGAGGAGGGGGGTGTTGATGGATGGAAGGAACAGCCGCATTGTGAGGTAGGATGGCCGGAGGTGTGACTTATGCGCTTTGCGGTGAAGTGGTTTCTCATGAAGGTTGCTAAGCACATCATTCTCCAATACCTATACAATGTAGGAATCACATCTTAGCATCCGGAGCGGAGTGATGGCTCAGTGGATGCTGCCATGAAACCTCAAGACTGTGGTTTGAATCTCTAGGCAGTGGGTTATTCCCCCTCCTCCCAAACAGACCTTTGATAGTAGTCTGAGTCTTGGTCTTTCGGATAAGAAGATAAGCACGTGTGCAGCAGGTCTTTAGCACATGGAAAGGAACCATGGCAACAAGACAGATGTTCATGGCAAAAGTCTGACTCCTCTTTTCCTCCCCAAACCCCCTCTCACCCCTCCCATCACACCTACCCCCTATCCCTCGCTCCGTCTACCCCCCCCCCCGCCCCCCCACCAAAACAACAAACAAACAAACAAACACAAACAGCTATGATATGTGAACAAAAACATGAACATACAGAGAAACACTGATGGCGCCATGTTACAGCAGCTGTTTATCTCCCTTGAGGCAACCGCATTTCAGATCAGAATTATTCGTCGTGCCATTGTAGACATACAAAACAAATTAATGCATAATGTACACTTATCCTTGCAAAAATGATCCACATTAGAGCAGGAAAATAAACTAAATGAGATCATCTGACGCAAAACCAAACATTCATTCCGATGTTCATACGATAGCAGTCGTGGAACTGACCAAAAAGAAAAAAAAGGGAAATTCAAGCATTATGCACATCCAGCGACTCCAACTCCACAAGTAAATAGTAACAGAATGGGAAAGCAGCTCTTGCCGTAAACAAGAAACACTTTACAAGAAATACAATAAAATAGCAGTATTGAAATGTCCGGGGGAGGGGGGGGGGAGATGCATGATACAAAATGGAGAGCGCATAAACGATCGGGCTT
>CM065714.1:63483055-63488055 GCA_033310375.1 Conus canariensis | reverse complement strand
GCTCGGCAGCTAGAGGGTGGTGTTTTTCGCCGGTGGGCTCTGCAGTCATGAAATACGGGCTGGTACACCCATGGGGATGCTACTTTAAGGCTGTTATGAGCTGCATCCTGTAGTCTGATTTACCTCTGTTCAGGAGCAGTTATGTCCCTTGATGTCTTAATGGAGTGTCCTGCGCGTGCCTGTACCCATCGTCAACACAGCGCAGGCCTCCAAGGGTGGTACAGGACTGCTCTAAAGGCAGGTGAAGACAGTGCTTCTCTGGGTCCTCCCCAGCACCTTCGGGTGTTTCTTTTTCTTCTTTGCCTTAACTAGGCTGACCCTGGAGAAAGGTCAGTGACGGTGAGGAAAGACCCACTGACCACAGGGAAAGTCCTGTTGACAGTGGGAAAGACTACAACTTTGGATTCTCTCTTGAGGGCACATAAGACCGTATGGCGAAAGCTTGGCTGTGTCTGGAGTGGCACTGTCTTCATCTGTCCGTGGGCAGGGGTGGTTGGGTCTGTGGGGTGTGCTCGGCAGCTGGAGGGTGGTGTTTTTCGCCGGTGGGCTCTGCAGTCATGAAATACGGGCTGGTACACCCATGGGGATGCTACTTTAAGGCTGTTATGAGCTGCATCCTGTAGTCTGATTTACCTCTGTTCAGGAGCAGTTATGTCCCTTGATGTCTTAATGGAGTGTCCTGCGCGTGCCTGTACCCATCGTCAACACAGCGCAGGCCTCCAAGGGTGGTACAGGACTGCTCTAAAGGCAGGTGAAGACAGTGCTTCTCTGGGTCCTCCCCAGCACCTTCGGGTGTTTCTTTTTCTTTTGCTTAACAGGCTTAACTCTGTCGATAGTTCTTAGATTTTAAAAAAGACTGAAAAAAGATCAGTGCCCGAAATATGATTAAAGATTGGAAATCTAACTGAGGAAGACTTAGACCGGAATGGCGACAGCTTGGCTAAGTCAGAACGAGGATGTAAAATCATCGGTCGAAGCAGGGGTGGTTGGGTCTGTGGGGTGTGCTCGGCAGCTGGAGGGTGGTGTTTTTCGCCGGTGGGCTCTGCAGTCATGAAATACGGGCTGGTACACCCATGGGGATGCTACTTTAAGGCTGTTATGAGCTGCATCCTGTAGTCTGATTTACCTCTGTTCAGGAGCAGTTATGTCCCTTGATGTCTTAATGGAGTGTCCTGCGCGTGCCTGTACCCATCGTCAACACAGCGCAGGCCTCCAAGGGTGGTACAGGACTGCTCTAAAGGCAGGTGAAGACAGTGCTTCTCTGGGTCCTCCCAGCACCTTCGGGTGTTTCTTTTTCCATTTTCCGACTGACAGCTTTTAATTTCTGTCGATGTTTTCTTAGATTTTTTAAAAAATTGATGAAAATAAGATCTAGAACCGAACATTATGATTAGAAGATAAAGAAAAAAATCTAACGAGGAAAGAAAGCGTTACACCAGGACATTCGACAGCTTGAAAGAAACAAAAGCAAAACGAGAAAGAATGTAAAATCATCGAGTCAAAGACCGAACCGCTGGGGCTTTTACCTGAAAAACAAAAACAAAAAGAGACGAAGTATTCTAGTGGGCAATATCACACGGAAGTGATAAAACAGCATCTCGTGCTGAAATAACTTGCAGCGAGGTGTTTCCTGAAGTTCCTATTTGTCCGACTATTCGAAATATTCCGTGCTCTAAATTGTGTAGCCTTCTTTGAAATCGGTATTTCACATGGAAGCACTGTTATGTAGCGGCGAAATAGTCATAGCCCTAAACTGCATGAGTCTCTTTAGAATGGTTATATCTCCTGGAAACATTGTCGTATTTCTTAGGCCTGCAGGACCACAAGCTAGATGTACAGAAGAAGGAGACAAAAAATGAATCATTAATTATTTTTTAAACGTAGAGAAGTATCATGTTGTGAGCAAAAGCATGGCTAGGCTAACTGACATGCGCGGTAATGCTTTCAGTGATGATCAACATATTCTAGGGGAAATTCAGAGGTTTTGTTACCAGTTACATGAACAATCAAATGTTGACGAACCTAATAATCTAGAAGGGGATATTTCGCTGGCAGAGGCAACTTAAGCACTAAGATATGAAAATCAAGAAAATTTCAGGAACAGGTGGATGATTGCCTAATTTTTAAGCGCATCGGTCTGTCTCTGTCTCTGTCTCTCTGTGTCTCTTTCTGTCTCTGTCTGTCTCTGTCCTTCTCTCTGTCTCTGTCTCTGTCTGTCTCTGTCACTGTCTCTCTCACTCGCCGTCTCTCTCTCTCTCTCTCTCTCTCTCTCTCTCTCTCTCTCTCTCTCTCTCTCTCTCTCTCAGCGTCTTTCCAAACCGTATAAAAGCAAACACTTGTAAAAGCTTTTTCTTCCATGTTTGGGACGCACGTCCCCAGACCAACCCCCAACACTCCGCCTCCCCCCCCCCCTTTAATGTCCTGCGCCCAGTCTTTCTCCTCTCTTCACTCAGCTCCATTTTCCATCTTCCTTTTCTTTCCATCACTCCTCTCCCTTCCCCATAATCACCATCCCCACAGTGCTGCAGACAGAACTTACAAAACTCAGACAACGTATCTGGCTCTAGGGAGAAGGGGACTGTCGGTAGCTGACTGATTAGTGGTAACAGTCAATGTGTGGAAAGCCCGCTGACAGTGCTGTGAGCGCTGTCTTGAAACCCTGGTCTCTTGTCAAAGAACTATCTCTCGTAATTTGGACGAGAGAGAGAGAGAGAGAGAGAGAGAGAGAGAGAGAGAGAGAGAGAGAGAGAGAGAGAGAGAGAGAGAGGGAGATGGGTTCATTGCTGTATAACACACTTTGATACAGGTAAAATGATTACACCTTTAAGCGTGGAAATATAAAGACACCGAACACAAATTACGAAAAGAAAAAAAAAAAAAAAAGAAAAAGAGAAAGAAAGAAAGGAAGAAAGAAAGAAAGAAAGAAGAGCTAGACACTCAAGAAGTATGGACAATAACATGACAATGCTGACTAATAGAAAACACCTCTACATTTTTATGTTAAAAATTTAGGAACTACAGATAGACAGATGGATAGAGATATACAAACGCGTGCGCGTGCGCGTGCTTGTTGTGCGTGCGTGTGTGTGTGTGTGTGTGTGTGTGTGTGTGTGTGTGTGTGGTATGTGTGTGTGTGTGTGTGTGTGTGTGTGTGTGTGTGTGTGTGTGTGGCGAGAGAGAGAGAGAGAGAGAGAGAGAGAGAGAGAGGAGAGAGAGGAGAGAGAGAGAGAGAGAATAGAATAGATAAGAGATAGATAGATAGGCAAACACAGAGACAAATTCATATTGCAGATAGGCAGACAGAGCAATAAATAGAAAGACAGATTGATACATAGATAGTTAATCAGAGAGACAGGAATAGGGCCGGCATACCTCATCTGGTAGGCGCCAGATCCTTGATCCTTATGATCCTGAGGTAGCGGGTTTCAATCTGTTCCTTGGCAGTTTCTGTACTGGTAGATTTTTCCCTCGAAGTGGACATTATTCTGACTCCATTTCCTTAAGAGTCCTTCAATTGAGACCATGAAACTGAGGTTCATACGTGAACACACGCATAACATCTTCCGTACACGTAAAAATCCCATTATCCTGTTCTGTAAGAGATCATCCGCTTGGCTATCGGTATGGGTGACACGTATACACAAAACATGCATCCTCTGTGAAAATGGAGAGAATGTGTGAAAATGTGAGTGACTGATATTCGACTGAATGACACGAGAAGTGATTGCATACAGTGCCAGCAGGCAGCTTTTCAGCTGGCTCTTCCAAGGTAGGTTGTCTGTTGTGTGATTATAAGGCGCTTAGCGCTTAGTCTTGAAATGAGGACACACGCTGCATAAATACTCCATAATAATGATGATAATGATGATGATAGCAACAATAACAACGCCAACACAAATGGCAATGATAATGCTCATAACAACGGCAATAAAATCGATATATACATAGATGTATAGATACAGATATAGATAGATAGATAGACAGACAGCCAGATAGATAAATAGATAGATAGATGGGCAGACAGATAGACAGATCAATCGATCAATAGATCGATGATTAGATAGATTGCTAGCTAGCTAGCTAAATGCACAATACTCTACAGAGTGCACATGGGCATTCACAAGTTGGAAACAAAAGTAATGCTGAATGAAATCACATAGACACAGACAGACAGACAGACAGACAGACAGACAGACATACATACATACAGACAGACACAATGTCTTGCCCCATCGCCACAGATGGAATCCAACAGGATCTCATCCCAGCCCAGCTCTTGGGGAGAGAGAGAGAGAGAGAGAGAGAGAGAGAGAGAGAGAGAGAGAGAGAGAGAGAGAGAGGAGAGAGGAGAGAGAGAGAGAGAGAGAGAGACATATTTCATTTTGTTTTCGAGGAAAAGCAGTGATCGCCCCCCCCCCACCCCCCACCCCGCATTTCCTTGATAACAATAAAAATGACAACAACAATAATGAAAGAAAAGCAGCGGATGTAGAAATTATTTCAAAAGGGCACCTGCGTAGAGGTTACAATGGCCAACTGGCTCTAAAAGTGGAAAAAAGCTAATTTAATTAATTAAGGAAACCAGCTGCGTTTGAATTACACACGTTTTCCCATCAGCGTTTGTATGACATTCTTCAATCAAAAAAAAATCTGTTTTTGGACAGCGTGAAAAACTGGATTTGTGGATGAATGTTACTAAGTTTGCAACTGTCGACAGAGAGCTTAGCAAGGAGCAGAATTAAGACAAATACCGCGCGCGCGCGCGCGCGCGTGTATGTGTGTGTGTGTGTGTGTGTGTGTGTGTGTGTGTGTGCGTGTGTGTGTGTGTGTGTATGTGTGTGTGTGTGTGTGTGTGTGTGTGTGTGTGTGTGTGTGTGTGTGTGTGTGTGTGTGTGTGTTTCTCAAGTGAAACGTGATCTATTCTCTATCAAAATCTAGATAATGACACTGTTGATATTTGTCAAATTTTCCTTGGAGCGCAGTCCAGAAAGAAAGATACT
>CM065714.1:63458055-63475555 GCA_033310375.1 Conus canariensis | reverse complement strand
ACACGCGCGCGCGCGCGCACAGACATACATGCACGTGCACACACATGCAACCACACACATACCATTTTAATAGTGGCGCAGGCAATTTTTGGTAGGTGCCTAAGCTCTGACTACTGCGTTGGACTACTGCATCAAATTGTATCCGAGACTCTCGTCTTTAATCTTTTCTTTTCATCCTGATCACCAATTCATTTCTCCATCTGTTGTAAATCCCGTTCGAAACTGAGCAGCGCATATGGACCAGACCGCACGCAGTGACGCCTTCTACATGAAACTGAAACTCTGTGTGTGTGTGTGTGTGTGTGTGTGTGTGTGTGTGTGTGTGTGTGTGTGTGTGTGTGTGTGCGTGCGCACGCACATGCGTGCGTGCGTGCGTGCGTGTGTTGTGTGTGTGTGTGTGTGTGTGTGTGTGTGTGTGTGTGTGTGTGTGTGTATGTGTGTGTGTGTGTGTGTGTGTGTGTGTGTGTGTGTGGTGTGCGCGCGCGCGCGCGTGTGCAAACTCAATGACGAAGGGTCATATATTGTCTGGTTGAAACCTTTGATGTTGATTGGATGGTTTCACTTCTAAGGGCCAGGCGGCCTCTCCAGACAGTGTAAATCGACCATTTACTAGATTCCACGTCCACCAACAGTTTAGACAGCCGATTGTTTAGCTTATAGGACTGCTCCTGGTATGTTCCAAGCCTGGCAGTGCCTATAGAGTGAATTCTGAAGCCATATTTCTTTGTCCCTCACCCAGGTCAGCCTATGTACAGATCTGAGTGTATCTGAACATCTGTGATTTATATGCAGTCGAAAGATCCAGAGGGAACAAGCTTTCTTTACCTGTGCGACACTCTGAATCAATACATTCCTTTCAGTCTGACTTCAAAAACTTACCTCTTTCAACATCTCTACCTTCCCAACTGTTTTTACGACCATTCTTTTTTTTTGCACATCAGCTATTCTGTGTGTGTGTGTGTGTGTGTGTGTGTGTGTGTGTGTGTGTGTGTGTGTGTGTGTGTGTGTGTGTGCAAGCGTGCGCTGCACGCGCTCGTGTGTGTTATGCTTTCATGAGTGCGTGCACACGCGAGCGGTGTGTATGGATCTCTCTCTCTCTCTCTCTCTCTCTCTCTCTCTCTCTCTCTCTCTCTCTCTCTCTTCTGTGTGTGTGTGTGTGTGTGTGTGGTGTGTGTGTGTGATAGAGCAGATTTTTAATTGCGAATTTGACAATGAATTTGACATAGACTTCAATTTTCATAACTCTATCTTACAAACTCCCGCTGTTCATCTAAAGAAAAAAAGGTGCTCTACGACCTTATCGTCTATGAATGCACGTTTCAAAAGATACACTTTTTTTGTGGACCACAACACTGATCCCTCTTTAGGCTAGACCAGCATGTGTGATTAATCCACAGGTCAGGCATCTTCTGGGTGAAATCCATGAGTCTTACTACTTCCAAATTCCCCATCCATCTATTCATTTACTTGCATCAAGAGTTGGCTGCAGCATGTGCGCACTGTGTCCTCATGGAGTACTTGAACTTCTCTGTATACAGTGACGTCTTCTTGACGTATTCAAAATTGTATCTGAAACTGTGGGCGGCTATAACTTACAAAGCCAGACCCTCTGTTTTTACGATGGCAATTCAATACATAACGTGAATTGTCCTGCATAAGGACTTCTAATGCAGGTAGAAGCTTACCGTTTTCCTTATTTTCCTACGTTCTCTCCCAGCACTGTCACACAGTTTTGCCATCGGTGTACGAGGTTGTGTATGCCTTCTGCATAGAAATCTTCAGACTGACTTTTAAGCCGGAGTTCTCACCTCTGTAAGCCTGCCTGGCCTGTCCTCGTCACGAACACTGCTCCGCCATTCTCTGAATAATTTAGCCCATTTGTAGACAATTTTTTTTTGGGCTGAAACATGCTGTCCCATACACAGCAGACATTCTTCTATGAATGTCACTTGGTTTGCACTGTTAGCTACCAAACATTTTATTACTGATCTCTGTGCAATCCTAGAGCATGTTTCTTGGTCGGCCATTTTGTATAATCTGAAAACCGAAAACAAGATAGAAAACATAATGAAACGAAATAAACTATATAACAGCAAAAACAGTGGATAAAGATTAAAAAAAAAGCCGTAAACTTCTACCTGTATTAGAAGTCCTTATTTAGGACAATTCATCTTTTATATTGAATGGCCCTCGTAGTTTTTAAATGCAATTTTCCGAATATTTATCACTTTAGCCAGTTCTACAAACATACACGTTGCTCTCTCTCTCTCTCTCTCTCTCTCCTCTCTCTCTCTCTCTCTCTCTCTCTCTCACTCGTTGTATCTGTCTCTGCCTCTATCTCGCTCTCTCTATGTCCGTCTGTCTGTCTGTCTCCCTCATCCCTCGACTGTCTCTTTTTCTCTTTAACTACATTTCCACTTTTTGTCTTTTGTCCCCACCCTCTATCTCAGCTCTCCAACAACCACATCCAGCCCCTGCTCCTTGTACTTTGCTGCGATTTTGGCCTAGGGGCGATCTACATGAATGCATTTCTGAGTTTTAAGTTCTGATCTCTTCTCTCTCTCTCTCTCTCTCTCCTCCTCTCTCTCTCTCTCTCTCTCTCTCTCTCTGCTCTGTCTGTCTGTCTGTCTGTCTGTCCCTCCCTCTCTCTCTCTTGGTCTATGTCTCTGTGTCTCTGTCTGTCTGTTTGTCTGTCTCTCCCCCTCTCTTTTGGTTTGTCTATCTATCTATGTGTCGTTCCGATCTTTTTCTCTTTTCCTTCTCTAAATGTTTGTAGCTTAATCAACAATGGTAAAGATTTTCCCACCAATCAGTATCATCTTTATATTAGCATTTGAGCTTGCTAAGTATTTTTTTTTCTTTTTTGTGATTTTATATTTCAATATCAGTTATGTTCAATGACATTGTACGTGCTTGCCTAAAAGGGTAGTGGTTACAGCTGTGTTAACTTTATTATAACATATAATGAACCTATTTCTCTGAAGTCCAGAATTGGGGAGACAGTTCTTTCCGAAGAGACCAGGGTGTCAACGCAGCACTGACAGACCCATCATCGGGCTTCCCACAGTGACCGTTACCACTGATCAGTCAGCCACAGACAGCTCTCCCCCTCCTAGAGCCAGGCCTGTTGTCTGTCTTCCGTTAGCTCTGTCTGCAGCACTGTGGGCATGGCGCGACTGTGGGGAAGGGAGAGGAGTAAAGGGAGGGGGAAGATAAGAAAAAAAGGGAGATGAAGAGTAGAGTTGGGTGAGGAGAAGAGGAGGTGTGGGTGTGGGGTGAAGAGGGGATGGGAGGCGGGATTTTGGAATTCTGATAGAAGCGTACTTCCAAATCATAAGAAGAAAACTTGCCTGATGTTTTACTGTACACTTTGAAAACATAATCTCTCTCTCTCTCTCTCTCTCTCTCTCTCTCTCTCTCTCTCTCTCTCTCTCTATGAGAGAGAGAGAGACAGAGAGAGAGAGAGAGAGAGAGGGGGGGGGTTGACAGACATACTGTCTGAGACGTGGGCATTCTGTTTTGCATGGCACTGGTTTCCCCACTCCAAGAAACAAACAAACAAACAAACAAAAACAACAAAACTTTTTTTGTTTCATGCACTGTTGCTCTCCTTTCTCATGTTCGCTCGTTTGTTCTACCACACAAAATCTCTGATACGTACAAGTCAGTTTGCTTTTCAGACTTCACTTCCCCAATTCTTTTTTTTTGTTTGATTTTTGAGCCAAAATGAGAATCTTTTCCTATTAACTTTTATAGGAAAAATGGAATCAGAGGGTCAGTAGAGGGATGATATAGGGGAGGTATTAGAATAATGTGGACGACCATGGAGTTGATATAGCAGGCAAGTGAAGCCAAACCAGTATTCCCTACCTTGTGTTTTGGTAGAGCTTGACAAAATTGATTTTCTTCCTTTTATGTAGAAACTACAAACATAGCAGTAAAATCAATGCCTGTACATCTCATCCAAGCAATTTCAAGTGAACAACTGTGAATCTGGAGTCGTAACTCCCATGAACTCACCGTATCACTTCGGCAGTATTAATTCGCCAAAAGCTGATCTAGCTGTATTATTCGCCTTTGCTGCTGACACATTTTACATGAGAGGAATGCTCTGTTCCGTAGTCTGTGTTATTCACAGAAAGGGAAGAGTGTACAATTGTGTGTCATCTTTCGACGTACTGATCTTCAACATCCAAAACAATCAAAAAAAAAAAAAAAAAAAAGACAGGAAGGGCCGGAAGTAATTAGCTGGGCGCTCCTGAGATGGCTTCAAATGGCGGAAGTTGGTGTAAGGTCGTCTACCCTTAAGGGAAACTGTCTATACACTGATTTGGACTGGAACACATTTCCGTTAAAAAGAAAGTACGACATGCATTGTATGTAACTCGAGCATATTGCATTCCACAACAAGTGTGCTTGTGAATGTGTGTGCTTGTTGTAAATGTAGTTCTTCTGCGAGTTCCCCTCGACTGGTGTGTTTATGTTCAGAGCCTAACAAGCAACCCCCCCCCCCCCACAGAGGTGTATGAACGTTTTATGTGAAGAACATTGGCCTGAAATGGGTTAAAGGAAAAACAAAAATGAAGGAAAGAGACGTGAATCGACAGAACATGAATGCGTAGGTGGGAGAAAGGGAAAAATGAAGGGGAAGGATTGAGGCACGCGTGAAGGTGGAAGATGATGATGAATAAAAGGACTGCTGGATGTTGTATGGTCTGACTGGGGTGAAGAGAGAGAAATAATGAAGTGGACATTGGATATATAGAGGAAACAAAATGAAATAAAGTAATATACAGTTCCTTCAAAGTAATTTGTCACTTTAGTACAGTTTCTGTTTAAATAAGCAAAAGATATCTATTTGCGCAGTTTTTTTCAAGTGAATGCAGAGCATCATACTTTTCTTTAGATAAATGGAGGGAATTATCAGCACAGTGTTCTTTGAATGAGTGAAGGACATTCATCGGTGAGGTTTCCTTTGATGAGTTAAGGGCCGTCATCTGTACAGCTTCTTTTTAATGGGTGAAGGACATTTACTGCACAGTATCCCTTTAGTGCGTGAAGGACATTCGCGGCACAATTTTTCTTTTGCAAATAAAGAACAATTATAGCACTGCTACCTTTTTGTAAGTAATGGGTATTCATCAGCATTTCCACTGTTCAGCGAGGGACACTCGTCAGCACAGATCATCAGCACACTTTCCTTTTAAAGACGGAGGGGCATTCGTAAACAGTTTTCTTTTTGCAAGTAAAGGGCATTCAGCAACGCACTTTCCTTTGTATAGGTGACGACATTCATCAGCAGAGTTTCCATTTGAAGGCAGGACTCTCACAGCATATTTTCCTTTTAATGAATAAATAATCATCGATGACTGCCCGTCAATCTTCGGTACACTTTCTTTAAAAGGAATATATGACATTCACCACAACGGTTTCCTTTAAATGTGTAAGGGACACTCAGTAGAACACTTTCCTTTTAAGAAGTAACGGACATTCATTCGTATAATTTCCTTTTAATGAACACAAGACATTCACAAGCACAGTCTCCTTTTTAACAGTGAAAGAGGTTCATCGGTACGCTGAACAAAAGTAGTAAAGGGAAAACAAGTGCAGGCCAAGAATTTCTCCATCAGTGAAACAATGACTTGGTAAAGATTTATAGAAAAATCGATTGGGAGAGCGACAGAGAATATGGAAATGAAAACAGAGGGTGATTTAAATAATGAATAACACTTCACTAGCAGCATATGGGGACAATAGAAGTTTGCCTTGAAAACAAATCCATTTATATCACCTGTAGGAAGTCGCCTTTTGTCCTTTAATTGGAACTCATCAGCGGTATCTGGCTGATTGTGTTTTTCCACCCTTGTGCCAAATGGAGAAATGCCAGCTATAATTCTGTAACATTGATCAGCGCATTTCTTTTAATGAATGCAACATAATTCAAGCCTACAGAATCCACGATGTCATCCAAATCAGTCTTTTCGTACGGACAGCTAGACGGTCCTTAATAAAGCAAGCTGATCATAAACACAATGTTGTCAACTACTGAAATACATTCCACTCTTGTTTATATTTCTGTGCCAGTGATTTTAAGATCCATTTTAAGGTTATGGGAGGATGGACGGAAAGCCTGGCTGAGGCAAGATAACTATGCTGCGCATTTACCAGTGCAGAGTCACTAACTGTCAGCGAGAATAACCCGGTGCTAAACAAACTTTGATAACAGGCATTTAATCACCAGGAGTGGTTTTTCGCTGCACCCTGTTGTATGGACACAACCTTACCTGCTCTACGACACGAGCACATCGAAGAAGGAACAAGAGGAACTGTCGTGTATGTCTTTGCTCGTGACGAGGTCGTTCCCACTAACGTTTTTTGTTCCTTCATTTTCCCCCTTAATTTTGCTCCGTCTTAAAAGTCACCAAACCTAGCAACTTGTCAGTCTGCAAAATTATGAGTACCTTTCCTTTCTCCGTTTTTTTTCATCTTTAATCCTCTGTTAACTTACTTCGGTGTCATAAGTCTTTCAGGCTCAAACGTTTAGGTTTCAACTTTGTACTGAGATTTGTGTCACCTTCACTGCAGTACGACATTGTCCAAAGTATGACAGGCAGTTTTCGTTTGTTTTGTGTACTTGTTTGTTTGATCAGGTTTACGAGAGAAAGACCAGGGTTTCAAGACATCACTGACAGCCCCACCATTGGACATTCAGCATTGACCATGACAATTAATTAATCAACTATCGACAGTCTCCACATCCTTAAAGTCAGATCTGTTGTCTCATGTTATGCAACGACTGTCTACAGAAATATGCGGCGGACGGCTGTTGGGAAAGGAGACGAAAAGGGAAAGGGAGAATAACATATGCGAAGTGGAAATGCACAAAGAGAGAAGAAGATAGGAAGACACGTTCACAGGACACGAAACGGCTTCAAGAAGTGTTAGCTTTTGTACAGAGCAAGAACTTCTGTCTGCATTCTCCATACGTTTTACTGCAGAGGTATGAGGACGGGGTTGGTGGTGAATGGAATGGGGTATGACAGAGGGAGTTGGGTGGACAGGCGGAGTAAGGGACAAGAGGTGGACCATGCAAGAAAGCATGCCTAAATGATATGGATATGACTTGGCTAGAGTGGACTTTGAACATGTTAGACTTGGCATAGTAATGTTGGAGAGAGAGAGAGAGAGAGAGAGAGAGAGAGAGAGAGAGACAGACAGACAGACAGACAGACAGACAGACAGACAGACAGAAGAGACAGACACAAAGAGAGAGAGAGAGAGAGAGAGAGAGAGAGAGAGAGAGAGAGAGAGAGAGAGAGAGAGAGAGAGAGAGAAATCAGACAAGAGACAGAGAGACAGACAAAGAGTGATCACTTTATTTCGTGCATTGTAGTCATTCTTCGTTGAACGATCTAACAATCATATTCGAAACAGTAACAGCTTTAATATATAAGGAATATGTATGGAAATTTAATTATTTTGAACTTTATTTGATGTTAAACGAAATCTCGATCGTTGATGAGCAATGACAAGATTTATGTTGGGTATATAAGTATTAAAAGTGCATCATTACAAATATAGAGAATATAGTTCAACAGAGAGGAGTTCCTCTGTTGTGTAAAAAGTGACAGAAAATGAACTGTATTTCGTTTTGTGCTGTTCAGCACTGAGTGAAGAGAGAGAGAGAGAGAGAGAGAGAGAGGAGAGAGAGAGAGAGAGAGAGAGAGCCTTATTCCAGCCAAACATCAAGAGCCATGCCTATTTAGATTATGTTTATTGACATCATCTACAAGAGGTAATGTTTGCATTTGTCACTGTTTCAACACAAAGAAAAAGAAAGAGAAATCGCACTTACATAAAACTGCATTTATTCATCTACTTTTTTGTGCCTTTTTGTATATTCTTTTTTTTTGTTCACTTGCCTCATTTATGACGGCCATGGCGTGTAAATGAATGAATCATCGTCATTGTCATTGGTCTCTCTCTCTCTCTCTCTCTCTCTCTCTCTCTGTCTTTTGTCCTGTCTTTTCTTGTCTCTGTCTTCATGTCTGTCATCAGTCTGTCTATCTGTCTGTTTGTATGTCTGACTCCCTCTCTCTCTCTTAATGTGTTCTTATTCACTCGTACAGTCGTTCACCATTTTTCTGTCTTAGTCATCCTCTCATTGTCTATTTTTTTATATTCAAAAACGTCTCTGAACCATTTTTTCTCTGGTGGGTATCTTGTCTTTAGCGTAAGCGCTTATACTTTAAAACAGCTTACGTGCTATGAAACTTAGAAGTCTGTGAGGACACACGATATTAATGGATGGCTGGGTTCAAGATCTGAAGGACTTAGAGAACAGACGAAAAACCAGAACGTGGGAATGATGCGTGGGTACATATCTGTGGTGTGTTCTAGATCTGGGGGTGGTGGGTGAGTAATATTGTGTATTTCAGGCTGATGAATGTATCAAACACACACACACACACACACCATCACGCACACACTCACACACACCACACACACTCACACAATAGCACCACACACACACAAAACACACTCACGCAAACACACTACATCATATGACAACACTGACGACACCAACACACCATTCACACACACTATTACTCACCTCAGCCACGCTCCCGCCCGCCCCGCACACACACGACATAGACTACATCAAAACACAATTCGCGCGCGAGCACACACACACACACACACACACACACACACACACACACACCACACACACACACACACTTTCATTAATTTTCTTCAAATACGTTTCAGCTAGCGGATGTTTGATCCAATCAATTTAGAAAAATCACCCCGCAAGCGCTACAGTCGGCTGTTGATCGGTGAGTCGTCCGAAGCGTTTGGAGGAAGCAGGAAATAGAACGCGGGAAACTTTTAAAACCATTATTTCCTCTGTGAGGCACGCTGATCTAGGCCTGACAAATCTCCTTTGTGGAATGGGAATCTGCCTTCCCAAGGAGCTACAGAACTGTATTCTCAGACGTTGTCTCCAACGGCGAATCTCCCAGATCACGCAGTTGCCGAGTCTCAGTATACCCAGCGGATTTTATTACATATGGAACGGCGCATTTCCACGATTTGTACTCTTTGGTCAAACGCTTATGTTGGGCGGTAGAAGTGAAAGGGGTAGAGGTAATCGGAGGGAGTGGAAATTACGATTTTTTGGGATTCAGTTGTTTGTACATATACAAATCGTTTTGACTGGTTTCCGGTTTCTTTCGCCGGAGTCAACCTAACTGCAATCATTTGGCGCCATGAGATTTTCGCCCTGTATGCTTATGTCTTTGTTCACCTATCAGGGGAATAGTGATGGGGAGGAGGTTGGGTGGCGGTGAATTAGCTGGTGGGTGGGTGGGTGAATTATGATTAGGGGGAGGTAGCGAAGGATTCAGAAGTTTGCCAAGAACAACGGTCTTGTCACCGAAGGTGCTTTACATGCCTAAATACATGCTGCAAACAGGTACTTAAGTTGATTTTCTCATCCAAAAGACAGATACTCAGATCACTACCGAAGGTCTAGTGTCGAGGATGGGGGAAATAACCCACCGCTAGAGATTCGAACCACAGAACTGACATTTCCATGATATCTTCTAAACCACCATTCTAATCAAAATTCTGAGATATTCTTTTATCATTTGTGTACAGGGACATAATGTACGTAATCATCTACCGAACAAGCCATATCTCGACGCCATCTTCGACCACCATCAATTCCGTTTCCCATCCATCAACAACACCCCCTCCCCCCTTTTTTCTTCCACGACCCGTCCTCCTAGCCCCCAACATTCCTATTCCACAAAGTCTTCACTCTAGGAACAGCTTGTTCCTCAGAGTCTCGGGATGATATGACGTTTATCTTACCATTAACGTTGGTGTAGTGGCCGGGAAAAACAAGTAAACCAACCAACCAACCAACCAACCAACCAACCAACCAACCAACCAACCAACCAATCAACCAACTAACCAAACCAACCAACCAACCAACCAACCAACCAAGCGGTTCTAGCAGATGACGATAGGCGAATTCCGCAGAAAGTGCTTACAAAACGTATGTGTTATTTGTATTGGAGTGATCAGTTCTGTTCTTGCGGTCGTTCTTGTGTAGTGATATAACACTTCGGGCTTCATGTTCTCCTTTCGACAATGTGACCAAAGCAGATCTGATAGTGGTATGATATATTTACGTTTTCGCCTCTAAAACTGGATAAATTTGCTCGTGAACAATCCGTCTTTCGTTCTCCTTAAAAATTTTTTTTTTCTTCTAAAAGTGTGTGATATTTCGTTCCGTATAAATTTGACTCTTTCCATCATCAACGATGAACAGGAAGTTGAAAATTAATTTCTTGAGATTAATGAACAACTTATACATTTCGAATCTAGCTGTTGATGATATTTTTGAAAAGGTTTCTAGCGTTTCTTTTTTCGCTTCTTTTCTTGAGACTAGTAAACAACTTTCACATCTTAAGACAGGTAATTGATGATATGTCTGAGAAACTTGCTTACTCCGTTGTTTCTTTCATTTTCTTTCCTTTGTCTCTTTTCCTGAATTCCCGTTATTTTGTAAGTGAAACAAAGAAACAAGCAACCAAGCAACACAAAACAGAAATGATGGATGACTAAACATGTATCAACACCTTTTCTTTGATGTTCTTATCAATGACCTTATGCCTTTTTTGATTCGTTGTTTCCATAAATGTGTAGTGTCTTCTCCTTTTGCAACATTCTAATTATTTTCGCATTACTTTACAATTAAAAACAACGAAATATACAAGTATTCGTACAGCAAATCAGCCAACAATAGAATGAAAGAAATCTGTCATACAAAGAAGAAGAAGAAGAAGAAGAAGAAGAAGAAGAAGAAGAAGAAGAAGAAGAAGACGACGACCAAGAAGACGACAAAGATTGCTATTGATCACTCTGTCAAGCTGATATGAGAACAAATCAGCGCCAAGACCTTCATAATCCAGCAGGAAAAAGGAAGTAATTGGACCGGTGGCTGAATATTAATACGACCCCAGGCACCCTGTGTAACAGGATGAACATGAATACAAGCGTAGGCTTTGAGGATTGCCCTGAAATACCTCGACAGAAGCCATAAAGGACAGACAATAATGACCACACTGATCAGTCTGCCTCTGACAATAAACTCGCCTTCATCCAAGGAAACCAGCTGTGTTTGATCTCCACCCTCTGTCAGCAGAGCTTTGGGAAGTAAATGAAGGTGGTATAGAGGGCGGAGGGGAGGGGGGGGGGGGTAGGAAACAGGGGGTGGGGGTGGGGGGCGGGGGGCGATGGTATAGGATATGGGAAGAGGGACAGAGGTCAGCAGAAAAATGGGTGAGGATAAGAATGTGGCAAGAAATCAACAAACTGAGTGAGGTAAGAAAAAAAGAGCAGGGGAAGTACGCTGAAAACCTGAAATATTTTGGCAAGTATTTTTCATAAGCGTGTTTTGTACAACTTGATCTCACGGACCGAGAGAGAGAGAGAGAGAGAGAGAGAGAGAGAGAGAGAGAGAGAGAGAGAGAGAGAGAGAGAGAGAGAGAGAGAGAGAGGCATGACGATGAAGACGATGATGCCTAAGATTACGATCTTTGTTTTCGAGGTAACAGATCAGCAAGTGCATGCTTTCTCAGACAGAGACGGAGCGTTCCTACCTATATCTATATGTTTGTCTGTGCACACACACACACACACACACACACACACACACACACACACATACACACACCACACACACACACACACGCAAAACGCACACAACGCACCACACACGCAACTATCACCATCCTATCACTATCTATCTATCTATATCTATTCTATCTATCTCTATCTGTCTTGCTTCCTATACTACTATTATCAACTCTTAAACGTACTCGTTTAGTCTATCAAAATACCAATATTATCTACTTATCAATCATTATGTATATATATTTCCAGACAGGATCATCTCTGGACCATGACGACGTCGAAAAATGTCATGTCACGAACCAAACAAGTAACACCAAATATCACATAATCATCTTGAAAATGAACGGATCAATTCACAAAAGCACAGCTAAACTATCTGATCTGCTCATAGCAGATAACACTGAGTCGTCACAACTCAGTTTAGGAAGAAAATAATGATGAAATCTTAAAACAAAATTGAAAATGGATACAAATGCATGAAAAGCGGTATTTGGACAAATAAATATTCCAGAAGAGACAGCTAGTGCCCACCATGGCCAGTGTGTATAGTGTCACTAGCTCGTTGTCAGTTCACAGCAGTAGCTGGCACATTATAAATGGTGAAAAGGGGGAAAACCAGTGTGTATACATTTGTAGAACAAACACCGGTTCATAGTTCACCAAAGCAGAAGGCAGCAATAGATGTTGATGCAAGGCAAACGTAATTAATGCTAAATCACACACACACACACACACACACACACACACACACACACACACACACACACACACACACACACACATTCGTTCATTCTGGTTTCCCCTATACAGTGCCATACAGAGGTCGTCGGAGGCTGAATAAAACAACAGTTGTCTTAACATGACGGTGAACAGAATGTATTTATGATCTTCGTCAGCAACTGTGTAGTCATTAGTTTTGTTACAGACGCTCCGTTTTTCAGTTGGAAGGACGCGTGACTAGAAACACATATCAAGGCAAGCAACTTTTCAGTGTTTTGTGTACGTGTTTTGTATGCCATACTCCAAACCGAAAGATGATGTCACCTTGAATGTGTATTATTTTGTCTTTCCACGTGTCTTCGATTTTGTCCTATATGCGTATTCAAAGTCAGTAGGCTACCTCAGCCTTGGATAAATGGCAATTTGTTTCTGTATTTAAGGGCTAGTATTGATTTGTTTACATGATGAATGATGGGCATATAAACAAAATCAGGCCCCGTTCTGAAAACTGATTAGTCAATATATCATTGCCAGACTGATAGGTTGCCTGCTAATTTCCTCTTCTTTCTTTCTTTTTTTTTGCTGCCTTTGTTGATGATACCATACCAGAATACACTGTAATATAAACAGTGCTTCTATGCCTTGTACAGAAATAAATGCAACTAAAAAGGGTCAGGTTTCATTCTCTTTGTTTTTACTAGAATCTTTTTGGTTAGTGCCTATCGTTTCTGTATGTACGTCAACTAAAGGTTATTTGGGGGAGACCTACACTTCCGTTTAGGAGGATTTTTTTTTGTTCCCTGAGGCTTCCAGTCACAGAAATAGCTGGGCCGGAAACAATGTGCAGTTTTAGCTTAAATAATGTCTTTTTACCTGAAATGTATAGGAAGTAAAGTTATCGGACCTGCCGAGCGCTTATCATGGTTCAAGTCATGTTGTTTGTAATCCGTGCAACCACGGAACCCAAATCGGGGCTGTAAACGAATTATAATGAAAGCGTGCACAGCATAACTTGCTACGATTGAAATGTGAATGGAATCACTGTCCTGCAACTAAGACGTTTGTCGTCAGCCATGTTGAATACCATGGTTGGAACAGACCTGAACAGTGAAGTGGACAGTACGGGCCCTTGTCAGACAAAGTGAATCAGGCAGGCTAAGTGTAGGCAGCCTCAGTAACTGTTTAGCAGCTTCAGTAAATGTTTGGAAGCCTCGGTAGATGTTTAGAAGCCTCGGTAGATGTTTAACAACCTTGGAGGAGTCAGTTCCTCGGCAGAGCTAGACCCCCCACAGCGCGGCATAAAATAGATGCCAACAGTAGGAACAGGAAGGTGTAGACTTGTCAGTGTCTGTGTCTGTTAAGGCGCTGAATCCTACGTCACCGTTTTCACAATAAAACACTTCTTTGCCAGACAGAGATTGAAGAAAGCAGGGCAGTCGTGGTACACCCAACAAACCCAGTCCTACACTGAGCCCGAAGAAACTGTCTTAGTCTGTGAGCGAGAATACAACAGAAAAGTTTAAAAGGTATCTCCAGTAAACCCCTTGATTTGAAATAATGTCCTCTGTCTGTCTGCTTGCCTGTCTGTGTGTCTGTGTGTATCTGTCTGTCTGTGTGTCTGTCTGTCTGTCTGTGTCTGTGTCTGTCTGTGTCTGTCTGTCTGTCTTGTCTGTCTGTCTGTCTGTCTTCTCTCTCTCTCTCTCTCTCTCTCTCTCTCTCTCGTAGTCTATGACTGTGTTTGTGTGTGTAGTTCCGCCTGTGTACTTGTCAATGAAAAACAACACAATACTGTGTTCTCACTCAGCGGAAAATATTCCATTAAGTCGCGTTCGTTTAATCAAGATTGGTATTGTCAACGCTGGAGCTTAAATGCGGTAAGAAATATTGGGAAGAATGACATGGCAGGCAGCCGACACTTAGAAATTTGACTTTCGAATAAAAAAAAAACAAAGTAAAAAAAAGAAGAAAGTTAAAAAAACAAACACACAAAACAGACAGACAGACAAACAAACAAAGGCGTAGAACACACAGGTATTAGTATAGAACATTCGGATGATAATAATCTTGATGTAGTTCAAACAAAGCTTCAGCAGTCAGCTGGCCCAGACTCAGCCCCCAAACAAAATGTGTTTATTGTTGATAATTTATCCCACGAAACACGGAACACGTTGACGATGAAGAATCGGATCATGATAGAAAAACCCGACACAGAGATTATGAATGATATCAGGACAAGCGTAGGTGAAGAAAAGGGTTGTGAAAGTTGTTGAACAAACTCTGGAACTTCTGGTCCTGTTCGTCTCTGCACACACCCTTTGCGTGGTCGGTTCCGATGAGGAAAAGGGCATCCCATACTTCCAGCAAAATTGGTTTACTTCTAACTTGGCTCTGTGTCAAGCGTTCCTCTCTCATATCGTCCTGTGGGACAATACGGGCCAGCCCTTGCTGCTCTAGAACGTCTGAGACATGTGGGTGGAGATATTTGGATAAGGGACAGTGTCAGCTGGGACTCTGGCTTCATCTTAAAGATATAACAAATGTTGCTGTCCGATGTCGCTGTGGTTCTCTCTGTACACAATCCTGCTTCTAGGCTGTGCTCAACGACCTCGACGTCACACGAGTTCAAGTCGTCATCGTTATCAAGAGGTCTGTGTGAGTTCGACATAACTGGGTTGGCCACTTCATTACTGTTTATTCCATCTTGCCGGAGATAACTTGCCCAGGAAGACCCTTGCTTTACCTCCTTATCTTTGTCCTCTCGTTCTTTAGCTTTGGAGAATCGCGGCAATATCTTCACCGTTGTCCTAGTACCCAATAGCACCGACGCTTTGTTTCCTCAACGTGTTTGTCTGCTGTCTCTTCTATACTAGTCATGGCAAATGATTTCATCCGGTGCACTGCTCTTCCTTCAGAAGTTTATATTGAAGGATGGTCTCCCTTATGAGCTTAGTCTGAAGAGCCCTTTTCGGTCATCTGGGACACAGACTCGTGATTTGATTTGCCTTATACGTTCATGATTGCTTCTGTAACCAGTGTGTTTGTCAACAGCTTTGAGCTTGCTTTTCCTGGCGAAGTTCAGAAACAGTTTCTTTGATTGTTCATTCATATTTTCACCGTTCTTTCTTTCTTTCCTTTTTGTATGTTCGACCCTCCTTCCTTTTGCTTCATCTGTGAGACAAATGACATCTAGTTATTAATGAATATGTAGATTCTCCAACACCCGTTTTCCATGTGATCTTGACGTTTGTTATTTGATCTTAGCTTTCAACCAGATTACAGCTGTCACCATGATCAAAGTGTAAACGTTAAGAAAACTGTTCGAAAACTCACGTTGCAGAATAAGATAAACTGCTTTCTACCATGTTTTGATCTTAAACTTAGATCTCTTACCCTGCGTTCCTTTAGACTGTCACTGTCACCATGGACAGTCACGGTACAATGATATATGAAGTTTGGAATTTTGACACGAGCTCTAGTGTTCCATAAACTTTTCTATGCCACGGTGAGACCTTAGGTATGGATCATTGAATTTGACGTCAGTTTGCAGAGCCATAAAGATGATGGCTATATTGGTCTTAGGCACGAACAATCGTTGGCAAAACTGATTCATGTATTGGTAGCCGCTGCTGGTGAAAAATACCATCATATTTCAATGCTGACAGATGTAAACTCATATCCTCACGCATACAGCAACTACATTGTTTCCCCTAAACTCAGCCCCCACCTTCCCTATACACACGTACCCAGAAGATCATGGTAAGGGCATAGACTCATTTGCTGCTACACGAGAATCGTCAAAGACTGACAGCAGACACAGAACAAACTCTTCATCTCCTCCGTGAATCAAATACTGACCACAGTGTCACGTACTGACAGACGAAACAATGGAGACAGGAAAACATTGATCGTTGCCATTAATCGCATGGTTCCCCTGGGGTTTCTCAAACAGCATTTGACCTCTTTTATTCTCTGCGGCTATGTCAGGTGTCCTTCTGGAAGATGTATTGAGGGCCGGGGAAAGGGGATGGAGCCGGCGGAGGGTGGGTGGGGTTGAGGTGTGTGGGGTGTGTGTGTGTGTGTGTGTGTGTGTGTGTGTGTGTGCGTGCGTGCGTGTGTGTGTGTGTGTGTGTGTGTGTGTGTGTGTGTGTGTGTGTGTGTGTTGTACGCAGGTATGCATGCTTTTCAATGTAAATATAGAAAAAAATACTCACTCCCCTACATACATATTTACGACAAAATTCAACTTTTAAATACAATTAGAATCTGACCATAAAGTTTGCGATTCAAATCTATAGACAGCCATGCAAGTTAATGGTTAACAGTGTAAGTTTACAGTCAACGATGCAAGTTTATAGATATTCTAAAGTTACAGGATGATGAATAACGATGTAAGTTCATGGATGAGGATACCAGTTCAAAAAGTAATGTATGACCATACTTCCGGTTGACTGGCAGTTCCAAGGTCTTCCACGAAGTTATGACATTTCTGTCGACATTGTATAACAACTTTCAGCATATTTTTCAAACGATGGAGAACCACAGGGGAGAAGACTCCCTCTTCCATTGTCAGCAGATTTTTCAATCATTACTTTGGGGAGATGACACCAGGTTCCATTTTAAATTGGTAAACTCCAAGATAGCCAGAAGCTTGCAAGGGAATCTAAATGTCAAGAGGACAGAACCATGTAGAGTGTGACGTTCATTCATAAGCTCGGGTCATTTTCATTGAGAAAATGACGCAATTGATGCATGACGTTTATTTGCTCTGCACTTGTTTTATATTTCTATCTCCAAACGACAAAACTAATTGTTAGTTTTGCTTTAGTGCAGTACGCTTATGATTTTAAACGTTGTGTAAATCTGTATTTGTATTAATAATAAAATAATTTACAATCTTAGAGTATGGAAAACCATGGTATTGACCAATCATAATTATCGAAATATCAGTATTTTTCATCCGCGCATGTGCAGTAAGTGTTGGCCGTTGCTTCATGTAAACTGATCAACCAAAGTCGACAAGAATTGGCTCGACACGAAAGGTCGATTTTTTTCGAGAAGAAGAAGCCTGTTG
>CM065714.1:63448055-63453055 GCA_033310375.1 Conus canariensis | reverse complement strand
AAAGAGCCAAATGGCTGCCTTACTTCTTTTATGTACTTCATTGGTGACTTGGTCTTTGTAGGAGAAGCTTAGGATTCTGTGATAGCATCTAATTGTAAATGCTTGGATTTTTTTGTAGATCTTCTTTCAGAGTCCATGTTTCATGTGCATAGGAAAAGATTGATATTGCCAGTCCCTGTCAAACGCATTCTTAAAGACGATGAAAACATGGTGAAGATCTTGATAGAGTTGCAGGTATGTCTCACAAAGGATTCGGAGGTTGAATATTTGTTTGGTGGAGCTTCTTCCAGCTCGGAAACGTGTTTGTTCTTCAGTAAAAATCTTTTGTGTTTGTGGTTTCAGTCTGTTGAAATTTTGACATTTTACTGGAGTTGCTGACGAATCTGATTGTGCGAGGATAAAGGTTGCATTTCGTGGGGCGTATGATGACCAAGGACTATGTAAATGGTAAAAGTCCCTTCTGTCTGCCAGACATCTGTAGCTTCTTCTCCTCCAGCCTGTACTAGCCTTGCATGTGTATTGTCTGCTCCGGCTGCCTTCGCTTTTTACAGCGAGATCACTGTTGCTTCGTAAGGATGAGTGGTCATCCTAACTGGTTGACGTGAGAACAGTTCAGCACAGCTGAATCTTCATCGGTTTTATATTCATACAGTTGAAAGAGGTGCTCAGCCCAGCGCTCAAGGATTTCTTGTTCTCTCGTGAAACATTTCTCCGACTTTATCTTGGATGGTGGTAACTCATCCTTTTTTGCTGGTTGGCAACTGCTTCACTGTCTGGTACGCTGTTTTGGTTTTGGTTTTAGTTCACATAGCCCTCTATGTTTGTGACTGCTTATCTATCCAGTCTCTGATCAGAATCAATATATCTTTGCTAGATGTTTGGCCAACCTTCGGCAGTTGTTTGTACAATTTCTAAGCTTGACTGCCTTCGTAAACTGATGCTGCAGCATTAGGTTGTGTGATGGTGATAAGACGACTGGCGAATGGGCGGCAAACCATCAGACTGTTGACAGCAGTCTTGTGAACATAATCAGAAATAAAACTATGAATATGAAAATCTCTGTAGATGTATCAAGAACCCTTGTTGCAGCGCTTGCAAAAGTAAGGAAAACAATAAAAGAGTCAAAACAACTGAATTATGAAGAAAAAAAAGATAAACAAAGCAGAGAATCACTTTACGACAGTCCAAACAAATATGCGGACAAATGAAATGCAACTAAATCAAAGCATAACTGAACCTAGAAACACTTCCGAAATCACACTCCACCCCCATCCCTTACACACACACACACACACACACACACACACACACACACATACACACACACACGCACGCACACACACACACGCACGCACGCACGCATGCACTCACGCAAGCACACACACACACATAGACACACACATACATGCACACACACATACACACCCACACCCACACACACATACACACACACATACACACACGCACACACACACACACACACACACACACACACACACACACACACACACACACGCGCGCGCGCGCGCGCGCGCGCGTGCGCACACGGCATCGTACACAACGCAATCATCCCCCCATTGTGCTGAAACACCTAACAACTCGAACAATTTTTTTTGCGAAATGGGGCTTTATTTGTAAATGATCTTTCACCGTAAGTGTTAGTTCTGAAAGACTTGCTGAACATCCACAGAATCGGCTAACAGGCCACTGCGAAGAGCTCAGAACTTCCCCCCAAACCAAAGGGATCCTGGGGGAACCCTTTGAGCTGGATTCTCAATAAAATGTCAGTTCAGAATGAATTGAAGTCAGTGTGACTTGGATATACATTTTTTTCGAAGTACTATTGAATGATATAGATGATATAGGCCAAAGGAAAAAAAAAAACAACCCATCAAAGCCCCCTCGCACCAAAAGAAGTAAGGGGCAGGTAGAAAGAAAAAAAATGTTACTGGGGGTGAAATTTAAAGTTGTATTCTGGGTTGTTTTATTGAAAGAAAGGAGTCGGATGTGTGGTTGCGTGCAGGGCGGATGATCATCTTTGTATGCATGTGTGTACGTGGAGACCGTCGTGGGATCCCGGATCTACCCTTTGAACAGAATTCTCACTAATATGTCGGTCTCGAAAATGGTGTGCTGAAGGCGTGGATGGGGTGAGGTGGAACAGGATTGGTAGGTTGGCTTTTTATCTTTCTTTTCTTTATTTTTTTTTCTTAGTGAGCAGATCAGTTCATGAATGAATGAAAAAAAAATTCTTGCCAGTACGGACTGAAAGAGCTACTTTACATGCACTTTCAGAAAATAAGAGGTGAAAATGCAAAATGTTTATGCTTATATCCGTAACAAGTTTTAAAATGGTATAATCCATATCATTTTATTCAAGGTTATGTCCTGGTGAACAGTGTCTTCACAGTGGTCATGTTCAGCGGAAATGGTGTCATAATCTTTCTGAACGTATCATGGATCCGTATTTTAATCCGGATCCGCTCCATGGATCTGCAGCAAAGTTGATCAGAACTCTCCTTGGGTCACCTTCTTTTGGTTTTGTTGTCTTTGCGCCGTCTTGCTGGCAAACGAATTAATAAAGAAACCAGGGGGCGGGGGTGGGGGTGGGGGGGGGGGGGAGTGAAAACATGCCCTCTCTAGCGGAGGGAGCCATGAGCTGACACAGGAACATCAAGATTTACTTTACTTTTTTTTTATTCAAAGGCCTGACGATGCGGAATAGAACTTACGAAAGAAGATGAATTCACTAGACCTCCAAAAACAAAACACATCAGTTCCAAACAACTGTCTCTCTGGGGACATTATCAGTCGTGCATACTGAAAGGAGATAGGTCACGGTGTCCAGAGGAGAAACAGCGCGTAACAGAGAGAGACGGTTAAGGTTGCCTTCGAACCCCCCCACCCCCCCCCCCTCCCCCCCATGGGACTTTGACGGAGGCAGAAGTCATTTGGCTAAAAAAACCCCAAAAAACAAAAACAAACAAAACAAAACAAAAAAACAAGGGCACGAAGTGGAAGAAAAATCCTTCCGCAGTGGTTTGTCACCTTCCTGGACAGCTTCGTGAGCAACTCAACACCCCCCCCCCCCCTTCCGAAGTTTCACCCTCTCTCTTTCTCCGCTGCTACCCCTCCCATTTCTCTGCCCTCCTATCACCCACAACACCTCTTCTCCAAAGGAAGGGTGCCGCTGGTCTGGCGGCAGCAACATGCTTGACACGTTCGGATCAACTAAAGAGAAAAAGACCACCAAGGCACAGATAAAGGAAAAAAAAAGAAACTGATTTGTCAAGACCTAGAGTGCCTGTCACTGTTGATTGACACTGGTCTCTGAAAGTGCAGCTCTTTTAGACCTTTGAGGTGTGTGACCGGACTTTGTAATGCCATCCCGATGGATCTGCTTTGCTTCTGGGGTTCCTTCTCTAGTCGTCAGTAAGGGTGAGAATTGGTGGTGAAGCAAGTAAAGAATGTTGGCGACATATGTCGAAAGTACATACAACTAAAATCAGTGGGTTTGATTCACGGTAAAACTGAAGACAGATACTGTTGCAACCATGGACTGAAACTGCATTGTCGAGATCCACATAAAAAGGTTGTACGGACAGTCAAGAATTGGATGGAGGCAGTCCAGACTGATAACACTGACAAGAGAGAGAGAGAGAGAGAGAGAGAGAGAGAGAGAGAGAGAGAGAGAGAGAGAGAGAGAGATGGACAGACAGAAATAGACAGACAGAGACATACAGACAGGAAGACCGACACACACACACACACACATACACATTTATAGGTATAAAAATAGAATGCTATCCCAGAAAAAGGCTGGTGTGCAATACCGTGGCATACCATTCTGCTTAAAACAGAAAAGGCAGAGGAGTCAAGCTACCGCTTTCCGCGGTCACTGAGGAGAAACAATCAGGTTTTGAAATACCGATATCTGACCAGGAGTTATATGTTAGTGAGTTTTCTCCCCATTGGAGATTGTCTCCACCTTGGGGACTATAAGCTTGCTGAAGGCTCATTTTGAGAAGCATTTATTATTTCCCATTCACCCACTCAAGCACATACTGTTAGTTAGGCAGAATTATCTACCACTGCAGATATGAATGCTTATCTCCCCCTATTTCTTCAATCTAAGACATAAAAGCAAGCTTTGTTTATATATATATATATATATATATATATATATATATATATATATATATATATAGAGAGAGAGAGAGAGAGAGAGAGAGAGAGGTATACTGAATGGAAATAGGAGAAATAAGGCGGAGGGTGAAGACGAGACCAAGGAGTGGTAAGCTTTGAGAGAAATGATTAGTTTGTCGTGGGGATGGAACATGGGATCTCTTGTGGACAGGCAGAGAAACCTCATGGCCACCTCTACAGATTTTGCCCAGAGACCAACTGAAACTTTGCCGTTGAGACATTGTACAGGTCAAGTTCACATTGTGCTGCTGATGTGAACACTACTCATGAATTTGCTTGTCAACAATAAAACAACAAAACAAAAAACAACAAAAAACGTTCTTTTGAAACCACGAAGCTATCGCTGAGATCACACTGTCCATACTTCCAGTATGATTTAACATGTCCTTTCCTTCCTTCCTGCTTCTGTCTGTCTGTCTGTCTGTCTGTCTGTCTTTCTCTCTCTCTGTGGTCTAGTTCTTGTTTCTCCTCATTATTCTTTTTGAAAAACAAACTTGTCCTGTTTCTTTCCTCCTCTTTCTATCTCTTCTCGTCCTCTATTTCCCTATCTCCATCCCACCCCCCTTCAACTCATCTTCCCCATCACATCTAGGTACTTTGGAGTTAGTCAGCCAGGCGAACTATAAACCTATCATTCTGAAACAAGCTCTCCAGTATCCTCATTTCCAAGTTCTCAGTAATAGATTCCCTCGTACTGGTTCATTCGCAACGCGTCTGTGTGCAGACACCGAATGATGGCTTTTTCACACTTAGACATGAATCGATCATCTGTAAGTGTTTCGTTCAGTTTCTGG
>CM065714.1:63433055-63443055 GCA_033310375.1 Conus canariensis | reverse complement strand
TTTGATTTGGGACACCGGCTTCTTCTTCAAGATGTAACTTTTCTCGCAGTCCGATGCTGTTGTGACCCTCTCCACACAGTCCTGCTTCTAAACTGTGCTCAGCGAAATCAAGCTCAGATGTGTTAAAGAGGTCGAAGACGTCAACAGCTGCTTCAGCGGGGACGGCCGCTTCATTATCGCTGATCCGGTCTTACCAAAGACAGACTGAACAGGATGACTGTGGTTTGCCTTCCAACCTCTGCTGTTTTTATTTGTTCCTCAGCTCTGGAGAATCGTGGCAATATTTCACTTTTAACCTCGTACCCTGAGGCATTGACGTATTGTTTCTTCAATGTGTTTGTCTGCTGTCGCTTCTCTTGTAGTCATGCAAATTGATTTTGTCCGCGCGTTCTGCTCCTGCTCCTGCGTGTGAAGTTTATATCGGGGAAGGATGGTATGCCTTATGAGCTCAATCTGAAACAGTCTTTTTGGTCACCCGGAACGTTTGTCCGTGAACTGATCTGCCTTGAAAGCTGATGGTTGTAAAATACGTGTTTCTCAATAGCATCAAGCTTATCGTATTTCTTGACAGCTTCCAGAAACAATTTGTTCGATTGATTGTTAAACCTACACTTCTTCTTCATGTTATCCATTCAGCCTTCCCTTCTTTTACTGCAAATGAGGGACAAACAACGTCTAGTTATTGATGAACATGTAGATGTACCAACGTCATTTCACTTGTGATCTTAACCTTAACTATTCGACTCTGGCTTCTACCGAGATTGGAGCTCTTACCATGAGCAAAGAGTAAAGGTTACTGAGATTGACTGGAAAATGTATGGTGCATAATGATCAAGTGCTTTGAGACATGTTTAGATCTTAACCGTTCACCTCTTATTTTGCGATCTTATACACTTCATGCTAGTACCATCGACAATCGCCATAGAATGGAATCTTGACCCGAGCTCTAGTGTTTCAACGCTCTGTTTTGATGCCACAGTAAGACCTTACCCTTGCATCCCTGACTCTGATTTGAATGTACAGCGTCATAAAGAGGGTGGCTATCGGTTGCTGCACCTGAAGAAGTGCCACCGTTAAAGTCTAACGTTGATGGACAAACATCCATAGCCGCACCCATTCGCCATGAACATTCTCAAACCCCCTTCTCTCCTCATTCACACGTAGGCAGGCAGAAGACACACACACACACACACACACACACACACACACACACACACACACACACACACACACACACACACACACACACATAAACACACACGCGCGCGCTCACAGACACAGACAGACAGACAGACAGACAGACAGACAGACAGACATGCACACATACTCACACACACTCACACACACACACACATACACACACACACACACACACACACACACACACACACACACACACACACACACACACACACACACACACACACACACACACGTCTAATATCACTCAAAGTGAACAGACGTTAAACAGAAGAACGAACGAACGAACACACACACACACACACACACACACACACACACACACACACACACACACACACACACACGCACGCACGCACGCACACACACACACACACACACACACACACACACACACACACACACACACAACACACACACACACACACGCGCGCGCGCGCGCGCGCGCGCGCATCAAACAATGTGATCACATATTGTCGTTCGAATTCCTACGAGAAAAGCATGACCTTAGACAATTTTATCCCTCACTTCCCATTTCTGTAATTCGAATATAACGGTAACCATTTCCTCACTGTTGTTCTCATTTCTGTGTCCTCAATAGGACGCCAAACATGATATCACCTTGGTTCTTATCTCTATGAAATAAATGTGAAGTTAAACACCTTAACCACACACCGTCATCATTTCTGATTTAGATTTGTCATCATTGTCTTCATTTTTAACATCTGTTTTGTTTGCTTCTTTTCCTTTGATGGCAGGAGCGCTGGAAAGAAGCAAACAAAACAGACGTTAAAAATGTAAAGTATTCTTTAACATGTCGTTGACGATTACTTAATGAGTGATGTTGGATATGTTATTCATTTCTTTTTGTCGTTCTTAGTATATTTGTTCACAACCTCCCCTTCATAACAGGCTGCGGCTTTCATCCACAGAATGTACCCGTATCTACATTTACGTCTGTCTGTTTGTCTGTCTGTCTGTCTGCCTATCTGTCTCTCCCTCCCTCGCTCTTACTCTCTTTCTCCCTCTCTCTTCTCTCCTTTCTCTCTCTCTCTCTCTCTCTCTCTCTCTCTCTCTCTCTCTCTCTCTCACTCTGTCTCTGTTTCATTGTCTGTCTGTCTGTCTGTCTCTGTCTCTCTCTCTTTCTGTCTCTCTCTTTGATAGTGCACCTCCGTGTGTGTGGCAGTGATTCAGATGACGGATAAGACAAATGGACACCCTCCGGCCAGAAAGAAACTATCCATCCCTGCATGTTTTGCCACTTAAGCCTCTCTGATGTTGTTTATCTTTCTCTCTGTTTACCTCTAAGATCTCTTTGCTGCTGTAAGCCCGGCAGTTTCTTTACAACGGTCTTTTATTTTTAAAACTGCGATTCAAAACATTTCTGTGGCTGTTTACGCACACGTTTCCGTGTACGTCTCATATAAAGCAATCAGTATCAACTTAGGGAACGGGTGTTGTATTTCCAGCATCATTAAAGATAAAAGAAAAGAAAAGTGTCGAGCGAGTTCAAAAGCCTTCCGGTCGCCTTACTCGTGGTTTATTGAAGTTCGAGATTTCTTAAACAACAGCAGCAAGGAGTGGAAGACATCTGTGAGTGAGATGTGTCACAAACACAACAAAAGAGCCTTCTAATTAGTTTGATCGTTTTTTTCTCTCTCCTAGATTTAATCCGACTTGTGAACAGGAAATCTTATTCGCCGATCTGTAGAAAGCAAACACTAGCATACACGAATGTTCGTTAACTTAATTTGCAAGCTTCTTGTATTTCTAATTTTGCGCGCGCGCGCGTGTGTGTGTGTGTGTGTGTGAGTGTGTGTGTGTGTGTGTGTGTGTGTGTGTGTGTGTGTGTGTGTGTGTGAGAGAGAGAGAGAGAGAGAGAGAGAGAGAGAGAGAGAGTGTGTGTGTGTGTGTGTGTTGTTGTTGTTGTTGTTGTTGTTGTTGACTTCAATTTAACGTCTTTCCACATTAAGTAATATTAGACGAAGAAAAAGGGTGTGGAGAGCGGGAGCATGAGGAGGAGGTGGGTTGGTGGGTTACCTTGCAATCATAAACAAAAAAAAAACCCAAACATCTTTACAATCTTTACAATACAATAATAATAATAAAAAAAAGAAAGCTATGGGAAAACCAACTTTAAATAACTATTTTGAATCATAACTCAAACTATAACAAATGTCCCATAACACTGCGTAGCAAACAGTTCGCAAAATCAAACAACAAACCAAAATTCTCAAGGATACTGTCAAGAGAACTTTCAGGAATAGCCGGTAAAATAGGTCTCAATCTCTGGCATTCCAGAAGAATGTGTTGGTTTGAAATTTGTTCACCGCACAGACATTTAACATTCTTGCTGAATTTTGTTTTGAAGGCATTAAGCTTTATCCTATAAGACAGCGAAGTAATGTGTCTAAATTTGAAAACGTTGCTATAATTCACAGCTCTTTTGTTTGCTAAACCAACCGAATTCAGTAAGAGACTGGAGAATTTCTCCTTCCTATGGAGAGATTTTGAAACTTTGTTCCAGGATGCTTGCTCCAGTAAATGATACCCTTCTGTAACGGATAATAGCATGTTTATTTCTATAGATTCCCTGTCTTGCCTCGCACCTCTTTTTGCAGCTGTATCAGCATAATCATTTGAATATAATCCAGCATGTGAAGGAACCCAACAAAAGGTGATATTGGTCCCCTTTAAACTTAAAATGTTAATCATTTGATTGATTTCTATGATAATTTTGGATTTTTTCTTGTAATCAAATGAACGTAAAGCATACAGAACGGACTGAGAATCGACGCAGAATAAAATCTGGAAAATGTTCAATGGAAGATCAACTATGTAATTAAGAGCCATAAGTATAGTAACGAGTTCGGCGGTAAATATTGATCGATATTTAGCAATGAAGTATGACTTTTCTTTTTTTTAAAGCTGGTATTACAAAGCCCGAACCAGCACGGTGATCATCTAAGAGTGAGCCATCTGTGTATGCCTTTAAATGATTTGGGTATTTATTCTCTAGGTAAAGTCGGACTTTACTTCGTATAATATTTGCATTCTCATTCTTCTTCACATCAGTGTACTTGATATCAAAATGTGGTCTATTCATCTAATTTGGAGCACTAAAAATATTTCTTGTCCATAAGTCAATTTTGATCGAATTAATGTTGTGCTGAGATGTTTCAGAATTTTGCCGTCTTGCCCCCAGTATTGTTTACTTATAACGTATAAAAAATTTAAGCATTTTCTTGCTTTGGTAACAATATGGTTGATATGAGCGTTCCACGTTAGCTTTGTAGTAAGAAACAAACCCAAAAATTTTACTGAATCCTTGTACTGAATTGTTTCGTTTTCCATTTTAAACAAAGGTAGCTCAGCAGGATTCCTACCATTATTGAAAAGCATCATATGAGTCTTTTCTGTAGATAATGCAAGACCATTTTTGAGCATATAATTGTTTATTTTATTAAGTTCCCTTTGATATAGCTTCTTGATATAGTTTAATGCCCTTTTAGATGTATTTCTTTTCATTATAACATTCATCCATATACAGATATCATCTGCATATTGTACTAATACTACATGTTTTGACAAATGTGATGGCAAATCGTTCATCAAGATATTAAATAACAGGTGCAATTACGGAACCTTGTGGCAAGCCGATGTGAAGATATATAAAATTTGAGTATGAATTCCCTACTCGAACTCGTATACTTCTTTTACTCAAAAAGCATTTAATAAAATGATATAGATGACCCGATAAGCCACTCTGTTTTAGTTTATAAAGAAGCTTGGCATGCCAGACTTGGTCATAGGCTTTTTTATATCAAAGAAAGTGGCAATAACGTTTTTTCTTCTCGCAAACTGTTGTTTTATGTTTGTTGTAAGTTTCACCAAATTATCGATTGCCGACCTGCCTTTCTGGAAGCCTGCTTGGTTAATGGGAATGATGTTATTTACTTGACAATAATGAACCAATCTTCTTAAAACAATCCTCTCCAGAAGTTTACATGTATGTAAAGTTAGTGCAATTGGCCTGTAACTATGTTTGTCCACTGGAGTTTTACCATGCTTTAGAATAGGAACGATGACAGACTGTTTCCAGTATTCTGGCATAACACCCTCAACCCAACATTTCTGAAACAATCTATGTAACAATAAAACAAAGTTATCTGGCAAGTGTTTAAGCATATCATTAGAAACTATATCTAATCCTACAGATGATTTCTTATTAGGAAGAGACATAAGTGCATCTTTGACTTCATCAAAAGTAATTGGGGCATTGATGAAGTGACTGTTGTCACTAACTGGGTCTTTGTATTCATCTTTTCCTTCTTCTTCAGTTCTGTATGTTTTATTTTTAGGGGCCAGACCTTCTAGACGCATAGAGTCTGAAAACATATCAGCGAATAATTCTGCCTTTTTTTAGTTTGACAGAAATTCTTTGTTCTTCAGTCTTATGGGACAAGATGGGAAATTTACACCTTCTTTCATTTCATTAAACTTTTCCCAAACTTTTTGGTTTGAAATTTCATTTTGACAAAAAGAGGACCAGTATTGCCTTTCCGCCTGCGCTATTACCATATTGCATTGATGATTTGCTTTTCTTTTAGCAATTAGATTCTCTGGTGATTTGTCTTTTAGATATATCTTAAACATTGATTTCTTATTATTTACGGCTGCATCACAGGCTGGTGTCCACCAGATATTTCCTGAATGTTTGTTTGATTTGACTGCATGGAACTTTGGAATTGCTACATCAGCAGCCTTAAGAATGGCACAAGTAAAGTATGAATATAATTGATCTATGTTATCAGTATCAACACTTTCAGTATGACAAGCATCCAGACTATTTTTGAATTTCTCCCAGTCAGCAAGTTTATAATTATATTTTGGAATTTTGTCTACGTGAGATTCATAAGACGCTGTCATTTCATTACATGTTATAATAATAGGAAGATGATCGCTTCCCAAAGTATCGTTAAAGGTATTCCAGCTACATTCTGGGGCTAGGAAAGGAGATACCAAAGTTAAATCAATTGCCGATGCCCTGTGTGTTAAGATGTCCGGAATTCTAGTGATGCAGCCATCGTTAAGCATATACAAACAAGAATCAACAATATTTTCAACAAAGCGGTTGCTAGTAACTGATGCACAATCTTTATCCCAAAATGGGGAACGAGCGTTAGAATCCCCTGCTATCAGCCACGTTTCTTTATCTTGAAGAGTATGTAACCATTCTGTGTTAGAGTATGTAACCATTCTGTGTTAGAGTATGTAACCACTCTGTGTTAGAGTATGTAACCATTCTGTGTTAGAGTATGTAACCATTCTGTGTTAGAGAATGTAACCATTCTGTGTTAGAGTATGTAACCATTCTGTGTTAGAGTATGTAACCATTCTGTGTTAGAGTATGTAACCATTCTGTGTTAGAGTATGTAACCATTCTGTGTTAGAGTATGTAACCATTCTGTGTTAGAGTATGTAACCATTCTGTGCTAAATTCATTGGGTCCTTTAGGTAAATACGCAGAAACTATGTTTATTGTGTGATTTTCATTAAATTTTACTTGAGCTGCACACAAATGTAAACCTTGAGTATTATTTGGTGCAGGGGGAGGGCATACTTTGTAATCTATCCCTTCTTTAATATATATAGCTGCACTGATTTTGGAAGTATCGTCAACTTGCTCATATACAGGTGGATAATAATAACCTGGTAATTTGGGCAGTTTGTTCTTTTTCACATTGAGTGATTGTAAAATAAGTGCTTGGTACATATTATTCGTCAGATGTTGAATTAGATATGGCAAATTTGTGGAAACAGATCTGACATTCCGTTGCATAACTTTCATAGATGACATCAGGAAAACAGGCAGGGGTGGGAAGCAAGCTAAATACAATTGCTTTCTGACTTAAAAACGAGGAACAAAACAGTGTGTGTGTGTGTGTGTGTGTGTGTGTGTGTGTGTGTGTGTGTGTGTGTGTGTGTGTGCGTGTATGCGCGCGCGCGCGCGCGCGCGCGTGTGTGTGTGTGTGTAAAGGAATCCCTGTTTGTCTGTCTTCTCTGTCTGTCTGTCTGTCTGTCTCTCTCTTCGTGTCTCTGTCTCTGTCCTCTGTCTGTCTGTCTGTCTCTCTTTCTTTCTCTATTTTCATCACCCCTTCATTGGTGATATTCTCTTTGTATAAGATGCGTGATATGTTGCGATATGACCTCATTTCCATGCCCGAGTCAATGTTTCAGCCATTCTCTTGAATTCCAGACCTTATTTCAGAAAACTGTCAAGATCTTGATGGCTTGTTCTCTCCCACCCTGTACTAGCTCTGCATGTATAACGTCTATTCTATATTACTTCCTCCTAATGAAATGATTTCACTGCTGCCTCTACTTCCTCTGTAAGCTTTGGGTGTTCATCCATATGAATTGACTAAGGAAAGTTCAGGCATGGCCGGATCTCTATCGACCTTAATTGTGGGCAGTACTCGATCCAGCGCTCCACAATATCTTTTTCTTCAGCACGACATTCCCCCGACATGTTCTTGATTGTGATCATTCGTCCTTGTTAACTGGTTATCACCTGTTGCACAGTCAGATATACTATTTTAGAATTCTAGCTGTCCTCTTTGTATCTACACTGCTTACCTATCCGGTCTTCCCTGGCTTATTTCATGCTCTTTTTGATCTCATCGTTGGTTTGTATGTACCTTTTGTTTGTTTTCTATACATCAACCTTTTGGGTTTCTCTTCCGTCCTTTCCCTTTCGTTGTTAGTTGCATTCAGCTTCTCTGTGCCTTTTGCCTGCCTCTTTATGTTCTTTAGCCTCTCGGTTTTCACATAGGTCAAGGATCTCTGCAGTGACACAGGGTGTTTCTATTCGACGCACCTGCCATGAAACTTATTCACAATTTCTGTCATCGCTGTATTGTGCGTTGCTTTTTGTGCTTCTACATAAACGTCATTCACCCAGGTCAGTCAGCGGTACGCATCTTCCTTCTTTCATTGCCCGGAATGCTTCGGCCACCTCAGGGTCTTTCAGTTCATCATGGTTAGACCTGAGTCGGGTGTTTTTATTTTTGTTGATTTTTTTCCCCCGTTCAAACGGAGATAGAAGGTTAAGATCACTAAATTGTGATCGCTTCTAGTATCTACTCCTGAATACTTCTGGTCCTTGAATTGTTCACACTGGAACGGAAGGGCTTCTTCCTAGAACATGGTCAGTCTTATTGTGATGGTCACCATTCAGACTATGACATGCTCATCTCATAGATGCTGCGTGAGCGCAATACGCGCTTGCCAGCAGAAGACTGTTTAGCTGGCAGATTCCCGCTGTCTGCGTCCCCAATAATTTGTCAAAGTGATGCAGAATTGTTCACAGATGTTTGGCCAGGTGTTTGTTGCATCCTCTAAACCTTTGGCATTCCGGTCTCCAATCACTATCAATATGTCTCTCGTAGGTGCTTGGTCAGAATTTTTTTTCACTGCTCGAAAATTTCTCGACTTGACCGTCTTCGTAATCAAATGTTTGTGCAGAAGCTTGTATGTTGGTGAGGTTGATGGGGGTTGCCCACTAATGGATGGTCATGCGTCGACTGGTGAATGAACGGCAACCATATAACGTACACAGTGGTATCGTGAAGACAATTAGATATTAATTTAGAAGTAATCAGTTAGTCCTTTTCTGTGTTTACATGGATGGGGGCAATACAAACAGAACGAACAAAATAAAATATGCATCATAAAAGGTCAGTCGAGGCTTGTCACGTTTGCATGTGGGCATTTCCATTTACATTCGTTTGGGACGGCGCTGCATTACAGCCACACCACACATGTACTGTGTGCTACCTGTCTGTCTCATTCATATCCTGTAATAACACCAGGGATACTCTTCTTTAGAATATGGTCGCCTAAGACAATAATTACGGTTATCATCAAGCAATTAGAGAGGTTTTCATGATGCTAGAGGAAGTTTTGGCCTGGCAGTTACAAACCAACTACTAACGTCTACAGAACCAACTAGCAGGACACTAGAAGGAGCCCAGAACCCCCACCCCCACCCCCACCCCGCGTGGTCGAAGGGATCCTGGTCCACCCTTTGATGCTGATGCACACCTGATTATCAGTCCAGAAAATGATGTTCTGAAGGGGGAAAACAAGACTTGATATATTCGCTATTGTCTGTATTTTCTTCCATCAGCAAATCATTTCATGACGGAACAGCTCATTATCCAGCCAGGATGGAGTGAATAGGTGCTCCACACGTAGTTTAAGTAAACTGGATGTGAAAAACACGCGTGTCCACGTTCATATCTATAGAAAGATTTAAGTTTCCATGAAAAATACCATTTCATAGAATTGTCAACTGGTAACCGGTAACTTCACAGTAGTCATAAAATGGTGCCATAGTCTTTTTTTTAACGTATCCTTGATCCGTATTTTAATCGGGATTTATACCACGGATCTGCAGCACATTTCATTGGCTTTGTCCTTAGGTCACCTTCCATCATTGCACTAATTTTCATTAATTTCGGATCGGTCATTTTACCGTAATCGTGCTTACAAACAAACAAACAAACGAACGAAAGCAACTGAAAGCATATCTTCTTTGGCGGAAGGAACCATGATCTGACACAGGAACATCAAGGTCACATTGTTATTTCTTATTCAAAGGCCTGTATGTGCGGGATAGAACTCATGACGGAAGAGGAAATCACTAAAACTCTAAAAAAAAAACACAAAAAAAAACACACCCAAACAAACAAAAACAACAAAAAATTCCACGTCACCCAAAAAAGAAAACAAAAAC
>CM065714.1:63423055-63425555 GCA_033310375.1 Conus canariensis | reverse complement strand
TCTGCTTTTGGATGTTGATGCCTTGAGGATGGAGGGTGCCCAGTTTGGCAATAAGATGAGATTCTTGCTTAAGGCGTTCCAAGTTGTCACTCTTTGTCTACCTTGCGCTGAAGAGATCAAAGCTAAGTAACAAACTCGTTCATTTTCATTGTCCTATTTGTTTGTGTCTTGGCTGAAGAAGACCTAGCAGGTCGAAACGCGTCGTATTTTGTCTTGTGACTCGTTTGTCCACGTTTCTCTTGGCGGTTCGCTAACATCTATTCAAGATTTGTTTAGATTTCCGCCTGCAGTCGTCTCACTTTGCAACTAGATCTATACTTACTGTTCCGTCATCTTCTTTACGCCTCAGATTATTATTGGAAAGGTGAACAGTTTCATTGTCTTCCTCATGTTTTAAATTACTACTGACAATAGGAACGATTCTTTCATCTTCTTTATGAGTGAAAATATCATTGACAAGGTGAGCAGTTATGTCATGTTCTTTATGCCTTAAATCATTATTAGTAAAAGGAACAGCTATATTACCTTCTTTATGTTTAGAACTATTGCTGACAAGACAAACAGTTCTGTTATGTAATTGATGGTTTTGAGAACGACTGGTAGTAGGCACAGTCCTGTCCCATTTTCTGTGCTTGAAAATATCACTGATACGGAAATTGTCCTATCAGCTTCTTTACGCTTGAAATTATCAGTGTCGAGGAAATTAATTCTTATAACTTAGATTAATACTAATAAGGGTAACAGTTTAAATTCCTTCATGTTGTGATTTACAACTGACAAAAGAACACTTATATCAACTTTTATATGCTTGATACTGTTACTGGTAAGAGAAATTGTCTTTCATATTCTTTACGCATGAAAGAGTTATGTCACCTTCTGTGTGTTTGAAATCATTACTGAAAATGTAAACTAATTCTTTGTTTTCTTTGTGCCTGAAATTATGGCCACCAAGGCGAATTATTCTATCATATCCTTTGCCATTTATATAATTACTACCAAAAGGAACTGCCATACTATCTTCTTAATGCTTCCACGCAATACTGACAAGGGGATAATCTCTATCAGCGTTAGTTTTAAATTATCATTCACAGTGAAACACATCTATCATCTTCTTCAGACTAAAAATAATCATTAAGAATAGGAACAATTCTATGATCTTCTCTATGCCTGAAATGACTACTGACAAAGTAAACAATTCTGTCATCTTCTTTATATTTCTAACTGCGAATAGAATGTGGAGCCATGGTGACGTCCATTTGATACATTAAATTATTACTGATAAGGATAACAGTTCAGTCATCTTCTCGCGCTACAAATTACTTCTGACAAAGTGAGCAGCTGCCTCGTTTTCTCTATGCTTCATCTATATCATTACTGAAAAATGGAAGCAATTCTGTGATATTCTCAATGCTTTGAATTATCACTGATAAGGGAGCAGCCATCTTCGTTATGCTGTAAATCATTTCCTGTCAGGGAAACAATTACATTAAAAGCAGTTACTATATCAATCATCTCTATGCTTTAAACTCTTACCGACAAAAGGAACAGTTGTCTCATCTATATTATTACTTGAAAGGGGATCGGTTTTATGCTCTTCTTTACGATAAGGCATCAATGACAACGCGGAATTTTTTTTCCAGTTTGTTTTGCTCTTTACCTTTTCTTACCCTGCTATCTTTCTAAATAGCCACTGTTCGTTGTGTCCAGAGAAACAGAGCATAGAAGGGACTCTGAATATCTTGAATATTTTGTCGTCTAATCTTCCATAGTTTTTTTTCCTCCCAGCCCCTTCTTTCCAAGCACTGGGGCAGTTTACCCTTCTGAATTTATGTTTTATGTAAATGATTGCAAGCCATCGTGCCGGCACGCCCATCGATCCAGCGTGTGTAGATGGAAAAGCTGTCTTCCTGATATCATTCACTCGAGACACGAATCTGATTCTGTCAACGTTTGGCTTCCCACTCTTCTTGATTTATCTCCTGGTCTTTAGAAACTATTGAATATCTAGAGCCTTTTCAGCCGTCATGAACACACATTTGCTTTTACAGACATACATCTGGCCGTCGTATCATTCATGCTTTTCTTACAGCTTTGGGAACACACACACACACACACACACACACACACACACACACACACACACACACACACACACACACACACACACACGCGCGCGGCGCGCGCGCGCGCGCGCGCGCGCATGTGTGTGTATGTGTGTGTGTGTGTGTGTGTGTGTGTGTGTGTGTGTGTGTGCGTGCGTGCGTGCGTGCGTGCGCGCACGCAATCTTGACTTTTTATGTATATCTGATGTATATTTATGAATATTTGCTCCGGTTGTCACCAATGTCGGCTGTTACAACCAGGGTTTCATTTCAGGACAAGCTACACCCAACTCTAAAGGAGTGTGATAAACTTGAAAGCATTCCTTTTCTCCAGTGCAACCTCCAGTCCTCTCATCCCCTGCTTTTGTAACGTAAAGATCTTGAGGTATAAATATATA
>CM065714.1:63415555-63418055 GCA_033310375.1 Conus canariensis | reverse complement strand
GTTCTTCATAGCTGACAGCATCGTCAGGAAGTGATGGTGGTGTCTGTTCTTCATAGCTGACAGCATCATCAGGAAGTGATGGTGGTGTCTGTTCTTCATAGCTGACAGCATCATCAGGAAGTGATGGTGGTGTCTGTTCTTCATAGCTGACAGCAGTGTCAGGAAGTGATGGTGATTTCTGTTCTTCATAGCTGACAGCACTATCAGGAAGTGATGGTGGTGTCTGTTCTTCATAGCTGACAGCATCGTCAGGAAGTGATGGTGATTTCTGTTCTTCATAGCTGACAGCAGTGTCAGGAAGTGATGGTGGTGTCTGTTCTTCATAGCTGACAGCATCGTCAAGAAGTGATGGTGGTGTCTGTTCTTCATAGCTGACAGCATCGTCAGGAAGTGATGGTGGTGTCTGTTCTTCATAGCTGACAGCATCGTCAGGAAGTGATGGTGGTGTCTGTTCTTCGTAGCTGACAGCAGTGTCAGGAAATGATGGTGGTGTCTGGTCCTCCTTGTTGTCATTGGTCACAACCCTGACTGGTGGCGGTTGTGGCGTCTGGTCGCCAATGTTGTCATCGCTGCCAGCATGGTGATAGGTCTCCATAAGATACAGCAACCGACAGGTCGCCTGATTCTGGCTTCTTTTCACTGTCAGAAGATAGCTGGTTCGGTAGGAGAGGGTGTGGGGTTCTGGATGCCTGGGAGTTCATGTGTTGTTGTTTTATTGCCACTGTCAAGGGATGATAGAGCTAACTGGGTGGAGGTAGCTGAAGTGAGACATGTACTAGTGTGTTCACTCATCATTTTTTCAAAATCTTTCAATACATGAAACTCATGGTCCACCCATTTCTGACAACATCTCCATTGCGCTCTGATCAGTCCTGTTGTGTAAAATACTGTTACAGTTATTGATTTTGCTGAATCCTGGCATCTTTGAATAACGGTGCTGTGTAGGCTGTCTGAACAAGGAGGGCAGATCGGACAGGCTGGTGTGTTTTGTCCCAGTCACTCCATTGTTTTGTTATGTGTGGCGCAAGGGGTTCTTCTATATAGAGTTGGTAGAGGGCTTGCCCCCAGAACAAAAATTCTAACATCTGTTTCGAAATTTGCCTGATTCGGATCACAAGTTTCACTAATTGTCTCAAGAATCGTATTTGCCTTTTTTGTGAGAGATCTCGTCTAACACCCAGGCAAGCGTTGTTGTCATTTCCCTGCTAACTTATTTCAACGACGAATTTTGTTGTTTATAATCGGAAAAGAGAGGGGATGAGGAGATAAACCGGTGGAACTGCAGAGGTGTGTTGGATGACCACAGACAGTCTGTCTGCTGCCATTATCCAGTGGTCAGGGGATTAGCACTGTTTGGGAGAGGCGTTAAATGATGAACAGGCTGAGAATGAGGGGCAGATGGAGACAGAGTCCTGTGAAAGGTTGAAAGGCGGAAACACGGACGTCCTTGTCACCTTCTTGGCAGAGTGTGATGGCGACCCTGGAGGTGGAAACCTGCGTCTGGAGCTGTTGTAAGTGGCCAGGTGAAGGTCATGAGAGTCGCCACAGGCCCTGCGCCACACTTGGTGGGAAGAGTCAATTAGCTTAGATGAGGAAAAAGTGGAAATGAGGTTTGTGTAAGTGGCCAGCCAAACACATTCCACACACTTTGTACTGCCACCTGGGCCCCTGCTTGGTGTCTGGGAAACGGCCGTCACCGTGTGAACAGGATTAGCACAACTCGACGCACAAACTGGTGAGTCATTACACACACTTTTAATCGTGTGTTTAAAAAGAAAAAAATTGTTCATACCTTCGCTTTCCGTTCAACACATCAAAACCAGTTAGAGATCCGATTGCCCGAAACAACACCAACTCTACTGTTGAATTTTTTGCATCGAGTTGCACTGGTTGCACCAGAAAAAGGCAATCCGAGACAATCCAATAGCAGAGCCGAGACAAGCACGTCCGTTCACGGCGACGTCCAACGACAAGAGAGAGAGAGAGAGAGAGAGAGAGAGAGAGAGAGAGAGAGAATCGATGCTGACTTAAACAAACACGGGCTGTGCTCAATGGCAGAAACACCAGATTTTGATCATCCTATTCTAAATGGGCGAAATAAGACGAACGAACGAACCGACCAACCAACCAACAAACCACCGTAATGTCTGATTCAACTCTTGATGGCTTCGGACGACCTATTTCAACAGCACAGTAGCGACATCCATGACAAAGACACCACCACCAACAAAAACCAAAAATGGATATCAAACACATCTACGAAAAGAACAAAAAAGCCCCCCCCCCACCCCCCCACCCCCACCCCCTCCTCAACAAAAGTCGACAACAAAACAGCAATGTTGAGAATAGAACAACGACCATCTAACATCAAAACTACGAGAACAATAACGGAGACGATAACGACAACCACATCGGATCTAGTTTTCAGAACCGTCGAGAAAGAAGTGTAAATCCTTGATTCGTTGACTGGGTTTGACGGAACGTAATGCACGGAGCACCC
>CM065714.1:63408055-63410555 GCA_033310375.1 Conus canariensis | reverse complement strand
GTATGTACAGCTCCTTCTGCACAGGCACACGTGAACACCACAGTGATAAGTACGCACAGCTCCTTCGGAACAGGCACACGTGAACACCACAGTGATAAGTACGTACAGCTCCTTCAGAACAAGCACACGTGAACACCACAGTGATAAGTATGTACAGCTCCTTCAGAACAGGCACACGTGAACACCACAGTGATAAATATGCAGCTAAGGAGACAGCAGTGCAGCACATGTGCAGGCATACACAACACACAACAAACATACATGCGCGCACATCTACACACGTACACACACAAGCATGCATGCAACCACGTTTTACACACAAGTTCGCTCATAGCGACTTTGATATTGATCGCTTCCTGTGGAGTGCCGACAGGACAGGCCTGGATGTGGTTGTATTTAAAGGAGCTGGAATGACTTTGTGAGGAGAGTAAAGCCGAAGACTTAACACAGCAAGCGAACAGCAAGGCAAAAAAGAAAAGTTCAACATTGAATGAATATATGTATGAAAAGCATGCCACTCATCTCTGCGCCGGAGTTTTTAAACGCAGTTGCAAAAATGTAAACACGCACCTACACACACCACCCACATATAATGCACTCACTGACACACATGCACAGACACAAACACACACACATGCGGGCGCGCGCGCCCGCCCACGTACGCACGCACCCCCCCCCCCCCTCCCTCCATAGCCACTTATATATCCATGCGCCCGCACGCGCGCAGTCAAACACACACACACACACACACACACACACACACACACACACACACACACACACACACACACACACACACACGCACGCACGCACGCACGCACCACACACACACATAATTATATATATATACACACACTGCGCTCTGCATCCTGAACCCCCTCCCCCCCTCCTCCCCCCTCAACTCACGCCCCAAGTCATACTATCATATCCACTTCCTGCCGTATATCAGCAAGAGAGAGAGAGAGAGAGAGAGAGAGAGAGAGAGAGAGAGAGAGAGAGAGAGAGAGAGAGGAGAGAGAGAGAGACCATTGGCCACTGAGTAACGAAATAAACGACAATAAAACGTTGGCTTTTTATGGAGCAGTAAATCAACCTCTGGCTGGATAAAATTAATCCAATGAGTTATTACATTAAAAAGGGAAATGTCTGCAACTCAAGATTTTCTTGTTCCTTTTTGTCAGTGTGGGATTTGTAATTTGCAAAACAAAACAGGACACCAGCCCACGTATGCTGGTTACCGAACAGAGATCTTATGACGTGACATCATTTGGATCCTGGTTCAGCACAGTCACAAGACGCTGAAAGAGCAATTGTAGATTTGCAGAAACATCAACGCCAAGACCTTTCGGAAGGTTCCTCGTATCCAGAGTGATCATCAGCTCTTGTTTCCCCAGCAACAGGTTTGCCTGCCATGGACAGCAAAATGTCTCAAACTTGGTATGGCCAGCATTCAAACTGCTTGCCACTGCAAAAATCCATTTTGTAAAGAAGTAGACTGAATTTCAATGGGTTCCTTGAACACAGGTAAGAAAGTACTGCTGACATAACCTTGTAATCTCTTGCGAAACGTTTTCAGCGGATTCTTAAAACTGGCCATTACGCCTTTCAGATGCCACATTGTTAAAGTCTGCACAGGCAAGTATGGACGGCAACCATTGTGTCCACACAAACTCACCTATTCCCCAGCCACGTGTACATCCCACACTTGTAACCTGTGTTCACTCAAGAACTGATAAATCTCTTCATCGTTTCGTCACAGGCAAATGCATCTGTAAACAAGTTTGAACAGATTTTGTATGAAACGTAGGTACAGAAGCAGGTTAAAAATACAGCACTGTCTGCGTCCTCCAATGCACTTGCCGGGTATTGAAAGATGGTCACACTGTACCTTTTACTTGTTTTTAGGCATTAGGTATCAGCATTGAATGTACCTATCACAGAAGATAAATTCTGAAAGCTGTGAGTGGTATTGAAACAAGACAAAGTAAAAGGAATTGATTCTATACAAAACCACTATATCATAAATGGTGTTCCTAAGTTGGCTCCAGTGTGTTGCAAATTGTTCAACAATGTTCTTAATAAAATTTCTGTATCCGAGGAATAAATAGTAGGCTTTATGAAGCTGAATTAGACTGTACTGATTATAAAAAAAAATTACGTAATAGATTTAAGACAGCCGCCTGGTATTTCTTACCAAGCCACAAAATTGTCACTTACTGTTATCGTGTGCCATCGTGTACCGGTGGAAATGGAGGACACGTATGAACATCACATGCATCCTATGTGAGAAACTGGAGAAATAAATGAGATAAATGAAAATGAGTGACTGATATTTGAATGGTACGGGAAACGACTGAATGAGCGCCAGTAGGCTGCTCTTCGGCCGGCTCTACCTGGGTAGGCAGCCCGTTCAGTGAGTGAGGTAGTGTGTTTATTGTAAAGCACTTAGAACTTGGTCTGTGACCGAGGATAGGCGCTATATAAATACCCAATATAATAA
>CM065714.1:63375555-63403055 GCA_033310375.1 Conus canariensis | reverse complement strand
ACTTGTTACGTGGTTGTGTTCGGAAATAGGGTAGCTTTCGAATACGTTACCTGAACATTAAAATAGCGTATTGCGTAGCTTCAATTCCAACGTGAAGTCGGTTCTGCTCTACGGCTGCAAGACTTGGAGAATGACCAAGCCAATACAACAAAAAATTCAGACCTTCATCAACACCTGTCTGAGGCGCATCTTCAAAATCAGATGGCCAGAGAAGATCAACAATAAAGATCTATGGAAGGAAGCAGGACAGGAACCATGGCCAAGCAGATTCTGCGGAGTAAGTGGGGCTGGACTGGACACACTCTCAGGAAGCCAGCATCCAGCACCACACGCCAAGCCCTGACATGGAACCCGCAGGGGAAAAGGAAGAGAGGCCGACCTCGCAGCAGCTGGAGGCGAGACACTGAGGCAGAGATAAAGAGGCAGGAGACCAACTGGACAGGCATTCAGCGAGCAGCCCAGAACCGAGTGCGATGGCGGAGTGTTGTCGATGGCCTATGCTCACCCTTGAGCTATGACCTAAGTAAGTAATAATCTGCGGTAGTGCTGCCTTGGCCTTATTTGGTATCTTTTGAATAGGATATCATGGCGATAAATGAAATAATAAGTAATCATAGTTGGGGTACAGACCATTTTAGCTCGGCATTCGAATCCTGACTAGATTAGCGTGCAGGTTATACACATGATAAGTATTATATATCAGCCCATTTTTCCAACTCTTTCTTTCGTGTTTTTTTGTCGTTCATGTAACTATAACTGTAACCCCTGCACAAAGTAGCGTCATGGCTATACGTAAATGTGGCTAAGCGCGTATGGACAAGTCTACACACGGTGATTCCTCCTTGATGAAATGGAAACTGTCTAGGCAATGGAAGCACTGATGGCTTTGTGAAATACTGATTCAGTTTGTATATAGAACTGAAGAATGGAAATCTAGTCTCACACACACACACACACACACACACACACACACACACACACACACACACACCATTTTTTTGTAGCCACCATTAAACGATTCCTAAAGCAATTAATCGTCTGGACCCACACTGCTGGCAGAGAACAACGCAACGTCAGAATAAAACTAATGGAATAAAATGTTTCCATTCAGCGCAGCACGTGCGTCCCAGGGGACAATGCCACGTCAGAGTAAAACTACTGGATTAGAATGTCACCATTTCACACTGCACGTGCGCTGCCGAACCGCACATGGCCCATCAACAGAGCTAGAGACTAACCAGCTTCGTTTGGACTTCCATCATCGTTATAGTTTGTTCTTTTCTGTTTCAGAAGAATGGATGCATTGCATTAGTGGCAGTGGTTAGTAACGTAAACAGCAGCTAGGGAGTTGATGGTTTGAATCTTCTCAAAATCTTTGTAGCCTTATGAAGGGATATTGTGGCTCTGGTGAAAGTGCTGGATTTGCCATAGTCTGAAATTGGAAGACATGAACCACATCATCGTTTGTCATTCAGTTACATCTTTGCGTCTCCAAAACTGTTGTTCTGACCATCATTATGGGCGTATGAGGACCAGGTTCTGCTGTTTGCTGCTGGAATATTATTGAAAAGTTAGAACATATAGAGTGAAACCTGTTAAACAGCATTAAAACAAAAAGGAACAAGCATGGTATCAGTGTTGCCATGCGCCAAGATGCTCAATCATGATCATAAAGAAACGACGGATTCTTTGACCCTCGACGTCTATAAGATTCCCACTGCGTGCTAAAAGTCTTTGGTTCCAGGACACCCTGGATTTTGTCGCTGAAAGAATACAGTGACAGTCTTGCAGGATTGGCCACTCATCACGTCAGTCTTCTCGACTGAGCAGTTGTTAATAGTTGTGTTTTGTGTAACCTGGATCAGAACCAGTATCAACGAACACTGCCGAAGAAGAGACACAACAGTAGTGCAGCGTCTACTCTGGTGTGTAGCCTGATGCCAGTCTGACACGGTTAGCTCCCTCAGGATTGCTGGCGCTGGGGTTGCGATAAAGTCTCTGCGTGTGATCATCTGTGTGGGGAGTCGGAAAGACGAGCGTGGTAAACCCGCTAGATAGGCAGGGGAGCTGGGAGAGCAATACACAACAGCTACAGCAACAGTAACAAAAGTCATGGCAGCAACAACGACAACAATAGCGGCGAGAAGAAGAAGAAGAAGAAGAAGAAGAAGAAGAAGAAGAAGACGGAGGAGGAGGAGGAGGAGGAGGAGGAAGAAGAAGAAGAAGAAGAAGAAGAAGAAGAAGATCAACAACAGCAACAACACATTAGGGGAGGGGGTGGATTTCCCTCGAATGCCGTTACGTGGAAATTGCATTGCGACATCCTGACATAATCCTTTTGGTGGGGTACTGTATTTTTTCTTCGGTATTTTATATTAGGCCAGGACAATAACCCCTATCCCTTTTCTTGTCAGCCGCTAACGCTCGGAAACTCTTAAGGAGAGAATGTTCTTCCCTCCACGTTCTTTTGTCACCAAACTCTTTGTCAGTCCCTAACGCTTATAATATTCCCAAGGAGATAATATTCTTCCTCCCATGTTCCTTTGTCAGCAAAAGGAAGTGTTATTCTTCCGTACACATCCCTACAACAATAGCTGCGATGAATTCATGACGTCTCATTTTCTGTTTCTTTTTAGAAGAGTTGGTTATCTTATGGGCCAGCAAGCCCCCACACGCCTTTCGTCCCTCCCACCCCACCCCTTTCCAATCTTCTCGCCTACCTCTCTTCACCGTTTAACCCTTCCCCGCTCCACTTTCCCCCCTCACACACGCAAGCTTGCCTCGAACGTGTGTCGACTTTGGGACATCAGAAGGTCTGGGTGGACTCTGTATGGACTTTACGCACATCTCCACATCGCAGAGGCACTGGCTGAAGAGTATGAGGAATTTGTTTAGCCTAGTGCATGCGGCAGGAATGATGTGGGATTACCGAGAATATGTATTAATCTGATGGATCTTTCTTGGCTGACACTTTCGTTAGCATACCTAGACCAACATCGCGTCGGTTTTAGAGTTACTATCTGACTGGACAATTGCTTAGGCAAATCCACGTGTTAGGAAAGGAAGATCAACAGACGATGTGTGTGTGTGTGTGTGTGTGTGTGTGGGGTGTGTGTGGTGTGCGCGCGTGCGTGCGTGTGTGTGCGTGCGTGCGTGTGTGCGTGCGTGCGTGTATGTGTGTATGTGTGTGTGTGTGTGTGTGTGTGTGTGTGTGTGTGTGTGTGTGTGCGCGCGCGCGCATATGCGTGTATCTGTTATTGTCTCCCCCCTCTCTCTTTCTGTATGTCTCTCTTTCTCTCTCTTTCTCTTTCTCCCTCTCTGTCTTTCTCTCTCCTCTCTCCCCTCTCTGACTGTGTCTCTATCTTTGTTGTTTAGACACACGCATCAAAATCTAAGACAGGAGTTAGAAAAGTGGAAACAAAAGCCCCTAGAGGTTCCAGATAATGTGTCATGCTGACGTCTGAAGTTTGCCCGAGGCTCCTGATTTCTACCCCCCCCCCTCCCCCAACCTATTCTTCCCCACACTGACATCCCTACCCCTCCTCCTCCATCTTCCTCAGAGAAGCTTAAGCTGGTCAATCATTCATCGTTTCCACTGTTTTCTCTTTTCTGTTTGAGTTCGTAGGCTGACCTGGCAGCTGAGTGTTCAAGTGGGAGGGGTGGTTGATGCAGGTGAGAAGCACACCGAAATGTTCTAATATCTGATTGTTGTTCAGGGTCAGTCTGCTGGACAGATATATACTGCTCAAAACAATTTAAGAGCCAGTTGAAAACTCTCACACAGAATTCAACCGAAAAACAAAATAACTTCTTCAAACAATTTAATTGAAAATTCATCTATGGAACGATACAGTGACATCAGAAATAAACGAATAACAGCTGCTCAAAAACAACTTCATGGGTTTAATTGATGAACACCTTCATTGCAGAAATCAGAACAGTCAAATCAAATGACAATCAATGTCAATACTCAGTATGGCCGCCATTAGTGTGGATACAAGCTAGACATCTCTGTCTCATAGAGTCCACAAGCCTCCTGAGAGTCAGCTGGGGGATGTTGTTCCACTCCTGCTGCAAGAAGTCGAAGAGCTGGCCCAGGTTCACTGCTGGAGGGTGGTTCTCGTGAAGCAGGCGCCCCAGGACGTCCCAGGCATGCTTGATTGGGTTAAGGTCAGGCGAGGACGCTGGCCAGTCGAGGCGGTTGACCTGCTGCTCCTACAAGAAGACGTTTACCACCCTGGTACGGTGGGGACGGGCATTGTCGTCCTGGAGGATGGTGTCAGGGCCCAGGGCTTGCAGGGCAGGCAGGACCAGAGGCTGAAGAATGTTGTCCCTATACCCCACACCAGTTAGGTTGCCTTCAACTCGGTACAGGGGGTTCTGAAGTTCCTTCCTATGCCACCCCACATTTTATGATAGACCCCCCACCATACTGGTCCCGTTCCATTACGTTGGCTTCTTGGTAGCGTTCCCCCGTCTGCCTCCAGACACGTATGCGACCATCGTGGAAGAGCCAAGCAAAACGCGACTCGTCAGAAAACATCACCCGGGCCCAATGCTGCCTCGTCCAGGCCACATGAGCTTGGCACCAGGTCAGTCGCGCCCTACGGTGAGCCGCCGTCAGCACAGGTCGAACAGCTGGCCATCTTGCTCAGAGGTTAACTTCTCTCAGGCGGTTCCGAACAGTTTGGTCAGAAATGTTGACGTTCGCTGCGGCACGCAGTTGTCGCCTGTGGTTGTTTGCAGTGGCAGTTCTTTGTCTCAGTGCCGTCAGAACCAACAGTCTGTCCTGCTGTCTGGTGGTGGACCTAGGCTGGCCAGACCGTCTTCATTCAGCAGTACTACCGGTGGTGTTGAAGTGGTCACGAAGTCTTTGGATGACAGCATGATGCACTTGAAGGCGACGACAAACTTCTCTGACGCCTACACCTTCTTGAAGCCAAGCAACAGCCCTTCTCCGGTCAGTGTCATTTAATCTCTGTCTTGGTGGCATGGTTAAAAACATCCCCAAAAGCGGCTTCTTTTATACCCACGTTCAGTAAAGGCACGACTTGCACGTGCAATGCGGTTTGCAGTCAGCCCAACTCTGCTGCCTCAGCTATACGCTCGCAAACCGCGACCATGTTTTCGTGATTTCGGTGTTTCTTTTGTGAACTCGTTCAACCCACTAGACTCAGATTCAACTGAACACATGCCAAAACCAGTTTTGCATTGAAGCAGTTGTCACACTTTCAGTGCAAAAACTGGACAAAAGCTTTGAATTCTATACACTACGATGCGTTATCTAAACCATATGAAAAATGCAGGTGGTTCTTAAATTGTTTTGAGCAGTATATTTTCTGCGGTGTTTTACTTTCTGGTGCTGTGCTGCTTGCGTCATGTCTGGATAGCCATGAAATGACAACCTGAGCGGTTGGGATTTCTTTAAAACATCAACTGAAGCTAGTTCTTTGCTCTGGATTCGATCAAACACAACCTTTTCTGAATGTGATTTTTCGCCATTTGTTTCTGTTGGTTATCGGACGAGGTGAGGGGTTGGGCTGCTTATATCTCTGAGGATAGAGAACTAGGGAAATCTCTAATCGAGGACATAGAGCTAAGGAGATATCTAGCTAGAGAGAGAGGGCTACAAAGATCTCTAACTGAGGACAGAGAGCTAGGGAGATATCTGACTAGGAAGACCTCTAACTGCCATGTTCATCATCACTATTCTACATCCTGCTGCCTGGAGACAACGATGATGTTGATGGACTGGTTGTGGGACATGGATTCTGCTGTTCATATTTTCAGTGCATAAATCTATCCAATTTTTTTTCTGGCCAACAGATAGATTGGTTGGACGCTGTGGTCACTGCTGATCCTTTTACCTGAAAGCTGTCTTAAGCACAATCGTCTAAAGCTTTTATGTGTCTGCTTTCATTGTTCATAATTTATACAGCTGCAATGGGCACGCAAAGATCGAAAACATGGACACACAATGAGCAAATAATATAAAAACGACACTACATTAAGTGACCAAAATTATCTCAGGCGCAAGGAAACTGAGCAATTCACATTTGTATCTTTAAGTTCTCTTCCTTATAGAGTTTTTTTTTTAAGTAAATGTTTGACAAATAAGCATCGACATAGACATTTGCTGTTGTGGCATTGTCTTATCCTATGTTTGGCAGCAGGTTTCATCTAAATACAATTATCAACATTCGCATTCGCTGTCCAGTCACAAGTGCTGCTGCTTCAATGCAATATACAATGTGACGCATGGCAGACATGAATTCTTCAGTGAAAATGAGTTCTGCATTCAGTCTGGAACAGTGTTTACTGCTGTATGGGGATCCACATGAATCATTCAGGCCAAGAACACATGAATCATTCAGGACTGGTTCGACGAGAACGACGAGTACATCAGGAAACTCTTGGATGACAAGCAGAAAACATTTGTTGAGTGGCAAAACGACCCCTCCTCCACCTCCAGGCATGATCACTTCAAGCATCTCCAGAAACAGGCCCAAGTTGCGCTGCGTAAGATGCAGGATGAATGGTGGGAGAGGAAAGCGGACGAGGTCCAGAGATATGCTGACACGCAGAATTCCAAGTTGTTTTTCAATGCCATCAAAGAAGTCTATGGACCTTCCAAGCCATGTACTACCCCACTTCTGTCAGCAGACAGTTCAACCCTGCTGAGGGAGAAGAATAGTATCAATGAACGATGGAGAGAGCACTTCACCAACCTGCTCAACAGGCCCTCCAGTGTAGACCCTCTCGCACTTGACCTGATCCCACACACGCCCACTATCCACTGCCTCAACCTCCCCCCCACAATGGATGAAGTCTTGAAGGCGATAAGGCAGACCAGCTCAGGCAAAGCACCCGGAATGGACGGAATCCCAGCGGAGATGTTCAAATCTGGCGGCCCTGTGGCCCTTGTGGCTTTTCACACCCTCCTCACCAGCATCTGGGAAGAGGAAGAACTGCCCAAAGATTTCAGAGATGCCACTGTCGTCTCCCTATTTAAGAACAAGGGTAGCAAGTCTGACTGCGGCAACTACCGGGGAATCTCCCTCCTTTCTATTGCTGGGAAAATATTGGCTCGGGTCCTCCTCAACCGATTAGTCGAGAACATTTCCAAAGGAAACCTGCCAGAAACACAGTGTGGATTTCGCCCAAACCGCAGCACTGTGGACATGATCTTCTCCGTCCGGCAAGTACAGGAGAAATGCCTAGAGCAAAACATGGACTTTTATGCGGTCTTCGTTGACCTCACCAAGGCCTTTGACACAGTGAACAGGGAGGCCCTCTGGACCATCCTATCCAAATTCGGATGCCCAGACAAGTTCGTGAACCTTATACGCCAGTTCCATGACAACATGACTGGGCAGGTTCTCTCGGGTGGAGAAGTGTCAGAGCCTTTCAATATCAGCAACGGCGTCAAACAGGGATGCGTTCTGGCCTCCGTCCTTTTCAACCTCTTTTTTACCAGCGTCCTTAACCACGCTATCAGGGACTTGGACCTTGGGGTATACCTACGATACAGACTTGATGGCTCACTGTTCGACCTCCGCCGACTGAATTCCAGGACCAAGGTTGTGGAGAAGATCATCCTGGAAGCACTTTTTGCTGATGACTGTGCTCTCATGGCACACAAAGAGACTGACCTACAGCTCATCGCAGATAAGTTTGCAGAAGCCTCCCGCCTTTTTGGACTCACCATCAGTCTCGGCAAGACAGAGGTACTATTTCAGCCAGCGCCTGCTTCAACTGCCCCTCCCCCCTCTATCTCCATGGAGGGCACTCAGCTAAAGACAGTGGATGACTTCAGGTACCTCGGCAGTACCATCAGCAACGACGGCAGCCTGGATAAAGAGATCAACGTCAGGATTTGCAAGGCCAGTCAAGCTCTTGGTCGCCTCCGAGCTCGTGTCCTGAACCAGCACAACATCCAGCTCTCCACAAATCTCAAGGCGTACAGAGCCGTTGTCCTCACCAGCCTCCTCTATGGATGCGAGACATGGACTGTGTACAAAAGACACTTGAAGCAGCTGGAGAAGTTCGATATGAGAAGCCTGCGGTCAATTATGAAAATCCACTGGCAAGACCGGATCACAAACCTTGAGGTCCTGGACAGAGCTGAGATGACCAGCATCGAGGCCATGATACTGAAAGCCCAGCTTCGTTGGGTTGGTCACGTGGTCCGGATGGATGACCACAGGCTGCCAAAGCAGCTCATGTATGGCGAACTGACCTTGGGAAAGCGGAACCAAGGCAGACCACGCAAAAGGTTCAAGGACTGCGTGAAGTCCAACATCAAACACTCTGGCATCCCTCCCAAACAGATGGAGCTGTATGCTATGGACAGACCAGACTGGCGCGCCCTTACCATCCGGGCGCGTGACAACTTCGAGGAGAAGAGGCGAGCTGATGTGACTGCAGCACGGGCAAGAAGAAAGGCGTCAACCACCAATCCTGACCACCCCGGACAGTTTCCTTGCTCCCACTGCACCCGCGTCTGCCGATCAAGGATTGGCTTAACCAGCCACCTCCGTGCCCACACAAGACAAGGACTTGGCTCATGAGGACAGTCATCATCGGATCGATGGACGACCAAGAGAGAGAAGAGAAGAGTCTGTTGGCGTTGTTGCTATGGGAGTTTGGGAAGGAAAAACCAATTTCACTGGCGAGGGACAAGAGTGATGGAGAATTCCCCCTGTGGCAGTTTGTTTGCCTCAGGTTCAGTGAAAAGCAGCAATGCATTGTTTTCGCTCCCTCTCTCTGTCTCTGTCTCTGCTTCTGTCTCCGTATCGGTCTCTGTTTGTCTCTCTCTGTATATGTTTGTCTGTGTCCGTCCGAGTTTCTGACCGTCTGTCTGTCTATGTGTCTGTGTGTCTTAAGATTGTTAATCTCTCTCTCTCTCTCTCTCTCTCTCTCTCTCTCTCTCTCTCTCTCTCTCTGCTGCACCATATACACTTTGCCTATTTAGGTGAACTGGTTTGAAAAACAATAAAACCAGAGAGTTATGTTTAAAGAATCTAATTTATCTCCTTGATGTGCATCGCTCTGTATTGTCGAATTTCACAACACACACACACACACACACACACACACACACACACACACACACACACACAAAAGAAGAGAGAGAGAGAGAGAGATGAAGGTAACAGTGTTTGGAGAAATGACACTTTATTATCGATGCAATGGTCACTGAGCATATATTTGTGAATATTGTACCGTAGCTGAAATTTTGAACTTGTAACCAAAGTCGACCTTTTCTTTGTCCGAATCAATTCATCGAGAGTTCAGAACCAAAATTCCTGCCCCCGTGACTTCACTCAGAGTCTAACTTGCGGAAGCATCAAGTAACTGGTGGTTGATTCTTCTGTCGTAAAAGGGGACAACAATATGAAATTTGTCTGTATTTCTGTGATAAATATTTCTATGAGAAATCTTTCTGTAAGGCATCTTCACAAATATTTCCACAAAGTTACTGCAAATCACTGTTTTAGAATTCGCATCAGACCTCCAGACAACTCTGTGAATAATGCAGGCAGGATTCAGTTTGTCGGTGAAGTGCAGTTTACACCTTCTCTCTTGGCAAATCGAGGTGGGCTGTTTCACGTTAGCAACGGATGGACAGAGGACGTCTCTCTGTTAAACAAACTGATCTCTAAACAAAACTGGACACCATCTCATCAATATTCATGAAATGAGTGGAAAGAGACACTGAAGATAAAGGTAATAAATATTCATGAAAGGGGTGGGACAAGATGGATAGGTAGGGTGGGTGTGTATTTGCTTATACAGCCTAGATGTGCAGTTCCCATGAAGGGAGGTGTAAACTGCACATTCATCCACCCCCTACTCCCGTTTTCCTGTGAAAGCATGCATATCTTGACTGACCCATTGTTGCCCAGAGGAAGGACTTCTGATCTGAAAGGTTGATGTAGTGCTACAATGGAACTTCAAGTCTCCACGCCAAGGTGCCAACTCTGTTGTAATATTGTTTTGTTAAAACGTGTTTAGTGAACAGTCGCCATTGCCCTTACTTAATACTTTCATCTTTCTAAAACGCCAAAGTACAGCAATCATCTCATCAAAGAACAATTTTTGATGAATATCTGAAAATATATATCATTTTTTTTTTCATCGTGCATTTATTATTTGTTGTGTGCTATGTGCAGAAACGCAAGGCGATACTACCGAGCTCTCACAGTTCCGTCAAAGTTCTCTTGAGACACTGACGTTTTGTGAGAATGGTATGCTCTTTAACCCACCTCATTATTAGTGAAGTTCCGTTTTCCACTGTTCAAGTGAGACTGTTTGAAGTAGAATGTACAGGGGAAAAAGGAAAGAAGACTTAAAAAAAAAAAAAAAAGGCTTGGAGAATTTGGGAAGAGAGAGAGAGAGAGAGAGAGAGAGAGAGAGAGAGAGAGAGAGAGAGAGAGAGAGAGAGAGAGACTGTTTCTCTGGGTTATCGGTCGTTAATCAAAAAGAGTAAGATGTCATAAAGAAACGAGTGAATGGACGTTGTAGCGCCCATAGAAGGGGGACAGCCAGGACACTGGTTTGCGAATCAGCAGTCATCTTAGGTTGCTAAGCAGGTGGTGCTCTGTGTATGCTGGATTGCAACAAGCACCTCTGACCATCACTGAAATAACGCAGTGCCATTTACTAGCCTCATGACGATACGTATTGAAAAAACAGTTTACTGGTGATTGCTGGAACTGTCACCTCCACCGAAAGGCTCGGGAATAACTGCAGAGAATGATGGCATGCGGGTAATGCTTGAGGGAGGGCATCTGAAATGTGCAGAAAAAAAATGTCAACGACTCAGAGGCGTCAGCACTATTTTGCAAAACAGGAGAAGTTAAGACTAGCTTCATGGTGTGTGTCCGGTACTCATAGATAGCAAATTCAATCATTTTGTATAGATTGTGACAGATGCTATGGTAGAATGTGTTTGGTTTTTGTTTGTTTTAAATCTGGTGCTTGCAAGACACAAAGGAAAGGACTGTTTCTAAGACCAGTCTTGATATGTAAAATTCCACTGTAAAGGTTAGCTTGTCCAAAGACCAAAGTTACTGTAATCTGCCTACAGGAAAAAAAGCTTACTCGGATTTGGCTGCATCAGTGAAGAAAAATCAAAACACAGTTGTCTGATTCGTTGTTTTCGGCTAATTTTTTTTTCCGAACTGGTACAACTTTAAGGGAACGTAACATTTAGATAAATGGAACCAATCATAAACAAAAACAGACCGCTGAATAAGCTTAACATGACATGGTCATCCTCGCAAAATTTGTTCTCAGTGTTTTGTTCCTTGGCAAATAATGAGTTAATAACTCGTATGCATCAATAATGTACATCTGTTGGATATTATATTTTGTATGACCTGTAACAATATCATAATCTAATGATGATAAACTATGTGTGTTGAAGCCGTAGTTCTACCATACTAACAAATTATACATGTGCGTTTATCAGCGAAAACATATTCTACTAATTAGAGAGAGCCATTGTTAAGTTTGTGTTGGACAAAAGCAGCAAATTCCTTTCTGATCTCTAGCTCTTAAAAGCTACATGTATCTTGCTGGCATGAAAAATATGATTATGAAAGGAAAGAAGCCGAGCCCGCCATTTATCTTTTAAGCTTTTATTTTTTTCCCTCTCTTTCTCTGTCTACCTCCCTCTGTCTGCCTGTCTGCCCTCTCTCTCTCTCTCTCTCTCTCTCTCTCTCTCTCTCTCTCTCTCTCCCGAGTGTGTGTGTGTGTGTGTGTGTGTGTGTGTGTGTGTGTGTGTGTGTGTGTGTGTGTGTGTGTGCGTGCGTGCGCGCGCGTGCGCATACGATCTTTATTTTGTTGTAACGTCTCTTGTGGCTACAACTCTTAATGTATGCTAAGCAGAGTCTTCTGGATAATCTCATTTTGACTTTGGTGTGCCCTGTATTAATCACTATGTATCTCCTGTTTGTGTGTCAATACCTTGTGTGGTATGTATCCCTATCGTCTGATCAACAAGGGTGTCTTGGGGAGTTCTTAAGCACTGCGACAGGAATGGTTTGATACTGATAATAGAACAATAATTTGGTCTCAGGAAAACTATCCGATTTACCCCCTGGACAATTACGAACTACTGCTTTGACTTCTATCTTATACTGTTTGGTAAGAGACCAATTGGCGCTTAAGAGCTGTGGCTTAACAAGACGTTGCTATTGAGCTATTGGACCGTAGGGACAAAGAATGCGTTCAAACCTCAGATAGTAAAACGTAGTTGTCCAAGTGAAGCGTACTGTCTGCCACATGACACCGACGGAAGGCATGAACTAAGTTAAGAACGTCATTCTTACTGCAGTTTGGGAGTCCATGAGCACGCTGGACGGAATATAATTAACGTGTCTCACATAAACATGCTTGTTATTGCAGCTTCGAACCCCCCCCCCCCCCCCCCCACACACACACACACACTTTTTTTTCGTTTTGTTTTCTTTGTGCAGTAATGTAAGTTGAGTTTGCTTTGTCCCCACTTTCCAAGTCTTTACGCTTTTGTCCTTTTGGTGCAGACAATAGGTTCTTACTTACTGGCCCTTGTGGTCTCCTTTAGCCAACCCGGGTTATGCGTATTCTCTTTCATTTCTGAAGTTTATGATATTTCATCCCAAGCTGGTATCTGGATAATCTGTTGCATCCACGCTGAACAAAAACGGTCTCACCAGCAGCTTGGTTGCCAGATCAAAACCTTCCAGTCCTGCAGACGCTGGAACTGCTTGGGTTTAATGTTTTTATCATTTCATAATTTAGCAGTTGCATGTTGCAAATCACAGCATTTACATGTTTTGTAGGCTAGCCTAATACGGGCTGGCCCCATGTCTTTGGCTAACTGGCTTTCTCCTCCTGTCGATAGCTGTGTATCTGTAAAGATGGATGAGAACAACATCTGAGATATATCCGGTACAACATATGGAAAGCGCTTTGTCACGGCTCTTGCCTTCATGACGGGATTCGATTTCTGAAAAGGAGAGAGAGAGAGAGAGAGAGAGAGAGAGAGAGAGAGAGAGAGAGAGAGAGAGAGAGAGAGAGAGAGAGTAAAATCAACAACATTCAGTACTATTAGTTTTGTCAATCAGAGTTAATTCACACATTGATAATGGATGTAGTAGAACAAGTGGATTTGATGAAATACTAAGTCAGTTTGTACGTAGAACGTAAAATTGGGGAAACCATAAACTGGACTTTGAGACAATAATGAAAATGTTTAACATATGATATTTATGAAGACAAGCACTCAGACACATACACATACACATACGCATGCGCGCCGCGCGCCCGCGCGCGCGCGCGCGCACACACACACCACACACACACACACACACACACACACACACACACACACACACACACACACACACATGTATTATAACAAGCACATGAGCGTATCCGAACCATCATTTTCTGATCACCAATGAACCACCCCCAAAGAATCAATTGTCATGACTCTCGCTGCTCAAAAAGAACAAGGCTCCATCACAATAAAACGAGTGGATTAGAATATTTCCCATTTGAGCACAACACCTGCGCCACAGATAACAATGACCTACCAGCATAAAACTATTGGATTAAAATGACTCCGTTCAGCACGGCACGCGGCCCGTCAATAGAGTTGGGGACAAATCAATCTTTACATGGACTTCCATCGCAGGTTTCATGGTCTTTTCTTTTCTAGGGGAATGGATGCGCTGGGTCAGCTACTGTGCGGCAGTGGCTAGCAAGGCGATCTGCAGCCATGAAGGTGATGGGTCGAATCTCCTCAGAATCTTTATACCCTGAATGTGCAAGAATTTGACCCTGGTTCAGGTCGTGAATATGTTTTGGTCTGAAACCAGAAAACTGAGACTAAACAATCGATACTTTTTTCTATTTACAGCGATGCTTCTCTGAGGTTATTGCTCTAGTTTCATAACCATCGTAAGGAATGTGTAGATATCAGGGACTTGACACACTAGGAAATGATGTTAATGGATGCGCATTGTCCATTCCTGCTAAATTGTATCACTGCAAGCAGGAACTGCGTAAATAGCAGCAGTGCTGCCATCCACCTGAATCCTTATTGATCATTGCAAAGAAAGAAAGATAAAATCTCTGAGATTCTATGGCAGTTAGTGCTCTGCTCTACAGGTCCATGATGTCTTCAGGTCATGTTAAAAGTCTTTGAATCCAGCACCTTCCTGGGGAGTGCTGTTGAAGGAACATTCTGACAGTCCTCCAATAGATATACCGTTTATTAACCATTATTATCAACTTCACAACGTCATATAACATGGGGCTTACTATGGTATGTTTTGCACGTGCTGGGTCAGAACCGGTAACACTGAACACCACCAAATGTGTTAAAGTAGTAGTGTAGTGTCTCCTCTGATAAGTAGCTTTATGCCAACCTATTGTCGATATCTCCATGAGGTGGTGTCACTAATCATGGGGCAGACAGAAGGACGAGCTTGGCAACAATTCGGAGAAGGCAGAAAAGCTGCAACAGCAAGACAACAGCAAAAACAGTCACAGCAATAACAACAGCAACAACAACAATAGCGACAAGAACAACAAGACACGAATGGAGTGGAGGGGACGCTGCCCATTTCCCTCGAACGCTTTTGTGCAAAAACTGAGTTGCAGCGTCCAGACATTTTTCTTTCTGGTTGAAGATTGTTTGTTTTTATGTTGGTTTGTTTCTGCTTTCCTTGCACACTTGATGTTGGGCTAACAACGCCCTTTACTTTTCTTGTCAACCACTAACACAGTCAAACTCCCAAAGAGAAAATGTCTTACGTCCTTTTGACCTCACCCCCAACACAAGCGCGCACACATGCACACACACACACACACACACACACACACACACACACACACACACACACACACACACACACACACACACACACACACTCACACACACACACTCACACACACACACATGGATGCATACACATACATACATATGCTATCTCTGTCTGTCTCTCTCTGTGTCTGTCTCTCTCACACACACATGCAAACGCACATTCACACCTCATACCTGCTCCCCCTCTCTCTTAGCTCAAAACGGGGTCTGATATATCGGAGTCCAGCAGAGTGGAGACAAAGGCCATTCAGAGTTCTGGACAACATGACAAATAACTCACCGCTAAAGTTTGCAGGGGTCCCCTTCTGTCTTCTATATTTCTTGAAGATCGGTCAGTGACCGCTTTTTCTGCCTCTGGTCCTTTCTCTGTGGCCTAGTGCCGGGCAGGACGGGGCCGGGCTGGAATAGTATAGAAGTGACGAAATCTGACAACAATGTTTTGCTTGACGTAAATTCACGTTTCACATGCAGGCACACATGCAAACACATGCACGCATGTACATACAGTCGTGCACACATACGCACGTGCGCTCACGCGCGCGCGCGCGCGCACACACACACACACACACACACACGCGGGCGCGCGCGCGCGCACACACACACACACACACACACACACACACACACACACAACACGTACACACGCACGCACGCACACACCACACACACACACACACGCGCACGCACGCACGCACACACACACACACACACACACACACACACACACACACATATAATATAAAATATATATATATAGAATGGTACTGAGGATCAGCGCAATCTTAAAAACAGTGCTCAACCACAGTGGGAGCGACATTTGTTATATTAAAAGCAAGTTAAAATCAAGCTGCTAAAACCATCTACAAATTTGTTTCACGCTGTGCGGTCGTCAGGATGTGATATATATATATATATATATATATATATATATATATATAAATAATCATATTTATATATGTATACATACACACACATACACGCATATACACATATACATACACACATACATACATGCATACATATGAACAATTAAATCTATGTAGATGTATTTGTAGGTATCTCATGAGTTTCACCGTTTGAAAGAAAAACGGTAAGCAGGGGATATTTTGTATTATCTGCTTAATGTTTTTTTTTTTTTAAATCTTGGTACGGTCTGCAGCAAAAGAGGCTTCCATATCACTGTCAGAGTTTGGATGTCACACATGTTCCAGATAAGAGCTTTGGGATGCAGCTTGTCATTTGCTCAGTATTATTATCAAGAATGTTCCTTTTGTGGTTCAGACAGTTTTGCTTACTTTGCTGCTGGCAAGTCGTTCGGTTGGATATTTTAACAAGAGATTTGTTTCAAATACAATGACACAGATAGAGATTTAAGGCCGAGTGATAAGGGAAAAGATGGGCATTTTCAGTGCAGTTGTGCTTTGTGACACACGACGGAAATGCAGTCTTCACAAAAAAAAAAAAGAAAAGATTTTTACATTCACATAGAAACAGGGTTTACTGTACGCATGGGAGCTACAAGAATGGTTCAGACGAAGAAAAGGAATGTAAGCTGAGAGAACTTAGTTTGTTGGCAATGTCGTGGCAAGAGTTCACGGAGTAAAAGACAACAACAGATTTTGCCAGCAAGGGACAGTAGCGATGAAGAATTTCTTCTGGCAGTTTGTCAGCCTCAGATTCAGCAGTGAGCAACAATGCATTTTTACAACTTCTCTCTCTCTCTCTCTGTCTCTCTCTGTCTTTCTGTCTCTGTCTCTGTATGTCTGTCTCTGTCTCTGTCTCTCTGTCTGTTTCTCTGTGTTATTCTGCTTGGTAACAGATGGAAAGAGGCGTTCTATCCGTTAAACAAAATGACATGGGAAGAAAAGACGCCCTTTCCTCATTTTTCATAAAATGAGAGAGAAATAAGTCCTGAAGATGCAGGTCTTCAATATTCAGCAAAAAAGGTGTGGGACAAGAGGTCTAGAAAGTAGATGGACAGGGTGGGTGTGTATTTAGCTGAAAAACCGGGATGTGCATTTTCCCATGATGGAAGTGTAAACTGCACATTTAACCATTCCCACCCCTCCTCCCGTTTTCTTTTGAAAATATACATGTCTTAACCCAGCACTGTCCAGTAGAAGAGCCCATGACCTGAAATGCTGGTGAAGTACTGCAACCAAACTCCATGTTTCTACCCCAAGGTGCCGGTCCTTTGAAAAATATTTTTGTTCAAAAATGTTCAGTCAACAAATGCTGTTGTTTCTACCCAGTGGTATATTCTGTTCTAAAATACAAAGTAGAACAATCATCCCATCTCCTCAGTTTTACACTATTTTTATACTTCTGTTTTGGAAGAACAAACAATAAAGAGAGTGGAAGGAAATCTTTCCTCATTCTCATACATGTTTTTTGATTTCAGCTGATACACTTCAAATCAGGGGCAATAACATTCGAAACTCGGTGGGAACGTTCTTTTTTCAACAAATTATCTCCCACGTTAAGACGTTCTTTGTTTCATTGTGTATTTATTGGTTTGTTGTTTGTCGTTTTCAGGAATGAATGGTGATGATGGGGCGGAAGTCTCTCTGGAATTGGTGTGACGCTACGGAGCTCTCATAGGTCTATCGTCGTTTTCTGGTGACAGTGTGCTCTTCTAAGTCTAATCTGGTTCTGAAACCCGTCTTATTGATCAGCCGATGTTCCGATTTCTGCTCGTCAAAATGAGACTAATAATTGAAGTAAAATTAAAGGGGGGAAACAGAAGTCCTTTTTGTATGCATTTTAGGGCATTGAGAGAGAGACTCGTGACTCGTGACTCGTGACTTTAATGTGAGGCCATCAGCCTATTCAGATGAGTACGCAACAAGAAATATAAATCAATTTTATATAATTAGAACAAAATTTACCATAACTGCAACCAAAAATTCTTCCCTGACAGTATGTACATGCAGAATTCTATCTTAATTATACATTAACACTACTTGGTACATTCTTCCTTATGAACGTAATGTAAGTATATATATTATTATTTTAAAACTCATGATATTTATGCTGTTGATACTATCATACAAAACACATGTTTTCTATTTCATTACCCTCATCATATTTCGTTTACATATACAATGAAGACCTTTCTTCCCTGCGTCGTATGATTCTCCGGAAAGCCGTACTATTTTAAGCATCTTTTGTTTACATCAATTACGCATGCGCAAAATAAGCCTATCGCCCTCTCCGGTGCAAAGGTAAACCCCGAATCTTGGGTCTACATGACAAAGCTGCCATGCTAACCTTTGACACTCAGAGTGTGTTCTTCTGTGGTCGTGTTCGTGTGGTGTTGGACTTGTGTTGTTTATATTCGTTGGATTTAGCAGCCCCATGGGCATTGGAGAGAGAGAGAGAGAGAGAGAGAGAGAGAGAGAGAGAGAGAGAGAGAGAGAGAGAGAGAGAGAGAGAGATTTTCTGTTGGTATTCAATCATCAAAACGAAATCTGATAACATGAAGAAACGACTGGATGGGCATTGCTGTGCCTACTGGAGAGGATGGTCAAGCACCCTGTGTTGTGACTCGCAGTCATTTTAGGGGGCTTAGTAGGTGGTGCTTTGCGTATGCGGGATTGCAACGGGTATCACAGAACATCACTAAAGTAATTCACCACCTGTTCAGTATCTTCTCCTAGCCTCATTGAGAGTAGGCATAGAGTAGATAACTCCCTAATGACTGCTGGCACTGTGACCTTCACAGAAAGGTCCAGGGAATGCTGTTTGTAGGACAATGGCATGGGCGTAATGCCAGGAATGGGGCATTAAGATGGGCAGAAATAATAAGGAATCAATGTGCTTCAAAGATGTTGGCAGCATTCATTAATCTTAAATAAATGTTAGCGAACCGCCCAGAGAACGTGGACAAACGAGTCACAAGACGAAACACAACGCGTTTTGACCTCTTAGGTCTTCATCAGGTGAGACATTAACGAATAAAACAATGAAAATTCACTTAGCTTTGATCGCTTCAGATCAAGCATTCATTAAAATAAAAACAAACCGGACCAGCACCATGGTGTGTGTCCTACAATCATCAGTAAAGAATGTCATCTTCTCAGATTAAGAATGTCAGATTCTGTGGTAAATATGTATCTTTTTATATCTTGGAGCTTCCTTGAAGACAGTTGAAGCAATTGTTTCTGAGATGTGCCTGGATATCTTTTAAATCCTACTTTTCTGAACTTTTACAAGCCTTGCAAAAAAAAAGCTGATTTGCTGTAACATTCCATCCGATTCTTCCAGTCAGAGGATGTGTCTACTGGTGCTGTATTGAACAAGGGTACGGCATCATAAAAGACATCCCTTCCTGTTCTCTCTGACTGCCACTCAGGGCACATCTCAATTGATCTTGCATTGTACACGACGCATTTCATAATTAAAGACAGGGGTTTCTGTCCTTTCTTGCCGCTAGCCCTTAAACACGACATGTATCTCATTTGCGTGAAGAAATTCGGTGTGTTTAGGTGGAGAGAAGCCGAAGCAGCGACTTTGTCTTTGAAGCTTTCTCTCTCTCTCTCTCTCTCTCTCTCTCTCTCTCTCTCTCTCTCTCTCTCTCTCTCTCTCTCTCTCTCCTAACTTCAAAGCTGTCCAAAGAATATTCTCCTTAGATCTTGGTTTACACTGTGTTGGTCGGTGGGTACCTCCTCGCTGTGCGTAAGTAACATAGGGCCTTTTTCTCTGCCTTTTGATCATCACTGTGTCTTGGCAAGGTCTCAAACACTGCTACAGCGCTGGCTTTATACACAACACTAGTACACAATTCGGTCTTGGGAAAGAAACCCGACTCATTTCTTGGACAAACAACGTAGTAGGGTATTGACCCGTCTTTCCTACAATCATTGGTTAGAGAACAATTTGTCCTAAATAGCGGTGAAAATAGAACCTTCAGATAGAGCCATTGGTCCATAAGGTCAGAGAGTGCATTCACACATCTGGTACAGGAACCTGGCCGTACAAGAGATGCACACTATTCGCCATACGAAGAGGGCGGAAGTCATCAGCTAGTGATAATGTGCAATTATCATTCGAACGGTAATTGTAAGTTCTCCGGGAAGCTGGAAGAAATCTGGTTGAAATCTGACATATAATAATGCTTGTGATTGCAACAAAGCAGAAAAAATCCTTCATTCTTTTCGTTTTCATTTGTGCAATGCCAAATGCCACCTCCTCTCTCTCTCTCTCTCTCTCTCTCTCTCTCTCTCTCTCTCTCTCTCTCTCTCTCTCTCTTCCTCATACCTTCTACCTTAGCACAAAGCAGAGTCTGATATACTGGAGTCCCTCTGCGTGGAGACAGAGGCAACCAAGAGTTCAAGACGACGTGACAAACAACTCACCTTTGGAGTTTGCAAGTGTCCACTCCTATCCTTTCTCTTCTCACTTCATCCTCTCCCATTCAGCCCGCCACTCCCATCCTCCATTTCTCTCATCAAGAAGAATTACTTGTCCATTGACCCGTGATCACTTTGTCCCCCGCATATCCTCTCTGCGCGGCCTTCCTTCTGTGTCTGTAAAGGAAACGAAGAGCTGGTCAGTGACCAAGTCATCGGCCTCACGTCCTCTCTGTGTAGTCATTGTTCTATGTCTGTAGAGGAAACAATGTATTGGTGTGAATGCGGCGGATTCCAACAACCGTTTTTTTTTCCTGTTGCTATAAATTCATTTCAATTTTGACATGCACGCACACACAGAAACGCACTCAAGCACACCGAGTTTACATGGGTAAGTGTGGGTCAGTAACAGATAAAAGACAATGGGAGGATGGAGGTCCCGCTATAAAAAAGGAGGGGGGGGGGGGTTGAGGGGGGAATGAGGGTTGGTGGATCCAGGTTAAAAATCATGTTACGTATGGACCGCCATTTATCACTCAACCAAAAGACTAGCAATCAGACCACCAGTTAAGGCTTAGTGGTAAAGAGAGTTAGTACATGCCCTGATTCGAGCCACAGACTAAGGAAACTCTCGCTTCACATACGTCTGCGCTGTCTACTTGGCCACATTTCCACAAATCCATGCTGTGATGCTTCGATCAGTTATAAATGGCATTTCTGCCTTCTGGCAACTTTCTACAGGGACATCGATGTTTCCTTCCTACGGCTCTGTTAGGGTCTTTGCTTGTTGTCCTTTTCACTTCTTTTTGCAATTCCTGATGTGTCTTCTGGCTCTATTCATGTTTGTTGTGATTCTTCAAATAATTTCTACCCACTGTTTGTTCTTTTCTATACGTTTCTCTTTCTTGAAAACCTTTCATTTTCTTCATTATTTAAACCATTTTAGGGATGTGTGTGTGTGTGTGTGTGTGTGTGTGTGTGTGTGTGTGTGTGTGTGTGTGTGTGTGTGTGTGTGTGTGTGTTTCTTTTCTCTGTCTCTATTCTATTTATCTATCTGCATACCCATGCATTGACATATTTACAGACAGACAAAGAGAACACACACGTACATATAGACACAGACACAGGCATACGCACACTCATGTGTTCACTCCCGTGCAAATAAGAGTAAAGATACGTACAGATAATCTATCTATCACTATCTATCTATCTATCTATTATCTATCTATCTATATCTATCTATCTATCTATCTATCTATTATCTATCTATCTATCTATTCACGCACACATATCTACATCTATATCTATCTATATATCTCTCTCTATCCACACATGTGCACACACATAGGTAGATAAATAGTTAGATAGACAGATAGATAGACATCTCTTAAATGTAAAGTGCATGGAAGGAAAACCATTTGTGCTAAACATATGAAGAAGACCATCTCCTTTTATAAAATTTAAACTCAAGTCGATTTCTTTTCTGTTGAGTACTTAACATGACCTTGCTGCTTAGACTATGACGAGCAGTGGATAATCATTCATACGCATGTGATAACAAAAATAATGCTGATATATTATTCCAATACAGACTACTGTCGAGTGATAAATTACTGGGCAGATTTTTTTTAGTAGTATTATTACATTTGGGGTGTTGCGCTGGCATTGCGTTCGCGTTTTGTAAATGTTGAGTGGAGTTTGTCATATGGTGACAGCCATGAACGGACTTTTTCCTTTAAACAATATGAAAAGTAACTTCTCTTTTTAGAATTTGATCAAACTTCTGCTGGACACGATTTTCCTTTCTTCACAGTCAGATGGTTATTGGACCAGGTGCGAGATTAGACTTGTTTCAGCACATCTATACTACTGTGTATGATTGATGGCAGCGCTAGGGAGATCTATGTCTGAAGACAGACAGCTAGGAGTATCTCTGACTGGAGATAGAGAGCTGAGAACAGATATCTAGTGAGACCTTTGAGGCCAGAGAGTAAGGGATATCTATGACTGAAGACAGAGAGCTGGGGAGATGTCTGACTGAGGATGGAGACCTAGGGAGATCTTTGACGCAGGACGGAGAGCTCGGGAGATCTCTTACGGAGGACAGAGAACTAGGGAGATTTCTTACTGCGGACGGAGAGCCAGGAGATCTCTGACTGAGGATGGAGAGCTAGGGAGATCTCTGACGGAGGACAGAGAGCTAGGGAGATCTGTGACTGAGGACGGAGAGCTAGGGAGGTCTCTGACGGAGGACAGAGAGCTAGGGAGATCTGTGACTGAGGACGGAGAGCTAGGGAGGTCTCTGACGGAGGACAGAGCTAGGGAGATCTGTGACTGAAGACGGAGAGCTAGGGAGGTCTCTGACGGAGGACAGAGAGCTAGGGTGATCTGTGACTGAAGACGGAGAGCTAGGGAGATCTGTGACTGAGGACAGAGGGCTAGGGAGATTTGTGACTGAGGATGGAGAGCTACGGAGATCTCTGACTGAGGACAGAGGGCTAGGGAGATTTGTGACTGAGGATGGAGAGCTAGGGAGATTTCTTACTGCGGACGGAGAGCTGAGGAGATCTCTGACTGAGGACAGAGGGCTAGGGAGATCTGTGACTGAGGACAGAGAGCTAGGGAGATTTCTTACTGCGGACGGAGAGCTGGGGAGATCTGTGACTGAGGACAGAGGGCTACAAAGATCTGTGACTGAGGACAGAGGGCTAGGGAGATCTGTGACTGAGGACAGAGAGCTGGTGAGATATGTGACTGAGGACAGAGGGCTAGAAAGATCTGTGACTGAGGACAGAGAGCTAGGGAGATATGTGACTGAGGACAGAGAGTTAGAAAGGTCTGTGAGTGAGAACAGAGAGCTAGGGATATCCGTGAGTGAGGACAGAGAGCTAGGGAGATCTGTGAGTGAGGACAGAGAGCTAGAAAGATCTGTGAGTGAGGACAGAGAGCTAGAAAGATCTGTGAGTGAGGACAGAGAGCTAGGGAGATCTGTGACCGAGGACAGAGAGTTAGGGAGATCTGTGACTGAGGACAGAGAGCTAGGGAGATCTGTGACTGAGGTTAGAGAGCTAGGGAGATCTGTGACTGAGGACAGAGGGCAAGGGAGATCTCTGGCTGAGGGCAGAGAGCTAGGGAGATCTATGACTGAGGACATAGAGCTGGGGAGATTTGTGACTGAGGACAGAGGGCTAGGGAGATCTGTGACTGAGGACAGAGAGCTAGGGAGATATGTGACTGAGGACAGAGGGCTAGAAAGATCTGTGACTGAGGACAGAGGGCTAGAAAGATCTCTGACTGAGGACAGAGAGCTAGGGAGATCTGTGACTGAGGACAGAGGGCAAGGGAGATCTCTGGCTGAAGACAGAGAGCTAGGGAGATCTATGACTGAAGACAGAGGGCAAGGGAAATCTCTGGCTGAGTACAGAGAGCTTGGGAGGTCTCTTCCTATAGACAGAGAATTAAGGAGATCTGTGAGCGAGGACAGAGACCTAGGGAGATCTGTGACTGATGACAGACAGCTAGGGAGATCTCTTCCTACAGACAGAGAATCAAGGAGATCTCTGACTGAGGACAGAGGCCTAGAATCTCCCACAGCCATGTTTGTCATAGCACTTCTATATCCTGCTGCCATGACACGATGATTTCTATGAAGTGGTATGGGAACATGGGTGCTGTTGTTCAGACAGTCAGAAATCAGATGTGATAGTGCATAAATCTGTCCAACGTCCTTTTCTGGCCAGCGGATACATTGCCTGCACGTTGAGGTCACTGTTGATCCCTGTACCTGAAGGCTCTTAGTAAGTGCAATCGTCTTAAGGTTTTCGTGTGTTTGATTCTATTGCGCATATCTTATGCAACTGTAATGGGCTGGACAAAGATAAAAAAAACATTAACAAACAATGAGGATATAATATACAATCGACACTGCAATAAGTGACCAAAATAGCATAGCTGCATATTAAAACCTCTGGACAGAAAGAAAGCGCAAATCACAGTTGTTTTAAAGTTACCGTCTTTACAGATATTATTATAGTGCATGCATGACAAATAAATAGTGGCATAAATATTTGCTGTTGTGGCATTGCCTTATCGTATGTTTGGCAGCAGGTTTGTTTCAAACACAATTACCAACACACAGTTTCACTGTCCATTCACAAGCGCTGCTGCTTCAATGCACCATGCAATGTGACACACGTCAGACATAAATTCTTCAATAAAGATGAGTTCTGCATTCATGTTGGAACAAAGTTTACTGCTGCATGGGGATCCACATGAATCATTCAGGCCAAGAAAAGAATGTAAGTTGACAGAACCGTAGTCTGTTGGCGTTGTTGCTATGGGAGTTTGGGACGGAAAAACCAATTTCACTGGCACGGAACAAGAGTGATGGAGAATTCCCCCTGTGGCAGTTTGTTCGCCTCAGGTTCAGTGAAAAGCAGCAGTGCATTGTTTCTTTTCTCAGTCTGTGTGTCTGTGTGTCTGTCTCTCTGACTCTCTCTCTATCTGTATGTCTATTTGTCTGTCTGTCTGTCTGTCTGTCTGTCTGTCTGTCTCTATCTGTATGTCTATCTGTTTGTCTGTCTGTCTGCTTGTCCGTCCGGTCATCAGCCTTCTGCCTGTCTGCCTCTCTCTCTCTCTCTCTCTCTCTCTCTCTCTCTCTCTCTCTCTCTCTCTCTCTCTCTCTCCAGAAAATTACTTATCTGGCTGCACCATGTTCACTTTGTACATTGAAATGGACTGTTCGAAAAAAAAAATCAGAGAATTTAGACAAGTCTTGACACGTCTGATTGATCTATTTGAAGTGTATCGCTCTGTTTTGTCGAGTTCCAACACACACACACACACACACACACACACACACACACACACACACAACACACTTAAAACTTCCCTTAAATATCCTCACGGCCTGTTCACACACTGCACTCGATCGATGTTTTCCTGTTGGTGTCGACGACAATTCTTGGTGAAAATTACTGTGTTCGCGATTCGAGGTAAAAGTTTCTCAAGTTTTGTTAGAATCGTGGGACAATTTCATATCAGAGACATTTCCATTGCTATGTCTTCCGAGAACAGAGCTTCATTCCATTTAAACTTGAGGTCAGGACCTAGGACTAGATAGGTATGTCAGAAAAAAGTGCTGCTGTGTTGGCACAGTGGCCTTGAAGTCATGTGACCTATTTTCTCCCACATGGTGTATGATTACACCATCGAGGTCGCTCCACACTCATTGCTAAAGGTTATTAGATGCCTTTATGGCGTTGTCAACATTTTATCTTTCATCTGTGTGCAGTCTGTTTTTGCAACTCGTTCAGTAGCATATGAAACACTGCAGTGTTCAGAATTAGGGGCAAAAAATATAGTGCAGTTTACAGTCAGGTGAAGAATGACATCATTGTCTTTATAAGAGAAATTCTTTATATATCATAATGCGAAGTTTGATGGCGATCAGTGATTCAACACATACGTTGATTCGTTCACCATTTTTGAAGGCATCTTGCAGCGATCACCTATCGCCGAGTTGTGCCCAATAGTGAAGAGTTGTCAGGGGAACTGACTCGATCGTGGATGAGCTGCAGTTATTCCACTTGTTGATAATTATTTCTATCTCTCTTTTGCGAAGATTTAAAGACAAAAGCAACTCTTGATACATCTTGTCCATTGGTGTTTTTTGACAGAACTTTTTTCGCGCTTTTCAATTGAACTGCATTCAGATCGATGGAAACTGATTTTGTTAATTTTTTATTTTTACAACATGCAAAAGATATTCACAAAGTGGAACCTACCCTTAAACAAATTGATTTTTTTTAAAGATAAAGAATGGGTGTGTTGCAACTCATCCGATATTACGCATTATTGTCGATCAATTCAGAAATCTGAAACGGTGTTTGGCAACCAAATGACACATACACAAATTGTGTGATGATTGCGGGGGGTCTTTTGAAAACACTTGAATAATGCAGTCTGCCAGAAGCTTCCAGAAACTGTTCTTTTAATGTTCAGAGTATTTGACTGGCTATAATATTGTATGGCATCAGTCCTTGTAAAAACGTTCCCTACATTTTGATTTGCCTTAACATTCCTGGATAGTTCATGATTATTGATTGGTTAAGCCCACCTGTCTTTCCTCAACTTTCGATTTAATGATCTTTAACTAGTTGAGAGAGAGAGCATGTTCGTGTTGTGTAATCGATGTGACGGTCATTGAGTATAAATTTGAAGATGTTCTGCTATAATTCAGCTATAATTCAAATCTTCGAACTTGTGACCAGCGTTGACCTATTCTCTATCTGGATCAATTTTACCTGAAATCAGAACCGAAGCTTATGCCCACCTACCTTCGCTCACCATCCAACTCACTGAGATGTCAAGTAACAGGGGTACCATTCCTCTTAGTTGGTAACAGGGGCCAAATCTATGAAACCTTTCCGTACTTCTAGGATAGATATTTCTGTCAGAAATCTTTCCGCAAGACACTTAGTTCAACAAACCATTCAGCAAACCACCGGCTTCGAATTCGCATCAGACTCTGTGCACAATGCAGGCAGGATTCAATTTGTCGGTGAAGTGCAGTTTACACCTCTCCTCTCTGCAGATCGAGGCGGGCTGTTTTACTTTAGTAACGGATGGACAGAGGATTTCTCTCTGTTAAACAAACTGATCTCTACACAAAACTTGACACCCTTTCATCAATATTCATGAAATGTGTAGGAAAGAGGCCCTGAAGATGAACTTCATCAATATTCATGAGAGAGGTGGGACAAGAAGGATGGATGGGGTGGGAATGTATTTGGTTGAGGAGGTTGGTTGCGCAGTTCCAATGAGAGGATGTGCAAACTGTACATTTAAGCATCCCATCCCTCTTCCCGTTTTCCTTCGAAAGAATACTTGTCTTGACCTAACATTGCCCAAAGGAAGGGCCTGGAATCCGAAACATTGGTAAAGTGTTGCAACCGAGTTCCATGTCTCCACGCCAACGTACCGGTTATTTTGTAATACTGTTTAAAGAAGTTTAGTCGACAGGTCCTTATTAATTACTTAATAGCTTTCTAAAGCGACAAAGTATAGCAATAATCCCATCGGAGAATATTCTTTCTCTAATGAATTATCTTGCATGTTCAAACGGAAAACATTTTTTTTCTATCGTGTATTTACTGAATTGTTATATATCATATCCAGAAATGGATGGCGTGTATCTGAGGTGGAAGACTTTCTGGACACTGTTTGATGCTACAGAGCTCTCACAGTGTCATCATGGTTTTATGGCA
>CM065714.1:63353055-63368055 GCA_033310375.1 Conus canariensis | reverse complement strand
ATGACGTTTACCTGACGAAGTCGTGACCGAGCAAACTGCACTCAGTCACACACACACACACACACACACACACACACACACACACACACACACACACACACACACACACACACACATATATATATATATATATATATATATGCATAAATACTTTTGTCGATATCTCATAAGTCAAAAGGTTTGGAAAAAAGATACGTTGTGGCTATTTTGTGCTGTTTGCTTCATGCTTGTTCACTTTCCTCAGTCTTGGTGTGGCTCTTTCAAGTTTTAAAACAACATGCCTGCAGCAAGAGAAGGTAACATATCAATGTTAGAGTTTGGGTGTCACACCTTTTCTAAATAAAGTCCAGAAAGAAGACAGCTTGACAATGTAGCGGTCATTTGCTCAGTTTTCGTATCCTGGTATCCTCTTTTGCGAGTGATGTATTTTTGATCATTTTGCTGCTGGTACGTTGCTTTGTTGGATGTTTTGATAATCGAATTGTTTCAAACGCAATGATCCTGATAAAGTTTGATGAACAAGTGAAAGTGCTTCTTCAGTGCAGTGTGCTTTGTGACAAACGACAGACATACATTCTTCAACAACGAACATCTTTACATCACATAGAGACAGGATTTATTGCACGCTCAGGAGCCACACGAATCGTTCAGGTCAAGTCAAAGAATGTACGCTGAGAGGACTATAGTGTGTTGGGAACGTCGTGGCGAGAGTTCAGGGAATAAATTCTAATTTTCTCAGCAAGGGACAAGAGTGATGGAGAATTCCGTCTGGCAATTTGTCAGCCTCAAATTCAGCAGTTGGCAACAATGCGTTGTCTCAAGCCCCCCCCCCCCCTCTCTCTCTCTGGTATGTGTGTGTGTGTTTGTGTGTGTGTGTGTGTGTGTGTGTGTGTGTGTGTGTGTGTGTGTGTGTGTGTGTGTGTGTGTGTGTGTGTGCGTGCGCGCGCGCGCTTGCTGTTCTGCTTTGCTTCACAGATGAAAAGAGGCGTTCTGTCCGTTCAAACACAATGATATAAAAAATTCACCCTCTTATCATTGTCCATAAAATGTGAAGGAAAGAAGTCCTAAAGATGCAGATCATCATTATTCATGAACAAGGTGTGGGACAAGAGATCTAGAAAATGGATGAGGAAGATGGGTGATTTTTTTTGTTGAAAAACCAGGATGTGCAATTCCTGTATAGGGAGGTGTAAGCTGCACATCTAACGGTTCCCATCCCCACTGCCGCTTTCTTTCTTTTTCTTTTGAAAGCATACATATCTTGGCCCAGTATGGCCCAAAAGAAGGGCCCATAATCTGAAACGTTGGTGTAGTGCTGCAACTGACCTTGCCTCCACTTCAAAGCACCAACCCTTTGAAATACTATTTTGTTTAAAGATGTATGGGCAACAGATACCACTGTTACAGTGCTGCAACTCATTTTGTCTCCACTCCAGGGCACCAACCCTTTGGTATATTATTTTGTTTAAAGATATCAAGTCAACATTTACTGTTGTTCTTACCTGTTAGTTTACTCCTGCCTAAAATACGAAAAGGAGCAATCATCTCATCTCCTCAGTTTCACACAGTATTCATATTACAGCTTTGGAAGAAGGAAAAGGATGTAAAAGGACATCTTTCACCATCCTCGTACTTCCTATCGTTTTCAGCTGATATGCTCCAAAATCTGGGAGAATGAAATTTGAACATCAGAAAGAATGTTCTTTCTTCATAAAGTTGCATGGCGCGTTTAAAGAAAAGTTTTTGTTTCATTGCGCTTTTAGTGATCTCTTGTGTGTTGTGTGCAGGAATAGATGTTGATGAGGTGATGGAGGGGTGGGGGGGGGGGGGGGGAGCGGGGGCGGGGGCGGAAGGCTTATCAGAAATGGTGTGATACATGTATAGTGCTTTATGTCTCGACAATCTTGCAGTTTGAATTCAGCGTAAAGCTCCAGACAGCGTTCTGATTCAGCCTCTGTTTTTCGTTTCCAAACTAAGTTTACTAACCACGTATTTTCCATGTCATTGAGTCTGTTTGCAATGAATCAGGTAAATAATAAATACGTTAAGAGTTAATTGCAGTAGAACTTGTTAGCACGGTCCTAAGGATTCTGTCTTTGATCATTCATCTGGGTAATAATAGTCATACTAGAACATGTTAGCTGGGGCTTATTGAATATGTTTTGAATAAATTAGACGGACAACAGACGATCCACAATAAATTTGTCAATTTGGAATTATTGAGCGGAGGATACATTATCTGTGCAACAAAAAAGTGAATTGTGGTGGTGCAGATTAGTTAAGCCATGCACCCAAGCACTGACAAGTGGGTAGTGACGTAGGTCAGGCGCCCTTAGTTTTCTTTCCAGATCATTCTTTCTATCTGTCTTTATTCTCATATTCATTTGTATGCCAGTAACACTTGCTCGCTCTAGTCTCATGGCGTAGCAGTTTTGGTGTAGCAACCAAAATTATCTCGGCAATGGAAGCATCAGTCAATTACATTGAAAATGACTCATTTACAGAACTGAATCCAGCGATATGGATCTTGAGGCGATTAATGAATATATTAACCTATATACGTATGCATATAAACAGACAGACAGACACAGACGCAGACAGACAGACAGACAGACAGACAGACACCCCCCCCCCCCACCACACACACACACTCCGTTGCACTTTCACACTCGCTCACAAACACATGGACGCGTAAACACGACAATCCTCACACAAGCACATCCTAGCTATCTTTTTGTCATCAACACTTAACCACCCCTAAAGCAATCAATTGTCTGGACACGCATTCCTCACAGAGAACAACGCCGCATAATGGATTACAATGTGGCCATTCAGCACAGCACGTGCGCCGCAGAGGACAATACCACGTCAGAAATAAACTACCGGATTAGGATGTCTCCACAGAGCGCGGCATGTGCGCTTCAGAAATGCACGCGGCCTGTCAATAGAGTTCGGGACAAATCAGCCTCATTTAGTTTTCCATTGCATTTTCTAGTTTATTTTCTCTTTCAGAAGGATGGATGCACTGGATCAGCGACGACATGACAGTGGTTAGCAAGGCCGTCTGCAGCTGGGGAGTTGATGCGTCGAATCCTCTCAGAATAGCCCAATAGCCCATAAGCGCGATAATTTGGCTCTGGTTCAGATTGGAACAGTCTCAAATTAGAAGACTGGGACCATACAATCGACTCTTGTTCATTTATTTATATACATCTCTGAATTTCTTGTAATGGACGTGTAAGTATTAGGGATCTGACTAACACTTGAGAATGATTTCAATGAAAGCTTACAGTTTACTGATATCACTGGGAAAAGGGATTGCATAACAGCTGCATCAGTTTCCACCTCAATCTCTATCCATGATCCCCCAAAAGGAATGTTGAATCATCTCAGACCTTCATGGCTACAAGGTGATCTACGTTTTCATTTTCCCTCCACGTTCGTGAAGTCTAATTTTAGGTTAAAAAAAAATTTCTTGTGCCAGCACCTTTCTGTGGAATGCTGTTAAATGAATGTGATGATAGTCTTTCTATGGACTCAGTCTATTCATTCAATCATTCTTCTTGACTAAGCATAGGCATTGTTGTGTTTTGTGAATGTGATGATAGTCTTTCTATGGACTCAGCTGCTCATGCAATCATTCTTCTTGACTAAGCATGAGGCATTGTTGTATGGCTCAGTCTATTCATTCAATCATTCTTCTTGACTAAGCATGAGACATTGTTGTATGGACTCAGTCTATTCATTCAATCATTCTTCTTGACTAAGCATGAGGCATTGTTGTATGGACTCAGTCTGTTCATTCAATCATTCTTCCTGACTAAGCATGAGGCATCGTTGTGTTTTGTGCACGCTGGATCAGAGCCAGTACTACTGAACATCACCAGAAGGGGCAAAGTGGCAGTGCAGTGCCTCCTCTGGTGTGTGGCTTCGTGCCGATCTGATTTTGATAGCTCCACGAGGACTGTTGGCTCTGGGGTTGAAAAAAAGAAAATCTGGTACTGCATGGGAGGGAGTGGGGTCAGAATGACAAGCTGCGTAAGGCAGGGTATTTTGGACAGCAATAAAAACAATAACCGAAGGAACAGCAACAACAACAGCCACAGGAACAACAGCAGTAGCCATGCCAAGGACGACAACAATAGCAACAACAACTGCGATGGACTGGTGCAGTGGAAGGGAGGCTGATCCTTCACCTCGAAAACCTATATGTAGCAGCTGTGTTGCAGCATCCACACATTTATATTTAAGGAAGTGGGCCGCTTATTTCGTCTCTTTCTGTACTTGATGCCGGGTCACGATAATGACGCGTATAGCTTTTCTTGTCAAAGGCTAACACTTACCAGCCCCCATCCCTCACAAGAAAAACGAAAGTTCTTCCACCCATGTCCTTTCGTTGGCAAATTCTTGTCGCCTCCTCCCCCATCCCCATTACTTACAAACTAACGAAGACAGAATGTTCTTCCTTCTTTTTACCCACATAAGTGTGTCAACAAAATGAAGTGTTTTCCTCCTCGCACATCTCCATTGCAATAGTAATTGCAACTGCTCCATGAGGTTCTGTTTTCTAGTTTTTGAGAAGTGGTGGCTATCTCATTTGATTCTGAACAAGTAGCAAGCCTCATACGCCTTCTCATTTTTGAAAAATCTCCAACCCTCTCCCCTACCCCTCATCTTCCTCTGTTGTCCTGCCTGCCTCCCCCTTTGCTTTTAACACATACATTTTCCTAAGGTGTGTGTGGAATTTGATATACTGAAAATCTGACAAGTTCTCTGTACCGTCTTTTAAGTTGACGAGGTACTGGCAAAGTAATATGGGAAACTTGTCAAGCCACAAGCTGGAATGAGGTAAGACATTAACCCCATGGATATGTCTCAATTAAAAGGTATCATTATTGCATAAATGAAGACTCATGCTTCGACCAGCTTCGTTGTAGTTTTAGCGTTGCTGATCTAGTCTAATATTTGGGCATAACGACGTATTAGTGAAGACATCCTTTGTCCAGCCAATTATATTTAATTAATTCTCTCTCTCTCTCTCTCTCTCTCTCTCTCTCTCTCTGTTTCTTCATGTGTATGTGTGGTGTGATTGTGTGTGTGTGTGTGTGTGTGTGTGTGTGTGTGTGTGTGTGGTGTGTGTGTGTGTGTGTGTGTGTGTGTGTGTGTGCATTTACTATTCTCCAGAAAAGAATAACCTGTGCTCTGTCTGAATAACTGCCTGTAATACTGTCTGTCTGCTACTGTCATTACCTCGGTATTTATTCCCAAAGTGTGGGTGCACAGTGCGTAAGTGTGTGTGTGTGTGTGTGTGTGTGTGTGTGTGTGTGTGTGTGTGTGTGTGTGTGTGTGTGTGTGTGTGTGTGTCCAGCTTTGCTCTGTCTGTTTCTTTGTCCATCTGTCTCCGTCTCTCTCTCTCTCTCTCTCTCTCTCTCTCTCTCTCTCTCTCTCTCTCTCTCTCTCTCTCTCTCTCTCTCTCTTTCTCTGCCTTAGCGCGAAACAGAGTCTGATAAACAGGATTTCCAGCTGTATGGAAACAGTGGCCACCAAGAAGAATTCTTGACAACATGACATACAACTCACCTCTGATGTTTGCACGAGTCCTCCTCTATCTTCTCTCCTCTCACTCAGTCCTCCACTATTCCCGCCCTCCACCCCCCCCCCCGCCCCCTCGCCAGACCATGCTTCTTGCATTTCTCTCGTCAAGAAAAATTGCTTGCGGATCTCGACCAGTGACCACTTTGTCCTCCTCATGTCATTTCGGTGGTGTGGCCATCCTTCTGTGTCTGTGAAGGAAACAAAGTGCTGGTCAGTGACGACGTTGTCTGACCCACGTCCTCTTTGTTAGTCATTGTTCTATACCTGTTAAGGAAACAGTGCATCCATCAGGACTGGGTTTGAGCTGAAGCAGTGTGGATGAGGCGATATCCGACCAGCGTTTGTTTTTTTCTCTTTGCTATAAATCCATGACACACACACACACACACACACACACACACACACACACACACACACACACACACACACACACACACACACACACACACACAAGTATACAGACATTCATCATCGTCCAGTTGACGTCCACAGTCATCATGTTGACTATTCTGACGTTAAAATACATTACATAGGTGAGTGTGGGTCAGCTACAGATAAAAACACAATGGGGAAAATAGGAGAATGGAAGACCTACTGTGAAACAAAAGAAGACGGGGAAAATTTGAGGTTGCTGGATAAAAAGAAAAACAACATGTTTAATGTAGTACTGTGATTTATCACTCATCCTATAGACTAGCATACCAATCTCACAACCAGAAAAGGGTTATTGGTAAAGAGAGTTAGTACTTGCCCTGCTCGAGAGTCGAGCCACAGACCGCGGATAACCTCGCTTCATTGACGCCTGCGCTGTCCACTGGGCCACCTTTCCACACCTTGGTGCTTCGTTTGGTTATAAATGGCATTTTCGCCTTCTCGTGATTTTCCACCGGAACATTGATGCTTCCCCCCCCCCCCCCCCCCGCCCACTGCATTTTTGCTTTTTTTGTTCGTTGTCCTTTTTTTTAAAAAAAACTTTTCCCCCTCAATGTCCAATTTGTCTTTAGGGTCTCTTCATGTCTGTGATTTTTCATGTGAATTCTACACCTTGTTTGTTCTTTTATACACGTTTGTCTTTCAAGAGAGCACTTTCAGTTGGCTGATTTAAAAAACAAATGCCATTTGAAGGATGAATGTGCCCCCCCCCTACCCCCCGCCCAACCGTATTGTATTTATTTTTCTGTATGCGTTCCGCACACATGTGTGCACAGACTTACAAATAGACAGACAAAGGAAGCACACACATACATATGGACAGACACAGACGTACATACGAACACTCATGTGGGCGTGCATGAGCACATAACAGTTAACATACATACATGGTATTTCATGTATATCTATATCTATCTCTTTTGGCTGGTGACATCTTTTGACCTCCCTTGCATCCTTAAATGGATCCTTAAGCACAGGCTTAAAGATTTTCCTCAACATTTTATGCTGTTTATATAATGATTTTAGTTTTTCAGCAACTTATTTCCTTACCACAATTTCTTATGGTTTCACTTTTCTACCCTCCACTGGCTGCTTTGGGGTGCTGTTGGATTGTGTTTTTGAACCGTTGGTGTCGGAATACCACAGAACTTTAGACTATGGTGTATCTCCATTTAATGCCAAGGGGTAGAGAGACAATCAGCCGTGTCTCCCTGATGAGTCTGATCCAGCGAACGAAAGGCATCGGAGCAGGTACTGTGTGCGATTCTGTCATCAAGATGGATTACGATGGCTTCATAGTGAAGGATTTCATATTTACACTTCCCTGATTTTCATTATCGTTTTCTTTCCTACCTCGTCCCTACCCCCTCTAACTTTGACAGTGAGACTACGGAGATTTCGTGCTGACGACAGAGAGTTAGAGAGACTTCTAACCGCCTTCCTCGTCATTGCATTCTTGCGTTCTACTACCAGAAGAAAATAATGGTGAGAACAAATTGGTTGTTGCTTGTAAATTTGTTTGATCAGACTTCCACAAATCCGAAAATTAAATGCATGAACATTCTTTTGTTCAACATATACATTGCTTGTAAAGGATGGCAACTGCGGTTCCTCTGAATTAAACACTGTTTTGAACACACAGAGGTGTCAAGTGGTTTGTGTTTTCATACTGATTACAGCTCGTACAACAGTGAAGGGCCACGCTTATGTTGAAAACATTTAGAGAACAAATACCAAATTGTCAACACATCCAACACATTACATGACCCAAAATACCTCATCCACAAAATAAAATCTATGCAAAAGAGAGTTGAGTAAACATGACAGTGGCATCTCAAAATTTTCTTCACAACCAAACCGTAACATTAATAATTGATTTGCATTTGCCGCAGGAACGTTGCTTTGTTACTTGTTTGACAATGGGATTTGTTCCAAATACTAAATTTTCAAACAAAGATTCACGATCCAGTCAGAAAGAAAAGATCTGCTACCTCCATGCAAGGTGCAGTGTTATGCACGCCAGGAATACATTCTTCAATACAGATTTACGCTTAGTAAAGAATAAGGTTTTTGCACGCATGGGAACCACACGAATCATTCTGGACAAGGAAAAGAATGTAAGCTGACAGTACCGTGGTGTGTTGGCGTTGTTGATAGGGGAGTTTGGGGGAGAAAAGCGAGCAAGGGACAAGAGTGATGGAGAATTCCTTCCGTGGGAAATTGTCAGCCCTAGATGTAGTGAAAAGCAATAATGTGTCGTTCCTTCAACTTGAATATTCTCTCTCTCTCCCCACGCACACACACACAACACACACACCACGCACGCACGCACGCACGCACCACACACACACACACACACACACACACACACACACACACACACACACGTCTGTTAAAATTGAGTCGACTGCTTTTTTTTTTGCATCTACTCAAGTTGTCCATTTCTCCATCTCATAATGCTTATAAACACAGAGAAACTGTTTACTTCTTGAGAATGTGCAAAGTGATTTGCATTTCGTTTTCTGCGATATACATTGACTTTACGTGTTTGGTACTCTTGACATATTCGTCGACCCATGAACAAGGGGGCTATGGCCTATCAAAAGAATAAACTGTTTGTTTTACCCTTTATCCTCCCACACGCCCTCCCTATTTTCTCTGTCCCACCATATTCCCCTCTTTAGCCTATTTTACCTTTCATCCCCCATCCTCATTGTCTTTGTCCTACCCCCATCCCGTTCCTCTTCCATTTCCCCCTTCATCTCCCTCTTATTGTTGCTGCCCTCTTATCTGTTTTCTCTTCCAGCGCACATCCGCTTATTGCAACAAAGAAACAATATGTGTGTACGATTACCTCAGTCTGAATCTCTGTATGTCTGTCTGTCTGTTCCACACCGGAAAAATGTTTATCAGGCTGCGCCATACACACTTTGCACATGGAAGTGAACTGGACTGAAGATGAATGAAATCAAGTTCAATAGAACGAGTCTTATTTGTCTCCTTGGGGAACATCTTTCTCTTTTGTCCAGTTTAACCATACATACCATACATACATTATAAACTACCTTAACTACTCACACGTCCTGTGCCCCCTCCTCCCTTCCCCTTGCCCTGCCTTCCCCGTCAATCAGCGTTTTAGTTCCCGGATGGAGCTTATCTCTTAGTGAAGATGACTATATTTACGATTCTAGATAATGCTTCTCACCTCCATGAGAATTATGGGGACATTTAATGTCGGAAGGTCCATCACTCTGCCTTCCCTATACACAGTCCAGTTGCAGTTAGGATTAGGACCAGAATCGATGATTTTGTAGTGGATAATATGATAAAAGAAAACGTCACGAGAATATTCAAATCAATAAATATTCACAAAGCGTAGCTTAACCTTTCACAAACCGATCTTTTTTGAAGGAGCGGCAATGCAAAAACGAATCTTTACGTAATTCTGTAAGACATCTCTCTGAAAGAATTTTCTCTGTAATTACATAAGAAATCTTTGCTTTAGAAATCTTTCTGCACTCTTACCGCAAACCACAGTCTTGGAATTCCCATCAGAACTCCACGCAGCTTTCTAGACAAGGCAGGCAGAATTCTGTGTTTGATTGCAATGTAGATCTTTACTGTGGATGAAGGCTGGCTGTTACACTTCGGCACCAAATAGAAAGTAGTGTTTTCACTGCTAAACAAAGTGAGCTGCAGACAAACTGAACACCCGTTCACCAATAGTGATGAGATGGGTGGAGAAGAGGTCCAGAACATGAAGGTCATCAACACAGAACACTGTGTCTGGAAACTGAAATGGAAGGGGTGAGTTTTATGTGCTTGAACAGCCTGGTTGTGCTGTTCCAATGCGGGAAGCTTGCATTGTTCCTCCCATACCTTGTCCTTTGAAAGTAAATGCGCTTCGCCCCTACTCTTCCCAGAAGAAGTTCCTGATCTAAAACGTTGCTGTAGTGCTACAGCTGATCTTCATGTCTCCATTCCAAGGTACCAGTCCTTTTATACCACAAGATCTGAAGAACTGCTATTCTTCAACTGGGCAATAGTCTTCTCTTAAAATGCTGTATATAGTCATCATCTCATTTCTACCCATTTTCACATTATTTCTATTTTGTGTGAAAAGAAGGAAACAGCTGACGAAAGAATCAGCCTCCCCCACCCCCCTTCTTCGATCCCCACCCCCATTCTCTTCAACTGATACAGCCAAAGTTGGGAAATTGACACTCCAACGTAAAAACAACGGTCTTTCATTAACAAAGAAAATTCTGTGTTTAAAGCAAGCCAGGTTCTTGTTTCATTCTGCATGCTACTAATTTGGTGTATGGAGTGTCACTGGTGAGGGGCAACACCGCCAATGGGTTCAAAACGTTCAACTGCAGATTCACAGCAGATTAACTTGAAACAGACACAACATTGATGCAAATGCAAAAATGAAAAATGTAGCAACAGGAGTTTAATGAATGAAGTTCAGTTGAAATGAAATGAGCTCTACTGAGTGTGTGCAGAAGGTAAAAGTGGAAACAGCACTGATAAAGTATAGAAACATGATATGTAAATGAAATGAATGGATTAAACATACTGAAGATGAACTATGGATACTAAGCCGCACGTTTGCCATGGCATGCTCTGTGTTCAAATTTGCACATGCATCCTGCTGCTAAACAGATCTTATTCGAGCAGAAAGTGCGAAATAAACACGACACTGACATTGCTGTAAAGTCTAGCCCATGACCTAGGTGTGGTGTTATTTATATTTTACCAGGCTTCACGCTATGGGGATCGCTAGTTATTTTTGTAGGAGTATTTCCTTTTCTTTGCTGCCCGTTTGCGATGGATCGTGTCAGTAAAACGAGAGTTGAGTGTTGTGAGCAAGAATGGATGGCAATGGCGAGACGGAAGACTTTCTTGAAGGGGTTTGACGGTAGTGAACTCTCACAGTTCTGCCATTGTTTTCTGATGTGTGTGTGTGCGTGCGTGCGTGCGTGCGTGCGTGCGTGAGTGCTTGTGTGTGTGTGTGTGTGTGTGTGTGTGTGTGTGTGTGTGTGTGTGTGTGTATGGGGGTGTGAGTGTAAGTGTGTGTGTGTGTGTGTGTGTGTGTGTGTGTGTGTGTGTGTGTGTGTGTGTGTTTCTTACCGTCAGCCTATGTTCTGTCTTCTGCTCTTGAAGTCAGACTGACTGGGGGAGGAGAGATGGAAAGCCTATACTACGGCTTTGATCTGTTGTGTTCAAAAGTAATCATCTGAAAGGAAATTTCGGAAATAAGCTAGACAAAAGGAAGAGAGAGAGAGAGAGAGAGAGAGAGAGAGAGAGAAAAGAGAGAGAGAGTACGTGTGTGTGTATGTGTGTGTGTGTGTGTGTGGTGTGTGTGTGTGTGTGTGTGTGTGTGCGTGTGTGGGTGCGTTCGTGTGTGTGTGTGGTGTGTGTGTGGTGTGTGTGTGTGTGTGTGTGTGTGTGTGTGACAGAGACAGAGACAGAGAAAAAAGAGAGAGAGAGAGAGAGAGAGAGAGAGAGAGAGAGGATGGAGAGAGAGGTGTGTGTGTATGAGAGAATGAAGAGAGAGAGAGAAAAAGAGAGAGAAGAGAGAGAGAGAGAGAGAGAGAGAGGGGAGAGAGAGAGAGAGGGAAGGAGGGAGGGAGGGAAGCAGACAGAGACAGAGGCAGAGACAGGGACAAAGGGAAAAAGATACACAGAGAAAATAAAATACGAGAATGAGACATTCACACTGACAAAAAAAAACACAACACCAAAACCAAAAAAAAAAGAAAAAAAAAAAGAAAAAAAAAGAAAGAAAAGAAACTGCTGGGCAAAAATCGCTCGGAGTTTTACTCAATTCCTCCGAGCGTTTCAAAACTGTGGCAGTGACAGCTCTGGCAGGCATCAGAGAGTTCTCCTGTCATGGAACGAAGGAGAGACACTGCAGTGGTGAAGAATCGTGTGAGCGGTGTTCAGTGAGTTTTGTTCCCAATCAGCATACGGAGCACATCAACTTATCCATTAAGCTCACCCTCACGAAGGTGCCGCCAAATCTATCCAATCGTTCGGTCACGTTATTAATTTATTTTCATCCCCTGCACAATCAAGGGCCTACATAATCTTTCTTTCTCTCTGTCTGTCTCTGTATCTGTCTGTTTGTCTGTCTGCTGTCTGTCTCTTTCCGTCTCTCTCTCTTCACGGATTGATGAAAATGTGCTTGCAACATTAAGAGACACATGCATTTGCCTCTTCATTACCAACAAAATGGCACTTTTTCAAACTTCACCATTTTTGGTAAATTTCCTGAGTTTTAGCATGAAACTTTGGGAGCTACAGCGAGCAAAACGACTCCATGAAAATGTGGAATGAGAATCTGACCATTTATCTCTGAGAATTTTAGGTTCCTTGTAAGATTTAAGCAAACCAAAGTAGTCCTCTCTTTTCCAAAGTTAAATAGGCCGTGTTCGACAGATCAAAATCATTGATATTTTCTTTGCCCCAACAGGCGCAAGACCAGGTCATGAATCCCTGGGTGTCCCTGCGCTTGAATGCCGATAACGGGTATTTCATCATGATCATTTTTTTTGTTTATTCGTTTATTTCTACCAAATATAAGTTGCATGGTTGATTCGTTCATCACTGAAAAGTTGGGAACGAAGCTATGCCATTGGTTAGATGAGGAAAAGCTACAGTTAAGCTCGCCACACGCGCACGCACGCACGCACACACACACACACACACCACACACACACACACACACACACGCACGCACGCACACACGCACACGCACACATTTACACACGCACACACACATTCACACACACGCACATATACATTCACACTCACATACACACACATACATACTCACTCACAGACAGACAGACAGACAGACACACACACACACACACACACACACACACACACACACACACACACACACACACACACACACACATATTCGCTCAGTATGTCGAAATCTCTGTCAGTGAGTCTGTCTCGCGTGCGCTTACACTTGCTTGCACGCACGCACGCATGCACGCACGGACTCAGAGCACGCACGTACCCACCTACCCATCCCAACCCCTTCACACACTTACACATGCACACACACACACACACACACACACACACACACACACGCAAGCACGCACGAACGCACGCTCGCACGTACGCACATACACACACACACACACACACACACACACACACACACACACACACACACACACACACACACACACACACAGAGGATGAAATTATAAAAGCGTACAATGACGAAATGTGAAATCGCCCAGTCATGATTCTCGCTGGACGCACATTAATGAAGACGGACATGAACTGACATGCAGGGCAACATCGCAGGAAGAAGACCAATATATCTGCCCACAGCTGTAAGGCCTACATTGCAGTATTAGAATGCACCACATCCATGTTGTCCGTTTGTTATTTTTTTGCTACTGTCTTTCCTGTTCCTTGTTCCTCCCCCCCCCCCCCCCCCCCCCCCCCCCCCCGTCTTCGTATATTATGGGACCTAGTACAGTTTTTTTTAAAGCCCTTTCTGTTTTGTGTTGTTCTTTTTAATCAAAGCATTTTTTTTTGGTATTTGATTGACTCTGTATACTTTGCTTCTTCTTCTTCTTCTTCTTCGTAGAGAGAGAGAGAGAGGAGAGAGAGAGAGAGAGAGAGAGAGAGAGAGAGAGAGAGAGAGAGAGAGAATTATTTTTCACTTGCGCACGTCTCGTAACCGGTGCACTTAATTCAGAAAGCTTTGGAATGACTTTCGGCGAGATTAGATCACTTAAATCGCAATTAGCAAGTCTTGCGTCCATTTCTGTATTCTGTTTCTATTTTTGTTTGGTCTCTTTCTATTCATTTCTTGTCTTCTTCATCTATTCTTCTTCTTGTTCTTGTAGGTGTTGTTCTTATTCGTCTATGATTTCTTTAAGTTATTCTTCTGTTCATTTGAGCTTTATTCTCTTAGTTCTAGTTTTTCTTTTTTTTTTTTCGTGCTGCCTTTTGCTCTTTACTTTAAAATTCTCCTTCTTGTGCGTTTAGTTTCTCCTTGTTCTTTGAGGTTTTTTTTCTTGTTCGTCTTTTTTTGTATAGTTTTTCTTTTTGTTCGTATAAATTTTCTTCACGTTCTTTTGGTTCCTCTTCTCCTTTTTCTTTAAGTTCTCCTTCTCCTTGTTCTTTTGCGTCTTCCTTTGCTGTCTCTTCGCTCTCCATCTGTCTGCCTCTATTTCGGTCCTTCTTTGTTTCGTTCTTGCTGCTTCTTTGTAGTTTTTGTCCACACGTAGCTTTCTCTTGTTATCTTATTAGCCAGCGTGTTAGGTCAAAATACATAGGTCAGACATCCGCCACGTCTTGTCCTGGAAACCCTTCTTCTACACCTTGTTCTTATCAAATGATTTATTTTCATTTATCTGGCTGTAGCCACTTCATATATACTGTGACCTCATGCCTCAGGGGACGAGGTACAGCGTATATGGACCAATCTGCTCGTAATGACGACCCCTAGCTGAAACTGGAACGGCAACCATGGTGCTTAAGAACCCTCTAACCCACTATCCTTTCTCCCATACTGCAACTGCTGTTGCCTTATTATCACCAAAAGTAGTAGTAATCCTGTCTTAATTTATTGTTTCAATATTTTGACCTTTATTAGTATTCCTATCAGTTATATAATTATCATCATTACTACCTTGACTCACACATTATCTCCCTTCTAACAGCCTCGTTTTCATTCAACCCCTGCCTACCTTGCGCTGAAGAGATCTAAGCTAAGTGACAAATTCGTTCATTTTCATTGTCCTATTTGTTTGTGTCTTGCCTGAAGAAGACCTAAGAGGTCGAAACGCGTCATGTTTTGTCTTGTGACTCGTTTGTCCACGTTTCTCTTGGCGGTTCGCTAACATTTATTTAAGATTTGTTTAGATTTCCGCCTGCAGTCGTCTCACTTTGCAACTGAAACTGGAACTTAATGCCCCCATGCTCCCTCGA
>CM065714.1:63345555-63348055 GCA_033310375.1 Conus canariensis | reverse complement strand
CATAAATGAACAAACTTTTCTTCAATACAGACTCTCTAATTTAATCATCATCTAAACATTTTCCAGACCCTGATTTTATGGATCCATATTATCTGAGACGTACTACTTCTTACTTGTGTCGATCATTCATTGTTACTTTGAATCCACGTGTCGTTCAGTCATTGCTTCTTTTTACGACATCGCTGCTTTTTACTGCTTTTGTCATTCAGCCTTTGCGACTTTTCACTACATGTGTCGTTCAGTCATCACTACCTTTTGCTAGTGTGTCGTTCAGTCATCACTACTTTTACTACATGTGTTGTTCAGTCATCACTACCTTTTGCTACATGTGTCGTTCAGTCATCACTACCTTTACTACATGTGTTGTTCAGTCATCACTACCTTTTGCTACATGTGTCGTTCAGTCATCACTACTTTGTACATGTGTCGTTCAGTCATTACTACCTTTTGCTACATGTGTCGTTCAGTCATCACTACCTTTTACTACATGTGTCGTTCAGTCATCACTACTTTACATGTGTCGATCAGTCATTACTACCTTTTACTACGTGTGTTGTTCAGTCATCACTACCTTTTGCTACATGTGTCGTTCAGTCATTACTACTTTTACTACTGTGTCGTTCAGTCATCATACTTTATACATGTGTCGTTCAGTCATTACTACCTTTTACTACGTGTGTGTTCAGTCATCACTACCTTTTCTACATGTGTCGTTCAGTCATTACTACCTTTTACTACGTGTGTGTTCAGTCATCACTACCTTTTGCTACATGTGTCGTTCAGTCATACTACCTTTTACTACGTGTGTCGTTCAGTCATCACTACCTTTTACTACATGTGTCGTTCAGTCTTACTACCTTTACTACGTGTGTTGTTCAGTCATCACTACCTTTTGCTACATGTGTCGTTCAGTCATTACTACCTTTTCTACGTGTGTCGTTCAGTCATCACTACCTTTTGCTACATGTGTCGTTCAGTCATCACTACCTTTTGCTACGTGTGTCGTTCAGTCATCACTACTTTGTACGTGTGTCGTTCAGTCATCACTACCTTTTACTACGTGTGTCGTTCAGTCATCACTACCTTTTGCTACATATGTTGTTTAGCCATCACTGCCTTTCGCTACTTGTGTCGTTCAGTCATTCAGCCATCACTGACATTTAATACATGCGTTATTCAGCCATTACCACTTTTCTTACAGTCTTACTTCATGTGTCATTCAGGCAGAAGGTTTTTTTTTTAAACTTTCACCATGTGTACGCAGGTAGGTAAAATAAAAACAAGAAAAGCAGGAGAGAGTTGGAAAAATTCAGAAAAAATGGGACAAATAGAAAATGTGGGAAAACATACGAAAACATAAAAAAAGCATCAAAGGAGGTAAAATAAAAGAAAGTAGATGAAAAGAGAAAAGAAAACAAGAACAAGATACAAAAAAAAAAAAGAAAAGTAGGAGAAAACAAAAAAAGTAAGATTAACACAAGAAAGTGGGAAACAGACAGAAAAAAAAAACTGAAACAGTCAGAGAATTAAAACATAATAAACGAAAAGTGAGGAAACGCTAGTAAATCGCGGGAAAGTCAGAGAAAGTAAGGGAAAGTATTAAAGAAAATCAAAACGAGAAGAAATATAGAGCAGAACAAGGATAAGCAGAGAACGTTTCTTTAATGTCGGAAAACTAGAAAGTCTGAAAAATTGAAGAAGTCGAAAAAAGTTGGAAGACAAAGGAAAAAGAGTATGAAGAAAAGAGAAACATGCAGGAACAAAATCTAATACAAGAAAAACAGAATAAAATGATAAAAAGATGCACACTCGCAAAAGTATGAAAAAAAAGAGAAGTTAACAAGTTGGAAAAAGTAGGGGGAAAAATAACAACAAGTAGGAAAAGATAGAAAAAAAAATAAGGGAAAAAATGGGGGAGGTAAAACTCGAACAGTGAAAATAAAAATAACACAAGTAACAATAAGTGGTTAAAAAAACGATTAAAAAAACAACAAACAAAGCAGTATAAACTAACTAACAAGTAGTAAGAACTGTTTAAGAACTTGGAATAGGTGCTAAATTAGAAAAAAAAAACTATGAAGAAGTGGGTTTTTTTTTCATATGTGATTTAGACCAATATGAATAAGTAAATGTTGAAATGAAGAAGGTGAGAAAAAAAGTAAGAAAAGTACAAAAACGGAGCATTAGTTGAACCTACCTCTGCTTGATGTTCTCAGCAAGGTAGCTCCTGCTACTGTGCCAGCCTTTCAGCAATGAAGAAGAACAAACAGTGAGGCAAAACGCACTGTCACGGCAGATCACTGACTTCTGTTGTGCAGGAGAACGCCAGAAACTTCAAAGGAGACGGTATTAGAGTCTTATCACCAACTCCGAGCTGAAAAGGGAAACAAGTGCTGGAACAGAGAGAGAGAGAGAGAGAGAGAGAGAGAGAGAGAGAGAGAGAGAGAGAGTCAAATATCCTTTGTGTGTAAGAGTTTCTTTGCAGTCGCATCTCTCTCTC
>CM065714.1:63328055-63338055 GCA_033310375.1 Conus canariensis | reverse complement strand
AATCCTGCCAGTAACAATCTATCAGTCTTTGTCTAAAACAATTTATGAAAGGGTCAACTGATTCTACACCTTGATTTTCCCACACATATCCAAATCCAATTTGAAACAAAAATAATCGAATGTTGGTTACCCAGTTCTTTTTACCTTTCTCGTCCAAATTAAGTAGCATCAGGTAAGCTTTGTAGGGGAGGCGATTTTCATTCATCCGTGTCAGTTTGATCCAGTATTTAATTGATCTAGTGTATGCATTCACATACAATGGGAATCTACCAGTATCTCCATAAATCATCGCATTAGCAGTCCTTTCTGTGACACCTAGAAAGCGTTTAAATGCAAACAAGTGTACTTTTTCTATGTATTTTATACGTTCATCAAGACCCCAAATTCCTGACCCATATAGAAGTACTGGCTGCACTCTAGCATCAAAGAGTTTACAAAAAAATTTCAATAGACTGGATATCATAATTATATAATAATGTCAATATACCAATAACCGCCTTTTTACCCCGTGCAACTAGGTCACCACAGGAGGATGAGAGACTCAATTTTGTAGAAAAATATAGTCCTAAATATTTGTATGTGTTGACTACTTTCATTTCAGAACCGCCCAAATGCCAATGTTCGTGCGCTGCAAGAAAACCGCCTTTACGAAAAACAATTATATTACTTTTGTTCATATTAACTTTTAATTTCAATTTAGTTGATGATTCATACAAATTATTCAGCTGATTTCGCAACCCTACTTTCGTTTCAGATATTAATATAATATCATCTGCAAATAACAAAATAAAAAGTTCGACAAGAGTAGGTGTTAGTACAGCCCCATGTCTTCCGTTGTTAATTATGCCAGCTGCTAATTCATTTATAAACAATGAGAATAAGACAGGACTGCAGACATCTCCTTGCTTTACTCCACGCAGGCAGTTTATGTAATCTGTCATATATGAACCATTTCTAACCCGTGTCTTTAAGTTAGTATACATGCTTTTCACACAGTCAAATAATTTACCTCGAATTCCGTTTTTCCGTAGGATAGGCCATAACAATTTCCTTGAAATAGAATCGAATGCTTTCTCGAAGTCAATGAATGCGACATATGATTTACGATTTCGAGACAGTTGTTTCTGAATAACGGCAGTGTAAATATATGATCTATGGTTGAGTAGTCTTTTCTAAAACCAGCTTGATGTTCATCTATGATATTATGCATATTAATCCAAACTTGTAGTCTATGATTTGTGATATGGCTATAAAGTTTTCCGCTGATGTCTGTAAGCGAGATACCTCTATAATTGTTGGGGTTGTCTAAATTACCCTTTTTATGTAATGGCTGTATTAAAGATTCTGATCAGTTTTCTGGATAAATACCTCGATCAAATAGTTCGTTAAACAATTTTTCAAAAAAGTTTATAACGACATCTGATGCGCACTTAAAAATTTCTCCAATTATACCGTCAGGCCCGGGAGATTTTCCACTTTTCAGATTTTTAATGGCGCTTAATATTTCTTGATTGGAGATTGGTGCATTTAGTACGTAAAAATCATCTTCTGTGTATTCCGGAGTCATTTGATTATTTACTTCACCAATATCCTCAGTACAATCCTCGACCTCCAAAAGATCACGAAAATGGTTAAACCATGTATCTGTAGATATACTGTTCAATGACTGTGTACGTTTCGGTGCAAGTTGGTTCACCTTCTTCCAAAATTCTTCTTGATTATCAATCCTGTCCGGAGAGAGAGAGAGAGAGAGAGAGGAGAGAGAGAGAGAGAGAGAGAGGGAGAGAGAGAGAGAGAGAGAGAGAGAGAGAGAGAGAGAGAGAGATTCAAACATCATGCGTCGAGAACAGCAGACAGACAATAGTTGATTTTTAAACAGAAGGAGACGGGCGTTTATCCCTGCTTTTACATTAACGGATGGCAGACATTTTTCAGTCACCCTATAATCAAAAACGTACCTTAACTTGGAATCATTGACAACGGTGTCTACGGACAAAGACTAAGCAAGGGCCGGTAATCTGGAAATAAACTTCTGTTAATCCAAGACAACGAACTGTCTTAACCTTTTTCCCCTGACTGGCGATCAAATAAACAACCCGATTCCAGAGTCCTGTAGCAGTTCCTGTGACAAATCTTCTCGTAAACATCCTGTTTGTCTCCGGCGGGAGACTTCTCTGGTATTTATGATCCACAGAGGAGACTACGACCTTTAGATGTAAATCCTCACGTACGTTCAGCCCCTCTCTCTCTCACTCTGTGTGTGTGTGTGTGTGTGTGTGTGTGTGTGTGTGTGTGTGTGTGTGTGTGTGTGTGTGCGCGCGCGCGCGTGTATGTGTGTGTGTGTATGTGTGTGTGTCTCTTTCTCTGTGCATGTGTGTGCGTGGGTGCATGCGTGCGTGAGTGCGTGCGTGCGTGCGTGTGTGTGTGTGTGTGTGTATGCGTGTGTGTGTGCGTGCGTGCGTACGTGCGTGCGTGCGTGTGTGTCTGCGCGTGCGTGCGTGCGTGCGTGTGTGTGTGCGTGCGTGTGTGTGTGTGTGCGTGTGTGTGTGTGTGTGTGTGTGTGTGTGTGTGTGTGTGTGTGTGTGGTGTGTGTGTGTGTGTGTGTGTGTGTGTGTGTGCGGCGCGCGCGCGCGCGCGCGCGCGCGCGCGTGTGTGTGTGTGTGTGTGTGTGTGTGTGTGTGTGTGTGTGTGTGTGTGTGTGTGTGTTTCTCTCTCTTCTTTAATTCCAAGCCAAATTTTCACAACACACAGTCCACATGTCTTCGAATTTTGGCTTCTTCTCTTGATCGTCAACCCATCATTTCTTCTCCAGACACTTTTCAGCGCACTGACTCTGAACTGAACCAGTTAACGAACAGTAATTAACTTCAAGAAGGCTGGCTGGTCTGTGTAGATCCTTGGAAGACGGCGGTGAAGATCAGATGGGAGAGTCCCTTGTCAAACTGGTTGTGGACCACTTGGACGAGCGTCAACACTCCTTGGGTGGCATCAGGAACGTAGCTGATTGGGATCAAATATGCTGAACGTCGGGTGTAAAATCAGAAAAGCTGCGTTGGACGGAAAAACCGGTTTTGAAGGAAAATAAATCTTGTCTGTCTGTCTGTCTGTCTGTCTGACCGTCCATCTGTCTGTCTGTCTGCCTGTCTGTCCTTCTGTCTGCCTGTCCGTCCGTCTGTCTGTCTCACGTTATTTCCATTGTTTCCTTCAAAGCTCTCTGTCTCTGTGTCTCTATTTGTTTGTCTGTCTGTCTGACTGCCTGCCTCTTGTCGGTCTGTCAATCTGTCTGTCAGTCTGTCTGACTGCCTGTGTGTCTCTTTGTCCCTGTCTCTCTCTCTGTCTCTGCCTGCCTGTCTGTCTGTCTGTCTGTCTATCTATCTGTCTGTCTCTGTCTCTGTGTCTGTCTCTCACCCCCTGGTGACATAACATTTCCCCTCCACTCCGTCCCCCGAATCCACGAATCTTGCCATGCCATCTTCTCTCGATCATCAAGTCATTATTTCTTCTTATCCAGACATTTTCCAGCGCAAAGATTCCGAACCAAACCAGTTAATATAAAGACAGAAGAGTAAATCAACTTCAAGGAGACTGGTCTGTTCTCCACACTGTGTAGACCCTTGGAAGACGGTGAAGGTCAGACGGAACATTCCCCTGTCAGACTGGCTGGCAAGGGATCAGATGGAATTAGGGTCAACACTCCTCGGATGGCATCGCGAACGAAGTGGACTGGGACCAAAAATGCTGAAAGTCTGGTGTAGCATCATCACATAGTTGTAGAGGACAGGAAATCTGGTTTTGGAAAAAAAAGTACCCCTCCCCTTCCTCCCGCCGCTCCTCTTCAATGTTCTCTTCAAATCTCTCTGCTTCTGTCTCTGTCTGTCTGTCTCTGTGTCTGTCTTTGTCTATCTCTCTCTGTGTGTCTCCCTCTTTGTTTTCTCTCTTTCTCTCCAAATATCTGTGTGTGTGTCTGTCTGTCTGTCTGTCTGTGTGTCTGTGTCTGTCTGTCTGTCTATCTGTGTGTATCTGTCTGTCAGCTTCTCTCTTTGTCTAACTGTCTCGTTGTGTCTCTCTCTGTCTCCCTCTCTCTCTGTGTCTGTCTCCCTCTGTCTCTGTTTCTCTCTCTGTTTTCTCTCTCTCTCTCTCTCTGTTTCTCTCTCTCTCTCTCTCTCTCTCTCTCTCTCTCCTCTCTCTCTCTCTCTCTCTTAGACACGCACATACACACACGGTATGCACGCAAACATATATGTTGACAAGCACACACACACACACACACACACACACACACACACACACACACACACACACACACACACACACACACACACACGCCCGCACACACACACACACACATGCACACAATCATAGAAAAGCCCATCGTCTCTCTCTCTCTCTCTCTCTCTCTCTCTCTCTCTCTCTCTCTCCCCCTCTCTCTCTCTCTGTCTCTGTACGTGTATGAGTGAGTGTGTGTATGAGTGTGTGTGTGTGTGTGTGTGTGTGTGTGTGTGTGTGTGGTGCGTGCGTGCGTGCGTGCGTGCGTGCGTGCGTGCGTGCGTGCGTGCGTGCGTGTGTGTGCGCGCGCGCATGTGTGTGTGTGAAAATCGCGAAGCAGAGAAAAGGACGTGCTCACAGAGCAGATAGAGAAAAAAACGCTCTCGCTGACAAACGAGATCATTACGGACGTGCGCCAGACGAACTATGATTACAGCGACAATGAGAACAATACAGAGAAGCAAACATTAGCTTGTTTGAATGCAAAAAAAACATTAAGTCAACATTTGAAGTTTCCAAGAGTATGAAACGGACGATCTGTTTTTTTTTTTTTAGGGCTTCCAGGAAGGAAATCCTTGTCTGGACACGTCATAGAAACTGTGAAAAACTAAACAAACAGAACCGTCTCGTGATGTCAACTAAATCTTAGAGACTGTTAGCTGCCTAACGATTTCGGCCGGATTGAATTTTAATCCGGATGGATCCCATGGCCAATACATACGTTTTATTCAATCCATGTTCATTTTCGTCCCTCCCTTATTCCCCCCCCTTCTTATATTTCCAACTGTAAAGTTGAATTGCAGAATAAGACACATCAGTTCTTTTAAGTCATGAGTCTCCCTGCGTTTCCTTCTAGTCAATGACTTTGTAGGATTATTTCATCTATGAACATTAGAGAGAACTTTGTGTACCATGACTAATCCTTCAGTCTTGTAATACCTGGTAGAATACATGATAAATAAAGGGTAGTCACAAAAAAAGAAAGAAAGAATAACTGGATTTGAACAGTTCTCTTACTTTATTTTATCTGATAAATCACTTTACCGCATTAGTCCCCTTGGAAATTAAGTCCTTTGGATCCTCGACTTTGATTTTTCTACACATCTTATCTAGCCTCAAATCCACATCATTAACCATCTGACGCAACATCAGGTGTTGAGAGTGTGGCTGTAAAAAGTAAGTAGAAAACGTAAGATTGAATGGTAGAAAGAGTAGAATGAAATAGGAAAGTAAAAATAGAAAGAAATAGTAAGGACATTTGAGAACAAGTAGGACAAATCCGGCAAAATATCAGCCATCACTATCTTGTTAATAACTGTATGTCGGCACAGTCATCATTACCTCTTAGTACATGTATCGTTCAGCCATCACTATCGTTACTAAATGTGTTCGGCCAATCATCATTACCTCTTAGTACATGTATCGTTCAGCCATCATTTGTTACTAAATGTTCGGCCAATCATCATTACCTCTTAGTACATGTATCGTTCAGCCATCACTATCTGTTACTAAATGTGTCGGCCAATCATCATTACCTCTTGTACATGTATCGTTCAGCCTATCAGCGCCGTTCATTACGTGTGTTAGCCAACACCACTGGGTTTTTTTACAGTCTTGCCTCATGTGTTATTCAGGAAGGATTTGTGTTTCACATTCATACGCGTATGTAAGTTTGGAAAAAAGAACAGTGGGAAAGATGTGAAAAAGTAAGCAAACATTGAAAAACAGAAAATGTGGAAAACATACGAAAACATAACAAACAGTAGCAAAATAGGTACAAACAAGCGAGGAACAAGGAAGAAAAGTAGATAAAAGCAGAAAAGTGTACAAACATATAGGAGAAAAAGTGAAAACGCTAGGGAAAAGCTGCAAAGGACGAACAAGTAAAAGAAAATAGGTAGAAAAGAGAAAAGACCGAGAACAGGAGGCAAAGGCAGGAAAAGAAGAGGAAAGTAAAAAGTAAAATTAACTAGAAGAAAAGACCAAATGATATGAAAAATTGAAATGATAGGGAAAGTAAAACATACTAAATGAAAAGTGTACAGGAAAGTGAAAATATATATGGGAAAGTCGGAAAAAGCAAGGGAAAGTATTCCAAAAGTTAAAACAGGTAGAAATAGAAGGAAAACGGGAGGCAGCACAACATACTTTTATGTAGGCAAAAATACAAGTGGGAAAACTGGAAGTAAAAAAAGTTGGAAGACAGAGGAAAAGGGATAAAAGAAAAGAGGAACATGCAGGAAGCAAGTCGAATAGAAGAGAAAGCGAACAAACATGAAACATATGCACCATCAGCAAAGTTTGGAAAAACTAAGAAAAGAACAAGTTTCAAAACATGGGGGAAAAATCAGTTTGTAAGAAAAGGTAAGAAAATAGTAAGAAAAGCAGACGGGGGGGGGGGGGGGGGGGGGTGGAGGGAGAGAGATGGGGAAACTAAAAGCCAAACAGTACAAATTTGAAAAAAAGCATACGCATCAACAAGATGGTAAAATTAAAGAAACAAAACCAAAAGCTTAAAAAGTGGTATGGATATCTAAAAAGTAATAGAAAATATTTAATTTATAGAGCTAGGAGTAATAATAGAAAATACTTAATTTATAGAGCTAGGATAAGAACTCAAGTTAAAAAAACGAAGAAGTTATTTTTAATTGATTTTTTAAACATTGGATTTAGACAAAAATATATTAAGAAAGAAATGACGTAAGAGAACGCAGGAAAAAGCACGAAAAAGGAACATTGGTTGAACAGAAGTAAACACCTGCAGCAAGGTAGATCCAATTTCGGTGCCAGCCCTCCTGCCATCCACAACACGCTGAGGCAAACCTCACAGTCACGCCAGACGATCACCTCCAACGCAGATAGAAGACTAATGTCTGTTGGGCAGGAGAGCGCCAGAAACTTCAAAGAAGACTGTTTTGGAGTCTTATTATTATCTCCGTGCTGACAAAGGAAACAAACGTGGACAAGAGAGAGAGAGAGAGAGAGAGAGAGAGAGAGAGAGAGAGAGAGAGAGAGAGAGAGAGAGAGAGCCTAGAAGCACACACACACACACACACACACACACACACACACACACACACACACACACACACACACACACACACATATTCACATACACACGCACTAGCCACACATGAACAGTTGAGCATCTTCTCTATCTGCCACACTGATCTGAAACCTTAAACTCAGGTAAAAAATCTCCGGCTAGAAGAATGGAACTCACAGACTGATAACAACGTGTTCCAAATCCGTACAAACTTCAAATAGTTTTTACCGCGTGCCATGGGCGGCCATAAAGAAGAAACTGCCACGTGCCGTTTGCGCACACGGCCACTCCTTTTACACCCACTCGTACCATTTAAAGGGTGAAGAAGCTCAGTGGCGTATAACATGTGATGTACCTTTCACTTTAAAGAATGTTGGAACTCAGATGAAATCAGATCCCATGAAAAGCTTTTTAAGGGACATCCCACCTCACGTGATGTTTGAATTTCTGAAAGAGATGGCCATTTTGCGTCTAACATAAGATTTTACATTAGAAAGATTGCAGAGCAATGTTTTTTTTTTCAGAAAACTGTTGGAATTGCTGTCTCGTTCGACATTTATCAGATGGATCCACCCGTGTCCTCGACAAAGGTGGCAGTACGTCGCAGGTCCTCCAGTCCTCCGTAAAGCTTCCGGGCCACTGGGATTGGGTCGGGCCAGGTTTTCTCTCGGAGCGCTTGGTGGAGCGGGCAGGACTGCAGCAGATGTTCTGTTGTCTGGCTGCCTGTTCTGCAGGGGCACTGCTCTTGTTGTGAAGATTGACTTCAACTGGGTGACGGCAATGATATGGCCATTTTCGGATGGTTGGGCTATGAGCAACATGAGGTAAATGCAACACACACACACACACACACACACACACACACACACACACACACACACACACACACTACACACACACACACACACACACGTAAGCGAACGCACACAAACACGCACACGCGCACACATAAACACACACGCACACACATACACGCGCGTGCGCGCGCGCGCGCGCGCAAAACACACACACACACACACATAGAAGCACACATACACAACAGACTGTTTACACACATACACACACGCACACGCACACGTACCACACAGATATAAACAAACATATACGCACACGCACACAAAAACACACCCACACGTGCACGCATACACTCTATCTCCCATCTCCTCCCGAACACGCACACACACATAGACTCAGACGCACAAACACACAGATACGCACAGACACACACAAACACAGACACACACAGACAGACACAAACAGACAGACAGACACACACACACACACACACACGAGCGCGCGCGCAGAATCCCGCAAACAGTAGCGCTCACTCGGGTGTGATAACTCCCTTCTCTCTCTGTGTTTTTCTTTTGTTTTCAGATTATTGATTAAAGTGAACGAACTCCTTTTAACTTTTGACTGGCCCATCACCTCTCTAATGAACGCATTAGAGGGCATTACAACAAACCAGACCATTATTTGAAGCTACAAATAGGGGGCAAACAAGAACTAACAAATGCACACGGACCAATACTTACACTGACACAGACACACAGACAGACACAGACAGACAGACAGATAGACAGACAGACAGGCATTGTGATTCATGTCGGATATTGACACTAGTCTTCATCATGTTACATAAACACTTCGCTTCTGGAATGCTTTATATAGATAAATAGCAATTTGTTTAACAGTATGTTCATTAATGATGACATTAACAAGACTTATTTGAAAAGACATGGATTCTTGAAATATTTTTGTGGTATGAATTGCCTCTGAGGTCCCTTAATCTTGGACACGTCGGTACAAAATGAACTTCATCTTCTTTCGAATTTTGGCATAATGGACACATTAGATTTCTGTCACTTAATCGTCTATAACGAAAATGATAAGTAGCAATATCAGACACACCAAATCTGAATCCAGTCATGATACGCTTTAGTTGTTTGTCCATCTTCATCGATATATATATATATATATGTATATATATATATATATATATATATATGTAAACAGCGTAAATGACTGAACGCTCTATATGATTCAAAATTATCGCTGTTTTGCACATGAGAATTCCAGTTTTGCCAACTACAATCAATCAGTCTTTCTCGTAATACCCGAATGAAAACATTCATATTACTCACACCTTGGTTCATCCACACAAAGCTGAAACCATGTCCATACAGTTTCATCCTCAACTTGGTAACCCAGTTTTTCTTACCTCTAGTGTCTAAGTCTAACAACATTCTATACGCTTTGAGTGGTAAGCTGTGCTCATGCATCTGAACAAGTTTTGACCAATATCGGATACATTTAACAACAGAATTCAAACATATAGGATGCCTTGCTGCTTCACCATATACTAATCGTTCGGCGTTTGCAAAGATACCCAAGAAATTTCTTAAGAGCGAAAAGACGGATTTTTTTTTTTCACAGCGCACAGCGGCATCATCAAGGCCCCATATTTCAGCTCCGTACTGTAACATAGGTTGAATCTGGCAATCAAACAATTTCAAAAACAGAGTAAGGGAATCGTTCTTTAGCAATGATATTTCTTTCATAATGCACAACAATGCATTCCCTGCAAGCAAAGGGAAAACTCAATCGTGTGGAGAAGTAGATAACTGGATATTTATATACAGTAACAACAGGCATTATAGATCAGTTGTATGTCCATCTTTCTCTCGC
>CM065714.1:63285555-63323055 GCA_033310375.1 Conus canariensis | reverse complement strand
CTTGCGAAAATCATCTGACGCTAGTGTTTTGTATTGTCGCCTGATGCTCCGGAATGAGTTGTCTGTCCCTGAGGGACCATACAGAGGGACGCGGAAATCGTAATTCCGGCATAAGACATCAATCTCAGTTCAAGACTTTGAATGTGTTGGTATAGGTCAAAGAATTTGTTTTTATCCCCAAAGTTCCTGCAACGTTACATCAATATGAAATTTAATATTCTTGGAGAGATTTGACTAGGGAGGATGGAACAGAGTAAAGGTCACATGATTTAGGACCAGATCTCACACACATTCTTTTTTTCACAAACTATCCTATGGCAGGTTCAAAACTCTGCAAACCAGGACTACAGTATTCACGTTCTGCAGTAGGTTAAACAAACGGTGGAACAATAGTTGAGCTTCTTATGAATAAAACGGATGTTTTGCCAGCAATGTAGTTTGAACATTTCAGATGGAGTTCGTGTATAAAGAACACTATAGGAAGAGAAGTGCTTGCTTACTTTTCCACGAAGGTAATTTGCAGCAGCGAACAAACAATTAATTTGGGTGCATGAAACGATTTTTTTACGAGCAATCCATCGACCTAGTATTAGCAACAATGTTAACAAGTGACGCCATTTTTTGCTGCAGGGTAAATCTGCCCTAGTATCAGTCGCATCGGTGGCATGCCATCACCTGTCAGCTCTCATCCACTCCAGCTATCAGTCACATGCCACCACCTGTCAGCCCTCATCCACTCCAGCTATCAGTCACATGCCATCACCTGTCAGCCCTCATCCACTCCAGTTATCAGTCACATCGGTGGCATGCCACCACCTGTCAGCCCTCATCCACTCCAGCTATCAGTCACATGCCATCACCTGTCAGCCCTCATCCACTCCAGTTATCAGTCACATCGGTGGCATGCCATCACCTGTCAGCCCTCATCCACTCCAGCTATCAGTCACATCGGTGGCATGCCATCACCTGTCAGCCCTCATCCACTCCAGCTATCAGTCACATCGGTGGCATGCCACCACCTGTCAGCTCTCATCCACTCCAGCTATCAGTCACATGCCATCACCTGTCAGCTCTCATCCACTCCAGCTATCAGTCACATGCCATTACCTGTCAGCTCTCATCCACTCCAGCTATCAGTCACATGCCATCACCTTTCAGCTCTCATCCACTCCAGCTATCAGTCACATGCCACCACCTTTCAGCTCTCATCCACTCCAGCTATCAGTCACATGCCACCACCTTTCAGCTCTCATCCACTCCAGCTATCAGTCACATGCCATCACCTTTCAGCTCTCATCCACTCCAGCTATCAGTCACATGCCACCACCTTTCAGCTCTCATCCACTCCAGCTATCAGTCACATCGGTGGCATGCCATCACCTGTCAGCTCTCATCCACTCCAGCTATCAGTCACATGCCACCACCTTTCAGCTCTCATCCACTCCAGCTATCAGTCACATCGGTGGCATGCCATCACCTGTCAGCTCTCATCCACTCCAGCTTAATCGGCAACAGCTCTGGGACCACAGTATTCTACCAAAATGACATGTGTACTGTCACATGAAAACAAGCATGCACACACATGCACATAAACAGACAAGCGCACACTCTGACATGCACACACAGATACAAACACACAGACACACCACACGCACACGGACACACACACACCGCGCGCACACAGACAGACAGACAGACAGACAGACAGACACACACACACACACACACACACACACACACACACACACAACACACACACACAGAGAGAGAGAGAGAGAGAGAGAGAGAGAGAGAGAGAGAGATCCCCTGAGGAAGACCTTTATCAAGTCGAAACATTGGGAATAATTTCTGAGTCTGTTGTTTTTATCACTGTGATATATATATATAATATATATATATATATCTATCTATATCTATATCTATGTATATATATATGTCTATATATATATATTTATATATATATATATTTAAATTTCAAATTTTTGCCAGGTCATTACTACAGTGATGGAAGAATTGTTAACCTGCACTTGTTTTTCCCACTACTTAATTGTTCAGCATTATATTGTTTGGTCAATCAGTGGGCGATTGCATCTCTTAGGAGATCCAAGTAAAGGTTGTTCTGCACAATACTTAGCCGCTGACAATGCTTGGGTTATTGAACAGCAGAGCTGACCACTCAGACTGTTCTATATCTTTTGATCTCCCTTGCATCCTTAAATGGATCCTCAAGCATAGGCTAAAAGATTGTCCTCTACATTTTATACTGTTTGCATAATGCTTTTAGTTTTTCAGCGACTTTTTTCCTCTCCACACTTTTGTTTTGTTTTATTTACTACCTTTCGCTGGCTGCTTTGGGGGTGCTGTTGGATTCTTTTTTGAACCCTTGGTGGTGAGAACACAACAGAATTATGGACTGTGGTGTGTCTCTATTTGACGCCAAGAGCACCCGCACAATCAGCCGTGTCTTTCTGATGAGTCCGATCTAACGGAAGAAAGGCGTAGGAGCAGGCAATACATACAGATCTGCCTTCGAGAGGGATTATGATGGTTCCCTCATGCAGTTAGTGAAGGGTTTTATATTTATAATATATATTTTTCTATTTTCTTCATCTTCAATTTTATTTTAAATTTCAAATATTTGCCAGGTCATTACTATAGTGAGGGAAGAATTGTTAACCTGCCCTTGTTTTCCCCCACTACTTAATTGTTCAGTATATATATATATATATATATATATATATATATATATATATATATATATATATATATATATATATATATAGAGAGAGAGAGAGAGAGAGAGAGAGAGAGAGCACACACACACACACACACACACACGCACGTATATATATAGGTACATATATTCACACGGCTTGTATTTTATGTAGAAAGACTTCTTTGAGCAATATTGTGTGTACTGATTAATATGAAATAGAGCCAAAAGCAAACTGATAATGCCAGATGTTGATTTCTTCCTCAGCGACTATACATAAACGAAAAACCAGCCTGCTAATGTCAACTACCAATAATAATTGTCCCAGGTGTCGGAAGATATTGTGACACAAGCTACTTATACTTTTTTGTTACCTCCGAGGCAAGTCACCGGGGCACCACACTGAAGAATAAGTCACAAGGTTCCTCCAGTCCTGTGGGTGATATGCCAAGACTTGTATCTCTGAAAATGGTTACCCTGTCCATTCTGCAATGTTATCAACCCACCTTTGTTGCTGAATTACCCTCTGTCACCCCCCCCCCCGCTCAAAAATTCCCTGGAAATTATTTCAGAAAGGCATTTGGATCTTTTTACATGGCCACACCAATCTAGTGGTCTTACTATTTTTTTTTTTATCGATTCAGTCTACTTTACTTTGGGGAGGCACCTGCACATACCACACAACATTCATCATTACTATTTTTTTTCTAGTGGTCTTACCTTAACTGACATCAGATCTTCGTGTGATCCCATGTGCGTTTGATGTTGTCACACACACACACATACGCATTCATGATGATAAATCAGTGTCCAGTAAAGATCCATAAGGGGTGTAAACTAATATACTTAATGAAAGAAAACAACATTCTCATGACTGTTGGCTGCGATCAGAGGAGAATTGTTCAGAGCATTTTTGAAATCTGTTGCTTGAGCTGCGTGTAGAAGGTATATTTTGTACTGCGTATTCAATACACGACAGTTCACGCCCTGTTTTGTGTGTTGATTTGTATTTTAGCCCTTTTTTCCCCAGTGAAGCAGTGGTCTTTATTGGTGTTCTAGTGTTTATGTGTATTTTTGGTCCTTTTCTTTTAAGTAGACAGAAACTCGTGGAGAGCGTGGCAGCAGAGAGTCCTCAGAAGAGAAGCCCCCTTCAAGCAAATGTTTCGGCCCTTATCTCCTGACACTCCAGGGGGGTTGGGCCATACCCGGTTCATGACTCCGGATGTCCCTCTGCTGCCCCTTTTTTTCCCATCTTGGGACCAGCCATAGCTGGGATTCGAATCCATGACCCTCTGGACATGCTCATTTTCCACTTAATGACTCGCACTCTAACCACTGAGCCACAGGGAACCTGATATTTGTAGGAAATTTAAGCCTTATGAAGTTCACTTTTGTTCCTCCTTGACCAGATCCAGCTTGAACACCTCTCTGCCGCTTCTGCCATTGCTTTCAGGGCTCTGTTTTTTTCCCTCCCTGCAACTGAGAGCTGTTTCATGAGGCTGTATGCAGACGTTCCTACAAACCCTCTAGCTCCAATTTCTGCAGTGAGGACTTTGACCTGATAGCCTTCTCTCCTCAGGCTGTTTGCCAGATCAGCATACTTTTCAATCTTGTAGATTTGAGCTGCCTCCATTCTGTTCTCATATGGCACCGTGAGCTCGGTCATGATCAGCTGCTTGGTTGACTTAGAGTGGACTACTATGTCCGGTCTCATGCCACTCTTGCTGATGATCTCTGGGTGACTCTTCCATTCTGGGAGGTCTGCAGTGCACTCCCAGTCATCTGCCCCATCCAGCAGACTCTGCCTGCATGTTCCGAGTGGCACTGTTGTTCTTGGCCATGATTTGCCGCCTCCTGCCGTGAAGAATGTTTCGGGTGCTTTTGGAGTCCTGATTTTCCCTTTTGTGGTGTTGGTACTAGACCAAACTACTTGTACAATCTCTTTGAGCACTTGGTTGTGCCTCCATGTGTACCTTCCTTGAGCCAGGGCTACTTTACATGAGCTTAGGACATGCTCCACTGTTTGTTTTTCATTGCAGAGGGGGCATACAGGATCGTCTGTTTTTCCCCACTTCACCAGGTTTGCATTTGAGGGCAGAAGGTCAGATGCAGATCTGAGAATGAAGCTGATCCTGAGAGGGGCCATGTGCCAAATGTCATTCGAAGTGAGACTTCTTTGGAGTGCATTCTTCCACGTTGTCCATTGCCCTTGCTGGCTCTGCTGGACTGCTTTTTGGAGTCTTTTTTGGTCTTCTTCTTTTCTCATCTCCTGAATCATCATGTCTCTTTTGGCTTTTCCTTTGGCCTTTGACCACCATTCAGTTTTGGTCACCCCCAGTCCTTGTCTGTTGGTCTGTGTGTGTCCTGTTATTTCTCTGATCTTGAGACTTTCTTTTGCAGAATCCATCGCCTCTTGAACTTTCCATTTTCTGCCTGTCTTCAGCTGGGGCTTGATTGCTTCTACCACCTTGTCTCCTGAGTCCTCCAGCATCCTTTGAAGTCTGATCTTTCCTGCTTTGTATTCTTCCAGGATGGATTTCAGTGGTAGTTTCAGCTTTGCTTGGCGACAGTATAGCGCTATGTCAGTCAGACAGGGTGGGACACCAAGCCATTTCCTTGTGAACTTGTTGATTTTGGCTTCCATTGCCTCCACTATGCTGGCGCAGATGTCGTATATCATCAGAGGCCATAGGAGCTTTGGTATCAGCATGAACTGCAGACACCAGACCTTGTATTTGCCAGGGAGCCCACACTGGTCAATGATCTCCAAGCCTTCTTCCGACATCTGTTTGGATTCTTAGCGTATCATCATACCATCTTCCAAGGCTCTTGACTGGTTCTTCTGTGACTGTTGGAATGGCCTGGTTGGCAACACTGAAGACCACAGATTCGGCCACTTTTCCTTTCCTCAGTGAGAGACTCCGTGTTTTCTTTGGCTTGAACTTCATTCTGGATGAGGCAACTGTGTTGTCCAGCCTTTCCAGCACATGACGTGTCTCGTCTTCTCTGGATGAAATCACTGTAGTGTCATCCATGAAGGCCTTGAGAGGGGGCATCTTGTATCCATCGCCAAGGTCTGTTTGTCTTGCGTTGCTTGTTGCTGCTTTCAAGATGACTTCCATTGCCAACACGAACAGTATTGGGGAAATTGCACAGCCCATTGCAATGCCCACTTCCAAGTTGATCCAATTTGTTGTGTACTCCTTGGTAGAGAACCGCATTGAGAAGCCATTGAAGTACTTCTTGAGCATGTCGCAGATGTTCTTTGGCACATGGTACATCTCAAGAGCCAACTGTATCATCTCATGGGGTACAGATCCATATGCGTTTGCCAGATCAAGCCACACTACGTCCAGGTCTCTCTTTTCTGTTTTTGCTCTTTGGATTGCGTCCCAGATCATTGTGGCGTGTTCTACACAGCCAGCTACGCCTGGGATGCCACCTTTCTGGACTGACACATCCAAGTACTTGTTTTCCATGAGGTACTTGGTCAGCCTTGCTGCCATTACAGAGAAGAAGATTTTCCCTTCGACGTTCAGTAGTGATATGGGCCTGAACTGGCTGATGTCACTTGAGTTTTGCTCTTTGGGGATGTACACACCATCTGCCGTCATCCACTGGCCGCTGATCTTCTGGTTTCTCCAAGCTGATCGCAGCAGCCTGTGGAGCCACTCCAGCACCTTGGGACATTTCTTGTACAGCTGGTAAGGTATTCCGTTTGGCCCTGGTGACGATTTGGCTCTGGCTTTGTCGACCACCTTTTTGATTTCCGCCAACGTTGGAGGCTTGTCATTGAACTGTTCCTCAGGGTTGGTTGGCCACACCAGACCTTGAATGTCGAGTGGTGCTTTGCTCTGTGAGTCAGAGTATGTTTTCCTCAGATGCTGCTCAAGAACTCCTTTGTCCACACTTAGGGTCCCAGATTTTGGCTGCTCAAACAGTGTTCTGGCAAACTGGAAGGGGTCTCTGAAGAAACGCTCTTGTGTCTTTTTCTTTTTGCTCTTCCTCTTCCTCGTAGATTCCGCTTTGCTGAGGGCGCTGTGTTTTGCTTTCAGGTCTTTCCAGAGTTTTTCCAAGCCTTGTTTTTCAGCTGGTAGTGCGGTTTTCATTTGCTTCTTGAGGTTTTTCTTTTGGACCCTGGATTTCTTTGGCGGTGTTTTCTCTTTGGGTAGTTTTGCTCCATAGGCGTCTCTACATGTGGCTTACACAATGTCCCCATATGTGGCTAGTTTGTGTTCCAGGGTGCTTTTCCGTATCAGTGCATCGAGTCTTTGGACGATTTTTGCATCCAGTTTCTCCCAATCTTCAGTTTCGTTTGCTCGTGACAGGTTGAGTTTCAGGCGCCTGGCATCGAGGGCCTGTGCACATTCCTCATTCGAACCAACAGCGTGGATGTCCTTGGCACTGTGGTTTAAATCCTGGCCTTGGTCTTCCGATGTCTTATCTGCTGATGCAGTGCGCTGCTGCTCATTCAGATGAGTCTTCACACATCCCATCTTTGTTCTGTGGATCTTCATGCCACGGGTGGTAGCGAACCGCTTTCCACAGACACATGGATATTCCGTTTGGTCCATGTTCATAGTCCGTTTGGGATTTGCAGTCGTGATTGGTTGAGCACCGATGGATTCATCATTCTCTCCCCCTTTCGGTGAATCCTGGGAGCATCTTTTTCTTTTCGTACTTAGTAGCCACATGTTGAAGGCAAAGTGGGGAGCCAGCCCACAGAGCCCTTGGTTCTGGTCTTTCCCAGTGTCATCCGGTCTTTCCCGGACGTCCTCCGGCCTATTCCCGGAAGTCAATGGTTTACCCATGCATCAGTAGAAAGAAACTCGTGGAGAGCGTGGCAGCAGAGAGTCCTCAGAAGAGAAGCTCCCTTCAAGCAAGTGTTTCGGCCCTTATCTCCTGACACTCTAGGGGGGTTGGGCCACACCCGGTTCATGACTCCGGATGTCCCTCTGCTGCCCCTTTTTTCCCATCTTGGGACGAGATGGGAAAAATAAAACTGCGGTCTTTTTAATTCGCTACTATATATTATTATTACTACTATAGATTATTATTATTTATATCATAATGGCCTTCTCTTCCGAAAGTTGGTGATGGGATTTTACGTGTGTGCAAGATGTTATGCGTGCGTTCACACACGGAACCTCGGTTTATAGTCTCATTCGAAGGACTGTATGGGAAAAGGACTATAGCACATTGGCTGTCAGTTGAGTCGCTTGTTGATATAATCGGTAAGTTGTAGGGAAGGTGAGCAATACAGTTACCTCCTCCTCCACACTTCAACTTTATTGTTTGACTGCTGCGCTGATGATTTAAACACACAGTATTTGTATTGCATTTTGTAGATGTGCCAAAGTGACAGTGACGGACAACACAGTCAGCGTGATCTCTCTCTCTCTCTCTGTGAGCAAGTGCGCGCGCGCGCGCGCGCGCGCGCGTGTGTGTGTGTGTGTGTGTGCGTGTGTGTGCGTGTGCGCGTGAGTGCTTATGAGTGTATATACATGCGAGTGCACGTGCGTGAGTGCGTACGTGCGTGGCATGTGTAAGTGACATGCGCGGGCGCGCGCGCGCTAGCGCACGTATGTGTGTGTGTGTGTGTGTGTGTGTGTGTGTGTGGTGTGTGTGTGTTGTGGTGTGTGTGTGTGTGTGTGTGTGTGTGTGTGTGCGTGCGCGTGTGTGCATGCCCTGCCCGATATTCTTCTCCCTCAGACTATAATAAAGTAAGAAACATACAGTATGGACGCAAGCTAAATAACACACACACACACACACACACACACACACACACACACACACACACACACACACACACACACTCGCAGACGCGCGCGCGCACACACACACACACACACATACAGACACACACACACACACACACACACACACAACAATACACACACACTATCATATACTGTTAGATATACCAGCGAATATATTATGTTAAAAGTCGCAAGGGCGGTGTAAAAAAAAAACAAACAGGTGATTTAACTGAAAAGTTTATTTTCCTAAGGAAAGCACATCAGCTTGGGTATACCCTTAGAAAAAATATTGGGAAGAAATCAAGGCACCTGTTGAAGCTTGCATCGTCATTAGCAGTCTCTTCTTTTTCGAAGTTCATGAAAAGAAACGCCCCTACACCTACGGCTATCGACATGAGTCCTCCCCATTATACAGGGGCATATGTGATGTAAAACGTTGAGCACACGCCAACATATTCTCTGCATCTAGATCTCATAGTTGATCAACTTGTGATTGAGAATGAATAAGTTAACAATTATTTAATGCCAGCACATGGAAGTCTTATGTAGACCTACTTCTATCTTCTGTGTACCCGCCTATCGCTAAACCCAAGCCCATTCCTAACTCGAACCTAAGTCTTAACTGACGAAGCCTTATCAAACCCTTCATTGTTCAGGCAGTCCGTTTTTCTGCTGGTTCTCGCCCTTAGACATTTCTCGATCAAACAAGGACTGTAACTCTCATATCTTTGAGGCAGTCCCGGAGAAGATGAGAAGATGGCGAACTTAAACAAAGAAGAAGCGGCTTTCTTCTTCTTCCTCTTTTTAAAGAAAATTGTAAAGAAGCCCAGAAAATCTTTATGGTCACACAACTTGCCCGTTTACCAGGGAAGAGACGCTGTAGTTTTAAACCTCAGCGTTCTTGGTAAGACTTACCAAGTGTGAATTAATCACAAGCAAGATGCTTAAGAACTTTCACCTGCTGGTATATGCACAATGCATACAAGGAGCGTCAAGAACTGCATACAATTTAATGCATGCTGCTGGCATCGACTCTGGATTCTGAAACTGACGCCCCCTTTTTGATGTCCTGAAATGCACTTGATAGCATTGCACTCAAACTGCATTAGGCTTGTAATCCCGGTATGGATAGAATGAATTCAGATTCCTTTAAGCGAAAATAGAACACAATACTCGCTCTGGATGTATTGTATATACGATATGTGTGCATTACCTTCTTTCCATTAATACATGCCCGAACATTTCATTCAGAGACTGTGAAAGGCGACCTGAGATATTTTTGTTCACCGAGCCTGTAGGGAGGTTATACACTACGAGAAATGTAAGAGATTAATGTTTGATGCAAATATCACAGACGCAGACTCCGAACCTTAACATTTATGAGACCTACTTGCTAAAAAAAAGCATTTCCTAAAATAATGTCCCAGCGGTATTCGCGGCGTGATTCGTCGTTGAATGTCTCTTCTTCGGGTAGATCGCAAAAAGAAACAACTTCACATGCGCTGCTATTAATATGGAAGCCCGAATAATCCCTCGCTATATATTCAGAGAGACACTGTCTTGTGCTGAAAAGTTTTCAGTACACACCAGCACTGTCTCCGCTAGCAAGGTAAAACCCACTGTTGCCTGCAAGGTGGAGAGTACAGGAAACCCTGTGTCTCCTACTGTCATGCCAGTCTGGCCCTCATAATCAACTCTCTAAAGAAAGAACATTTTTTATGCCACAACATGAAAGGTTTATGAAACACAGTCTCCTGTATACCCACCTAACACTAACCGTAAGTCTGTTTCTTACTATAGCCTAACCTAATCCTTACCTACACCCAACCTTAGCTAATAAAATCGGGTATTACGTATTACACCCCCCCCCCACACACACATTTCTCTCTCTCTCTCTCTCTCTCTCTATATATATATATATATATACACACACACACACGTGTGTGTGTGTGTGTGTGTGTGTGTGTGTGTGTGTGTGTTACGTATGGATGTATTAGGTGTTCGTTTTCCCAGCTGGCTTCAATCCATACACAGATTTTGATCAAACAAGAGACGCACTCTCACAACTATAAAGCTAAACAGAAGAAGATGGCGCACTTGAACGAAGGAGAAATGAGCTGCCTAAGAAAATTCCATAGAGGCCCGGAAAATCTGAATAATCACACCTTGCCTGTTTAGCATGAAAGATAAAAGAGGAGAGCAGTATTCGTTAACAGCAAAAATTTCTGAATATGGAAATCGCACAGCCAAAATCCATGAAAGCTGTTCCCTTTTCGCGAATGCGCAATGCGCGCTGCAAGAATCCTAACTGCATACGTTTCATACATATATTGCTGACGTCGATTCTCGCTTATGACGCCGATATTTCATCTGTAAGGTAATGAAATGGATTTTATTTCATTGCACCTTAACCACATAAGGCTAAAAATCTCTCTGATATGACAAAAACAAACGAACAGAAATCAATTCTTTCTTGGAAATATCACGTATATGTATACACTATGCGTTCCCATTTTTCCTCTAAAGCATGCCAAAACATGTAATTTCGTTTGAGCTTTTATTTTTCCAGACGATCTCTTATCTTGCTCGTTATCAAAGTCTATAGAGTGGACATATATTGAACTGGTTTATAAAGGTGAATGTTTCATTGCAAATGTCACAGACACAAACTCTGCGCAGAAATGTTTACCAGATTTAATTTCGCAAAACTGCGCGCCAGACAACAGGTGATATTGTCCTTTGTGTCTTGGGATGGAAGATCGAAAGGTCATTCGGATTTGTTTGACTCTGCACTTGTCTTTTCAGGAGTGGTATTAATCTGCCCACCTACGTATATGTCTGTCCATCTCTCTCTCTCTCTCTCTCTCTCTCTCTCTCTCTCTCTCTCTCTCTCTCTCTCTCTCTCTCTCTCTCTCTCTCTCAATCCCTCCATCCATCAATCAATCCATCCACCCAGCGATCCATCCATCCATCCGACCATCCATCCATCTCTCTATCTAACTCTCTCTCTGTCTGTTCATCTGTTTGTCTGTTTGTCTGTCTGTCTGTCTATCCCTCTATCATGCGCACGCGCACGCCACACGCGTGCGCACGCTTGCATGTGTGTATGTATGTGTGTGTAAGCATGTGCGTGCGTGCGCGCGCGCGCGCGTGCGTGTGTGTGTGCTTGCGTACGTGACAGAAGATGGAAGGATAGAAGAAGGTGGAGAGGGGAGGGGAACAAAATGTATTTGTATGGATGAAGGGAGGAAGCGGGTTGTACAAGAATGGGGGCGTTTATTAAATATAAGATAGTTTAATTAATCTACCTGTGAGTCACATTATGTTAAGCCCCACTGTGTCTTATCTGTCTGTCCCTCCTTCTTCCTTTCTCTCATCAGTCTAGGTACCAAAGATTTCCTATATCTACATCTAACAGTTTATGTCTGTGTTGGGAGATGAAACCCCTTCATTTGCATCACTGACTGAATTTGGGCTTTGAAATTAACCCATCTTATTCATGTAGCTGATGGAGGTTATGTTTGGAAAGTACACCCCCCAACACACACACACACCTCCCCTCTTCTGATTTGTGAAGCCAGTGGAAACTGTTACCCTCCACGCCTCCTATCGAATACGTGTAACTAAGGTTGGAATTGGAAATGACCCCCCTCCCCCCCCCCCCCAGCTTATGTAAGTGGTGGTTATCGAGTTTGGAAACCAAGATACCGTTCCCTCTGGTCTATATGAATGATGGAGGTTTTATGTCTGCAGATCACCTCCTTCCCTTCCCCAAACCAACCCGCTCCTCTTCCAGAATATCCGGAGACCACCAGGAAGAGTGGCCTGAGACCGCATATTGTACTCCACTCAGGTTCATCAACAACTGAATCTGGTTGAATTCACCGTGCTGTATGAAAGCCGAATGGAGCAAGGTTACATCTACAAAGTGAGAAGTATGCCAGTCTATCTAACAGGTTGCAGGAAGCGGGCTTCCGAGCCAAAATCCTTGCTCTAGAGGTTGGATCGGGGGGATGGGGTATATAGCCCATTAACCTGTGATCCCTTCAAACAGTTTGCGGTTTCTGGTAAGAAAAGAACCTGAACCCAGAATTAAACGGCAGAGGCAATTGAAAAGAGTTCCAGCCGGATCTGGTCGCGAAAGAAGAAAGGTGAACTTCATAAGGCTTAACATTCCAAACTTGATCCGCAATGACATGGGCAAGACACCCGGCTACAAGCAATGCTTTGAGACTTCAGCCATCCAGAAGTTGGTGGTTTGAATCCCGGCAGCACCGGAAAAAAGATCTGACAGTAGAGAGGCATCTAGGAGTCAGGCGTGGATGCTGTCCGACCCCCTTTGACCCCTGTCCGACCCCCTTTGACCCCTGTCCGACCTCCTTTGAGTGTACAGAGGTCAGGGCTGAAACACTTGCCTGAGGATAATTTCTGCTCTGAAGACCTGTTACTTTCAAGCTCAGCTTTGAATTTCTTCCTAAAACATATCACCTCCGACCCCCGCCCTCCCTTTCTCTTCTGAATATGTAATTGATGGAGAACACGTTCGGAAATGAATCCCCCTGTTTTGAGTAACTGACTGAAGTTTTATTGAGAAATGAATCTTTCTGTGCAGTGTGACTAACGATGGCTATGTGTAGAAATCAGACCCGCTGGTTTGATACCTTATCCAGACTGTCCTATGAAATGAACTCCCATCCCCGCTCCGACCCTTCCCTCTCTGTCTCTAACTCCCTTATTTGTGGAACTATTGTAGATTGTGATTGAAAATGACAAAATGGTAAGTTACATACCTGAAGGAGGTTGTGTTGAAAGAGTTCAGCACTTCTATTATCTTTTTCAATTAAAAAAAAATGCTTTCAGTGTAACAGATATACGTAAGACAGAAAATTCAGCCTCTGGATTTATAGTAGTAACTTAACTTCAACTTTATCGACCGTACATTAACTGGAAAACGTTTGCCTTTTGCATTCAATTAAAATGCCAGAAAAATGAAAAAGGTGACGTCATCTGATCAGACCCTATCACCGATGAGAAGAAGCGCTATTTTCGGAAACAAGATTATCAAGAAAATAATGCACTCTTTACTTGGAGATTTCTGTCACAGAAGAGGCAACGACCGATTTTATTGAACGTAACGTTGGCTAAAGACCCCAAAAAAGAGATGCATTACACGACTAGCAACAAAAGACGGTACTTTAAGGAACTAATATGAGACAAATTAAATTAACAAGCCTAAGAATGTGTTGTGTGTGTGTGTGTGTGTGTGTGTGTGTGTTGTGTGTGTGTGTGTGTGTGTGTGTGTGTGCGCGTGCGTGCGTGCGTGCGTGTGTGCGTGCGTGCGTGTGTGTGTGTGTGTGTGTGCGTGCGTGCGTGCGTGCGTGTGTGCGTGCGTGCGCGCACGCGCGGTTTGTGAGTGTGTGCGTGTGTGCGTGTGTGTGTGTGCATGTGTGTGTGTGTGTGTGTGTGTGTGTGTGTGTGTGTGTGTGTGTGTGTGTGTGTGTGTGCGTGCGCGCGCGCGCGTACGTACGCATGCATGCTTGTGCATGGGTAGATGCATGCTTGCGTGTATGAGCGCACAGGCGTGTGTGCACCTACGTGCGTGAGTGTGTGAGTGTATGTGAGTGTGTGTGTGTGTGTGTGTGTGTGCTTGCGTGTGCGCGCGCGTGTGTTTGTATGTGTGTGTATGCGCGCGCGCGTATACGTACGCGTGCATGCTTGTGCGTGTGTAGATGCATGCTTGCTTGTATGAATGCACAGGTGTGTGTGTGCATCTACGTGTGTGTGTGTGTGTGTGTGTGTGTGTGTGTGTGTGTGTGTGGTGTGTGTGTGTGTGTGTGTGTGTGTGTGTGTGTGTGTGTGTGTGTGTGCGTGCCTGCGTGCGTGCGTGCGTGGTGTGTGTGTGTGTGTGTGTGTGTGTGTGTGTGTGTGTGTGTGTGTGTGTGTGCGTGTGTGATCTTAGCTTGAAAGTACTAGTAACTGCGTCAGTGCCTTTGACTTTGACTAATATCGGTCTGGTATTTATTCACAACTTCCAACTTACTTTGTAACTAAGTGGTCAAATAAGTATTTTAGACACATTCCTCTTAGCCTAATAAGCACAAGTTTGGGCGTGATTTTTTTTTGTAGTTCTGGATTTTGTCATTTACAATGTGCATCCAGAAAAAAGCACATGACAGTTTCTGGAAAAAGTGTTTTCATCGCCGGAGGTTTCTCTTGCTTTCCAAAACTAAGACTTTTTCCCAATTTCCCAGTTTTTCGCGCGCGCGCGTGTGTGCTTATAGATAAAGCCTGCCATTATGCATAAAAAAGTTTCTGTCTAAACTATTCAATTTTTCGCGCTCGGATTGCCAAATCAAGATTACCCTCGTTCTCCCACATTCCCCCCAACAGACAGCAGAGACTCCACGCACCTACAATAAGATAAACATAAAACATCATCTTTTTATTCAACGATTGCTATTTACGAGGACAGATCAACAGCCATCATCTTTTAAGAACACACAGTCTCTCCCCCTCTACTTCCCTCAGTGATCTCGTATCCATTCCATAGTCTTTCTGCGCCTAGTTTGAAGAGATCAGAGACTGTCTGTTCGTCTGTCGTTTCCATTGTCATAAATGTTAGTTGCCGTGCCTGAAGATCCAGGAGGTCGAAAAGCGTAATGTTTGCTTTTATTCTTTCGTCATTCTGTGTTTAATCTTGTTTACATTTCCGCCTGCAGTCATCCCAGTTTGAAACCAGGTCTAGGTGTGTTAGTCGTGACATTTGAAGAGAGCATAATTTTGATGGACATCATTTGTGCGTTTGTTTTGTATTCTGTGCCAAAGGAGCGTCACTTTGTGCCCGGTTTTCCATGATTGAAGTAGTACTTGTTGACTGAAGAAGTACTTGCTGAGTGACGAAGTACTTGTTGGACTGAAGAAGTACTTGTTGGACTGAAGAAGTACTTGTTGGACTGAAGAAGTACTTGCTGAGTGACGAAGTACTTGTTGGACTGAAGAAGTACTTGTTGGACTGAAGAAGTACTTGTTGGACTGAAGAAGTACTTGCCGACTGAAGAAGTACCTGATGACTGAAAAAAAAGAAACTCGCTGACGAAAAGAACAAATGCTGACCGAAGAAGTACTAGTTGATTGTAGAAGTTCTAGTTGACTGAAGAAGTACTAGTTAATTGTAGAAGTTCTAGTTGACTGAAGAAGTACTGGTTGATTGTAGAAGTTCTAGCTGACTGAAGAAGCATTTGTTCACTGAAGAGTTACTTGCTGACTGAAGAAGTCTTTGCTCACTGAAGAAATACTTATTCACTGAAGAAGTTCTTGTTCATTAAAGAAGTGGTTGTCGACTGTCACTGAAGAAGTACTTGTTCACTGAAAAAGTACCTGTTGACTGAAAAAGTACATGTTCACTGAGGAAATATTTGCTCACCGAAGACGTACTAGTTCACTAAAGAAGTACTTGTTCACTGAAGAAGTTTTTGTTTACCGAAGATGTACTGGTTCACTAAAGAAGTATTTGTTCACTCACTGAAGAAGTAATTGTTGATAGAAGAAGCATTTGCTCACTGAAGAAGTACTTGTTCACCGAAGAAGAGCTCGCTGACTTAAGAAGTACGTGTCACCATAGGAAGAACTTGTTCACCGAAAAAATACTTGCTGATTGAAGAAGCAATCGTTGACTGACTAAGTACTTGTTCACCGAAAAAATACTTGCTGAATGAAGAAGCAGTTGGCGACTGAAGAAGTATCTGCTGACTTAAGAAGTACTTTATGACTGACCTGAAGAAGTATGCGAAGAAGTATATACTACCTCGCTATCTGGCGAGCTATCTGTAGAAGATTTTGGTGACTGCAGACGCACTTGCTAACTGACGAAGTACTTCCATGCTGACTGAAGAAGTACTTGCTGACGGTGAACGCACATCCCAACTGACGAAGTACTTGCTGTGCTGACTGCGAAAAAAAAGATGCTTAGTGACTGACAATGAAGGGTATAATTGATCGAGGTATCAGTGAAGTGAGGTCAAAGGTGCAGGGGGCCGAAACGGATGAACCAAAGATAACCAGGACGGAATATTGACGTTGTGTGTGTCCGAATACCCTGTCATTGTAGAGTAGTCTGCCTTGACTCTAACTGAAGACCAAGACGGAATAGCAACGCTGTTGTAAGCCCGCTTACCGGCGACTGGGCCACATGGAAGACAGAGATAGCACTAACCGATACTACCCCTGGTTAGTACAAGCTATAATGGTAGCTAGATTTACACACCGTCGAATAGAATTCGACACACTGTCTAAATCCAAGACATACGTTGGAAACGCGAGAAGATCTACGTCTCCTTCAACATAATGTAACCGAAGTGAAAGATGCAAGACACTATAACATGGCCTCGTCAACTACACGAGAAATACTTACTACACTCAGCAAAGGGACACAACTTATGTCGTACGCACAGGTCACACACGCAGAGAAACAAACTGCGCGGAATCCACAAATCAAATCGTCTACGTCTTGCCTATTACCAAATGATATCTGAAGTAAGCACAACCAGGAATATACAGAATCTTCCTGGTTCCTTACAATACATACCCTTCTCTACCGTAACAAGTTGATATATTTTTTTGAAAACTCAGCTCAGGTCTTGTTTAAACATTCACTGCTCAATCAACTGCAACAACAGGGTGACACGCCCACCCACCTCGAAACATAGGCATTTATAACAAATGTAGCAGTTTATATCGCAGTAATATCCTTAAGGCAGCTGAAACAAAATCTTGCTAACTTCACAGTTTAATTTATCACAATAAAGACAGAAGGCAGTGTACTGTCAAAAAAAAAAAATCAGCCAAGACCTATTCCAGTGCTTTGAATTCTCATCTCTTTTTTTTTTGCCAGACTAGGACATAAAAGCTAACACCTTGTGCATGAAAACGGTAGAAGAGACAGTGTATAGGATGTCTTGAATAACAGACAGTGTATAGGATGTCTTGAATAAGAGACAGTGTATAGGATGTCTTGAATAACAGACAGTGTATAGGATGTCTTGAATAACAGACAGTGTATAGGATGTCTTGAATAACAGACAGTGTATAGGATGTCTTGAATAACAGACAGTGTATAGGATGTCTTGAATAAGAGACAATGTATAGGATGTCTTGAATAACAGACAGATGCATTATCCAGGAAAGTTAAAAAAAAGCGGATGACAATGAGGGGAGAAAAGAGGCACAGTCAGAGAACACGATAGGAAAAAGGAAAATTACAGAATTTTCAGGAGTATATGTCTGTGGACTGACACAGAACTATATCATACTTCTTTTAATAGTTTGAATACTGTCTTGTTTATATCCTTTCAGATGGGCACTGGACTGTGAAACGTTAGTTTCATTAAACGTCTTATCATCATCATCATCATCATCATCATCATCACCATCATCGTCACAACTGCTCTTAAGGTCTGGTACCACAGTTTCAAAAGATCCCAACATACCGTTTCTTTCGAAACACCAACGATACATGGGGAAACCGCAGCCTTCCACCAACGTCAAACAGACCTCTAAGGTAAGGTAAGGTAATGGTGCCTATAGCCCTGCCGACTGCAAAGGGCCATATCAGGGTTGTCACCACGTTGAAGTCAACTCACAAGTCATTAAAACGAAAAAACAAACAAACGAAACCGTAATTCACACAACCCTTTAAGATACACCGTCTAAATCCACACCAGGAATTTTATTAAAAAATCTTTCTTCTGTAAAATCTTAGATCAGAGGGAAAATGTTAGTCTCTTTCAGAAATTCAAAGATCACATCAGGTGGGACATGACTGAACAAGGTTTGTATGGAGTCTGGTGCAAAATGTTTATGTCTCACATCATGCAACACTCTAAAAGAATATGTTTTACTGTGAGTGGTACATCGCATGGAATGCCCACGAAGCTTCTTCACCTTTCAAAAGATGAGGATGGGTGCAAAAGGAGTGGCCTGTATGCAAACGGTACAAAAGTGTTTCTTCCAACAGCCCACTGAACTCTAGTCAAACCTCGAAATTGTCGAAAAAACGCCTTTTCTTGTAAAGTACAAAGAACATGAAACAAACATTCCGGGATCTGCTTTGCAGTCAGGATTCACACCAAACTATTGTGCGTTCGTCCTTAACCCAAATTCCTTTTGCATAAGAAAAGTTTGGTTAAAATTGGTTCAGTAGTTTTGGGATGATTTTGCTGACAGGCAAACAAATGAACTGGCACGGGTGGAAACAGAACTTCTTTGGCGGACGTAGATATAAAATCAAATAAAGTTTGTTGGGGAAATCGACTCGATTTTTGTTTTTATGTTTGTTTACGTGGTATGTTGTGACCTATAAGCATTTACAAAACAGATACGTGTATTTGTCATTACAGCTGTCTTACGTTTCTTTTCAGACTTTCGTTTTCATTTTACTAAAAATCCTTTAAAAAGAAATTTTAATCTGTCTGCTGGTAATTGCATTTTCTGCATCGGATACGGTTTAATTTTCATTGGCAATTGTTCTTCATGATCTAAATACACGCACAGAATGTTCACGTATCGGATTTCTAAGTAATTAAATTAAAAAAAATAAAAAGATTTGACTACTTTTCTTCTGTATTTGTGCAAGGAAAGATTGAATCCCTCTGGGTTTTTTTTCTCTGATCTCTTTCTACTGTCACTCTGATTGGGAACAGGAAGAACGCTCTCTCGTGAGCACACACACACACACACACACACACACACACACACACACACACACACACACACACACACACACCACACACATCACACACACACACACACACACACACACACACACACACACACACACACACACACACCGCGCGCCCTCGTGCGTACTTGTCCCAGTTCTAGTCTGTGTTTGTTTTTTTTTGTATTTTGTTTGTCCGTTCAATCTTTGAGGTCGTTTTGTTTCACACCGGCACGTGCGTGCGTGCGTGAGAGAGAGAGAGAGAGAGAGAGAGAGAGAGAGAGAGAGAGAGAGAGAGAGAGAGAGAGAGAGAGAGAGAGAGAGAGAGAGAGAATGTTGCTGTTGTGCGACTCGCTGGTTTTTTGTTGTTGTTTTTTTTGGTTTTGTTTTGTGTTTTTGATGAGTGATACTTGCACGACACATCACTGTTTTCTATTTATCTCGAACATTACATGTGTGTGCAGTGACTCTCTGTCTCTGTCTCTGTCTCTGTGTCTCTGTGTCTCTGTCTCTGTCTCTGTGTCTGTGTCTGTCTGTCTGTCTGTCTGTCTGTCTGTCTGTCTCTCTCTCTCTCTCTCTCTCTCTCTCTCTCTCTCTCTCTCTCTCTCCTCAAAGTTGCGGAAAGATTGTGTACAAGTATATTCTTGGGCTTTCTCAACTGACCATGATGAGTGAGAAACTGCAAGTTTGCTTCGCTTATCTTTGAAAAAAAAATCGCCAAGGCACATTAAGGAAACTGTTCATACAAGGAACGTCTGATATCCTAGGAATAACAATTAAGTTATGCACGAATGATTAACTCTTGTCAATAATGTACAGTAGAAAGTACACACAACAAATCCTAGTATGGTAAAATAAAGAAAAGAGACAAACAGAAAATGAACAGCGTTGATCTAACTGACATAACTATGTTTATTATTCATCATCACAGTCTACAAGTCTCTTAAAAAAGGGAGTCAGTTTCTATAAAATTCTTGATAATGCCCCTTTTTTTTCCAGTGTGTAACTAATTGGATGTTAACTTGCATTTTCTCTAACTCACATTTATACACATAACATTTTTTTTTTAACAAAATGACACGGCAAAACTTTTCATGTTTTTGTGTTTTCTTCTTTGAAAAAATACCACCAACAATTTTTGTGTTTAAGCACAGTTAAAAGCAGTTTTGGCATACAGTTTTAAAGACATCCATAAACTTGCTCCAAAATCATTAAGAGGCATTGTATTTCCAGAGATATTATATGCCAATGAGTCTTTGTCTTCTTTATAAAATGAAAACCTTTTACTGTTCGTAACACTTACCTTTTATGAGAATATTGTCAGCAACCAAAGATAATAGCAGGTGTAATCTGAAACGAGTTATAGTCTTTTTTCTTCATATTTCTTCCAGGAATATCTTTGGTGAAGTTTTTACTTTTCTTTACCAGTGGAATTTCGGACATGACAGCGAGACTACACGCGGATATTGCGTTTGTTCGCAGGAAGAAGCTATCAGTTGTATAGAGTATCGGGTGTTATTTCGAAGCATTCTGTAAATTCAAGTCTTCTAAACGGACAAGTTTAATTTGGCAGCTTTTCCGTCCTCGTTGCAATATAATGCTATTTCCTTTCGAGGCTGAGAATGAGGTTTGACATTTCACTTCGAGAAACATTTGGTTCTAAATGACGTAATATTAGGAAGAGGTAAATCTGTTTGAAATTACCTATATCTATGAGAGAGAGAGAGAGAGAGAGAGAGAGAGAGAGAGAGAGAGAGAGAGACAGACAGAGACAGAGACAGACAGACAGACAGACTCTATGTCTGTCTCTGTCTCTGTCTCCGTCTCTGTTTCTGTCTGTCTCTGTCTCTGTCTCTGTCTGTCTGTCTCTGTCTGTCTTTCTGTCTGTCTGTCTGTCTCAGAGCGTGCGTGCGTTCGTGCGTGTGTGTGTGTGTGCGTGTGTGGGCAAAGAGAGAGAGAGAGAGATAGAGAGAGAGACAGAGGGAGCGAGAGAGAGAGAGAGACTGTAAGTGTGTGCGTGTGTGTGCGTGCGCGCGCGAGCGCGCGCGCGCGCGTGTGTGTGTGTGTCCTAAGTGAAAAAGAATTGTTTGCTTATAGGAATCGGCCCCTTAAGAGAGAATACCTAAACAATTCTCATCATATTCATCTCTTAATTTAAAAGATATATCTTATTATATTATCTATAATATGAGAGAGGAAACACAACTCTATGTGGTCACACTTTCTCTGAACTTAAATGCTTTTTGCAAGTGAAGTTATAAATTCCACACATCTCTGTATCAAGTGGATAATGTCAATAAGAAAAGTTTAAAAGCACAAGGATATTGATGGTATTTACTTGGTGTAAACTTCTCTCTGATTTTACAGAGAGAGAGAGAGAGAGAGAAGAGAGAGAGAGAGAGAGAGAGAGAGAGAGAGAGAGAGAGAAGAGAGAGAGAGAGAGAGCGTTAATTCATCAAAGTATTGGTCAGACTAAAGGCACGTGAGGTCAACTACGGTATGATAGTACGAAAGGTTATCTTTAAAATTCCCAAATATGATTATGGAAATTCATTTTATTATGTGTTTGATTACCGATATTCAAAGAGAAAACGAACGTGTGTCATTTCACAACTAACAAAATGTTAAAATAAACTTCCAAGCTGGGGTTGAGATTAGGAGCGATGAAAAGGCAAGCTTTGGGGTGTTGTTCAACTGACGTTTCTTTCTCATTCTTTTTTTTGTGTGTGTTCCGATTCCGGGAAAGGATTACCATCCAACGAATGACTGAACTAGAAGGAAAGATAATCAGAAGCTCTTGGAATTTTCTGTGAACTTTGTCCTTTATTTCCTGGACCCTTGTTTACCACCTGCTCCTGTAACCTGCCGCTCCCAGTCCCCCTGCAAAGACGAAGGTTTCGTTTCAAGTTCTCTGCGGACTTGGAGGTAATGGACACCACTAATGTCTCTCAAGAATTCAAAGGATGGTTCGATTTTCAGAGGCGACTGACCTTGTCGACCATGCTTTTCCAGATTTAGTCGTCTATAAACATTCAAGTGGTGCGCGCTCGCGCTCTCTCTCTGTCTCTCTCTCTCTCTCCTCTCTCTCTCTCTCTTCTCTCTCTCTCTCTCCTCTCCGCACACACACACACACACACACACACACAAACACACACCACACACAAACAACACACACACACACACACACACACACACCAACACACTCCACAACACAAGCGTGCGCGCATGAACAAACATCAACATGGATGCACACATGCACACACTCACACGTACGAACACCCACTTTAGAGAGAGAGAGAGAGAGAGAGAGAGAGAGAGAGAGAGAGAGAGAGAGTATGTGTGTGTGTGTGTGTGTGTGTTAATAGCTAGGGAACTTAAGAGTGCAGAACACTTCACTTCACCACACACACACACACACACACACACACACCCCACACACACACACACACACACACACACACACACACATACACACATACACACACGCGCGCACTCACACACACACACACACACACACACACACACACACACACACACACACACACATCCATAAACGTGTGCGCGCATGGACAAACATCAACATGGATACACACACGCGCACACTCACACGCACGACCACCCACCTAAAGAGAGAGAGAGAGAGAGAGAGAGAGAGAGAGAGAGAGAGAGAGAGAGAGAGAGAGAGAGAGACTTTGACACTTTGATATTTTAATGTCATTACCAAAGAGGTCTCTTGACAAGGGGGGAGGGGGTAACAGAACAATTACATTTCCCTCTTCCTTTCCTGCAAACAAATAGTACACATTCATTCCCAGTGTGTATCAAATCAAAGATTAACAAAAACAAATAAATTCGTAACAGTTCCTTATGTCCTCACGCACAGGAGTAATGTAAAAGGTTTAAAACAAAAAGAGAGAGAGAGAGAGAGAGAGAGAGAGAGAGAGAGAGAGAGAGAGAGAGAGAGAGAGAGAGAGAGAGAGAACAACTTGAGTGCACAGCACTTCATTTGTAAGACTGTCTGAAAAAAAAATCTGGCAGTCTTGATAAGCAGAGACGGGTTCAGTCGATTAATGGAGCTTCTTTTCTTCTCTCTCCCCCCCCCCCCCTTCTCTCTCTCTCTCTCTCTCTCTCTCTCTCTCTCTCTCTCCTCTCTCTCTCTCCTCTCACATCGAAGGTTTGTTCGACGACTAACACAGTTCACATACGTTCCTGAGAATTAGCCTTTGGTGATGTTAAATGATGATAATATCTGTTTGCCCTGACATGAGTTCCTAGGAAAAGTAGCAGAATTATTAGATATCTTTGAGAGAAAGAAAGAGAGAGAGAGTGAGAGAGAGAGAGAGAGAGAGAGATAGAGGAGAGAGAGAGAAAGAAGAGAGAGAAAGAAGAGAAGAGAGGAGAGAGAGAGAGAGAGAGAGAGAGAGAGAGAAAGAGGAGAGAGAGAGAGAGAGAGGAGAGGTGCATGTGTGTGGGCTTGTGTGCTTCCATGTATATGTGCGTGTGCGCGCGCGCGTCTGTGTGTATGTATATGTGTGTTTGTGTGCATCCATACGTGCGTGTGTGCGTGAGTACGTGCGTATGTGTGTGCGCTCTCTCCCCCTCCCTCCTCTCTCTCTCTCTCTCCCTCTCTCTCTCACATTCCCTCTCTCCCGGTATGCTCGGGTTCGTCGAAAGCCGATGAGACATTACAAATTGTTATAAATGTTCAGATATTAATATTTCAACGAAACTGAAATTTGATATTGCGACTGGTTATGATCATTTCATTCGTGCCAAGAAACCTCCTCCCGAAATCCGGAAAACAAAAAAACAAAACAAAACAAAAAAAACACTTAAATACTTTTGGTCTAAGCTGTTCTTTAGACTTGTTAAAACTCAGGTCGTTCCTTCCTTTTTATATGGCTCAGAACCATGGGATTTCAAAGCACGAGAACATAAAGTAGTTCATTTGCAGTTTTGTAAACTATCGCTAAACGTCCACCCCTTCTTTGTGGTGCTCGTTACACGGAAAAAGAGGCAGACTTCCGCTGTTGTATATGATCTCGGTTACTGGATGTCTTCAGTTCAGATTTCGTTTCTGCAGGCAACTGCTGACAAGGTGCTCATGAAAAGCCTGTGATAGCTTTTGAAACTTTACAAGATCGAAACAAAGAGATCCAGATGTGGACAACTCACTTAAAACTTGTTGTTTGTTTACAGAGGTCTTAGGTATTTCCTGATCGTTGCAGAAGTGGGCAATGAGAGATATTCTCCTCAGACAACTAGAGAAACGTAAACAGGCTGGCCCTCATGGAGAAATCGACCTGAGTTGTATCCCTCATTCAGAGGTGTTTTTGAATGTGAATAAACAGTTTGAGTTATATATTTGAAACATGCCATTCAAACTGTCTTAGTGCATTTTGGAATAGCGGTTTCAACCATAAGATTTACGTGTTTCTGTTTTCGTCCATCGATCGGCCTGTTTGTTCCCTTTGACATGCTGTCTATCAGGAAGGATTCCATGTATCATTTGAATTCTTGCATCAAAACGTCCTTAGTGTTAGATATTCCATTCAGAGTATAGGGAGGTATACAGCGAAACATAATCAATGTATATGAATTTGAATAACAGCCTCGACTCTCAACTGAATGTGTCCAGCTATCTAAAACACAGAGCAAACACTTTTTTTAATGATATTCTTATGTTGTAGTTTACGTAGGATCTCTGCTTATGGTGCAAACTGCTTGTCTCTCATTTACGTTAAAGAAAAGAATATATATATATATATATATATAAGTATATTTAAGAAACACTGACCAAGATAGTAAAGGGCAATGGGCATAGACACAGTAGAGTATTTGTCTTGTCATGTCCCGTCTTGCCTGCTCTCTCTCCCTCTCTCTTTCTCTGTCTCTCTCTGTCTCTCGGTCTCTGTCTGTCTGTCTGTCTGTCTGTCTGTCTTCTCTCCATCTCTCTCTCTCTCTCTCTTCCCCCAACATTTCATTGTCAAGGCCTTGCATACTGACTAGCGATAGACGCTATCAACATTACAGGACGGAGACTGTCAAAGGACGGGCGGTTCCATTCGATACAACAAATTAACAACAACAACAGAGAGAGAGAGAGAGAGAGAGAGAGAGAGAGAGAGAGAGAGAAGAGACAGAGACAGACAGACAGACAGACAGACGACAGACAGACAGACAGACAGACAGACTCCCTGATCCTCTCTTGGGTATGCCCTGCCATGTCTAAGTACTGTTAGCCAAAATATTTTACCACCTCGGTGACGTGTAATGAATAAAACTGTCGGAATACAGTCGCCTAATTCTGCACATGATTAGTGAAGCAGGATTGTAGATACCTTCCTGCTGTCTACGCGCTTGGAGACAGTTTTCTCGAAACAGTTCACTCTATTCTTGAGTGATCTTTGAAGGTAAAGACCAGCTAAAACCCAAGCGCATCTTTAACCATGTCTAACTCAGGATTAAATGAAAACAAAATATATCAGAAAAAATAATCATATTAGATGGAACATTCCAAACAAAAATTTACTGTAAATTGTCTTTGATCGTATGCATCTTAATACTCAAAAAAAAAGAAAGATGATAAATGCGGTGCTGCTTTTCGTACAATATGCGTTGGGCAAAAACAGCGGTTGCTTGAACAGGACTGCATGTCAGCTCTGCCAATATCATTTTTTTTTTTCAAATATATTCGTCAGTCACGGTCGGTAATTGTGACATTTATGCACACAAAGTCGTCCAAGTTTCGTCTATTCGGTTGTGTTTCATGATTACACTCTAGTGTCCATACTGTGCCACAAACCCCCAAATGGAAGGTCTTGGATGCCAGATGCATATGTATGTGAGAGCCGAATAACTCGGTTGAGGACTAAACTTGTGATCTTGGTGATCCTGGAGTCACGACTTCCAATCTCCGCCGGGCCATTTGGTACAGGAGGATTCTTCCCTCAAAGCTAACACTAGTTCTGATTCCATTCCCGTAAAGTCCTTCGAATGGGACTTGAACTGGGGCTCCGTGTGTTAATGCGCGCATAACATCTTGGACACTCGTAGCATTCCACCACCAAATTTCAGAAGAGAAGGTCACTTTGGCCTTTGGTGTGGATAGCACGTAACGTAAACACAGGGCATGCACACCCCGTGAAAAATCGAAAGAGTGAGTGAGAAAAACAGCAGGTTTTCAGTCAGCTCGACCCAGGTAAGCAGCCCGTTGTGTAAACGGCAGCGTGGATTGTAAGCGGATGGAGCACGGTCTGTAATCGAGGACAGGCGCTATAATAATAATAATAATAATAATATCAACGATGACAGTAGTAGTAGTAGTAGTTAGTAGTAGGTGCAGTAGCAGTAATGATGATGTTGATAATGATGATGATGATGACGGTGATGATAATGGATGATGATGATGATGATGATGATGATGATGATGATATAAGTATATGATTACTATGATGATGATGATGATTTTGTTTTAATCATTATTATTTAATACTAATACTAATATTGTAATTGTTGTTCTTGTTGTTGTTCTTGTTATAGTGTACAGTGTTCTTAAAGATGCCACACATGAATATGAAATCTAAAGGTATATCACGATATAATAGTGAAATGACTAATATTATTTCAGTGATAATTCGAACATAATCATGACAATGACGAACGGAAACGTTAAAGGCATGAGCTGCGTGTCAGTGTAAAGATACAGTTTTTGAATTTTTGTAACACTGACCGCTTAATATCTCCATTCCACTTCTTCCCTTAGTCAACGTTTCATTCGTGAAACTGCAGAGTTATTCGGGAAAATAATGGAGATTTCACTATGTTTTCTTCTTCTTCTTCTTCTGCGTTCCCTGGTCATGCTGGTCAGATAGAAAGTCCGGTAGCTTGGGCAAAGTCAGCGGTCCGTCGGAGTGAGTCCGCCGTTCCCCACAGCTTTTCTTGGAGTTCCACTGCACCGGGCCAAAACTCACGCCGCAGGCTGTCGAACGTGGGACAGGACTGAAGTACGTGGGCTGGGTTTTGTGGGCCAGTGCCACATGGGCACTCATCTGTGTGCTATATGTTCAGGAGATAGAGGTGGGAGAGCAACTGACATTGTCCAGTTCTTAGTCTGAAGATGGCGACTTGTTGGGCACGCTCAAAATGGTGAATGTCATCCTTCTCTACCTCCACCTGTAGTCTTTCTCTCCATGCTGTCCTGAAATGTCTGCGGATGATGGTCTTCGCTTCTCTGTAGGACACAGCATGGGCTATTTGGTCTTGTTGGCTGCCCGCCTTGGAGAGTCTGTCCGCCTCTTCATTTCCTGCAATACCACAGTGTGAGGGAATCCACTGCAGGACTGGTGTTGTTTTCCTGCTCAATGTGTGCAGTTCCTGTATGATTTCCTGTAGGATCTGCTCTCTTTCTCTCCTCTGGGACGGCTCGACAGTCTGTAAGGAACACCGTGTGGGTTGGTAAGATGTCCCTTTCATTTAGTATCTGTACAGCAGTGAGAAGGGCACATGCTTCTGCACCGTAGTTAGTTGAGAAGCTACCGGTGGCTACAGACTTGCTGATGGAGCTGCCATCTGGGAACTTGATGAAAACACCGCCTCCCCCATTTCTTACAGCTTTCTCCGCAGAGCCATCTCTGTAGACTCGGGCCCAAGTGGTGCTTGGGTAGTCCCTGGCTAGCGCCTCAAGAGTCCGGGACTTGAGTTCTGTTTCACTGTGGTCTTCTTTAGCTCCAGTGCCAAGAATGTCAAGGCTGATGGGGGAGTATCAGTCGTCCACTCTACGCAGTCTCGGAGCATTTCCACTGGGTGGTCTGTTGTTGGTAGCAATTTTCTGTACTTTTTCCTGAAGCGCCTTGCTTAGATGGTTGGGGCTCTGGCGCTTGAGTCTGTTCTTTGTTGGAACATGTAGTTTGGCGTGCAGTGGATGGGATGGGAGTCTTTTCACCTTTTCACTTTGTCTTAGTTGTTTTCCCTCTCTTCGTTCGTCCAACGAGTAGAGGCCTGATGTTTTCTCCATTGCAGCAATGGGAGTGGTCTTCATTCCTCATGTGATCAAGCGGAGGCCTGCATTCTGCACTCTGGTCAAGCTGTTCATGTTGGTCCTGGCAGCTGTTGACCAGGCGTTGGAAGCGTATTCCATGTGGGGTCTTACAGTGCCACTGTATACTTGGGTCAAGATCTTCATGTTAGCTCCCTATTTTGTTCCAGCCAGTTTCTTCATCACAGCCATCTTTCTCACTGCTACTATGTTTTCCAAAAGTGTATAGAGTTTCATGAAACAGAATCAAAAGTCCACAGTCAGACGTATGAAAATCCATCCTAAGAATTTGCTGATGTTGACGCTTCTCTAGAAAATCGTCCTTACTTCTAATATGTCGATCCACGTTTTTGGAAAACGCCGAATAGTGTGTCATTATGGTCTGCCCACGTTTCTTCTTTCGTATTGCCTGTACTTTTGTTAACATACGAAAGTAGCAAAACAACTGATTTCCTTCAAAATGTTAGAAGCAACTCTTTTCCTTGATCGTGGGTTCATTAGCCCTGTTTCGAATACATACGACACACAAGAACTCGGTTTATCGTCTTACCATAAAGACTAGCACCTAGAGGTGACATCATGCGTATGTTGAATCAGAACAGACACCACAGAACACCATCGAGGTGACTCGACTGCAGGGCAGTGTCTCCTCAGGCGGGTTGCCACATGTCAACTTGGTATTGATTGCTCCATGCGAGCTGACAGTTCTGGTGCTGCTACGGGAAAAGTCTGAGCACCGGGGAGCCGGAATGGGCGGCATGGGGGTGATGCTACCGGAGGAACATAGAAGATGAGACAAATAAGACTACCACATTGACCCACTGCCTACGAACTCTTGGAGAGGCCAAGGAAAAATAATCACGTCTCCTAGAAGACTGGAACCGCAGATCTAGGACATTCCCACCTCCCGCTTAGGTCCGTTGCTGACTTGGCCACCAGTCCCAGTCCACAATCTGAGAGCAGTTGGAGTGATGAGAACATGTTAACACGGTGTTGCATTTGGGTGTCGAATTAATGACAAAAATAAATTACATCGTTTCTGTCAAACAGACATTAAAAAAGCAACACGATTTTACAATTTTCTCTACAATCTCAACATGGAAATGTGATCAATTTTATCTTAATATGAGGATGACGAATTCGTATAACAAATGTGTTCTATTTTGCCCCGAACAATTGATGTATGCAGGATTCACAAATAAAAACTCATATTAAAAACTGGACTGTTTTTTTTTGTCAGGAGGGGAAGGGGGGTCGCTTTCTAAAGTGATACATGGCGTTCATTAGGGTGAGAACCATAATAACTGCATTCATATCCATTGGTCAAAGCCGACCTTATCCCCTAATAAATGGGAAATTTCTGTGCCTGGACAGAATAAATTCGAAAAGAACAAAACAACAAGAACAAATAATCCATCTTCTCTCTCCCTCTCTCTCTCTCTCTCTCTCTCTCTCTCTCTCTCTCTCCACACACACACACACACACACACACACAACACACACGCACGCACGCACGCACGCACGCACACACACGACACACACACACACACACACACACACACACACACACACACACACACACACACACACACACACACACACACACGAACGCACGCATTCATGCACAAAAAAAGGACATAAAGTGGTCGATCACCCAGAGTGGTCGATCACCCAGGGTTATAGGAGGTTGCAATTCATCAAAAACAGAACAAATACCAACAACGTTGGAACGAAAAACAACAACAACAGCAGCAGCAACAACAACAACAACAACAACAACAACACACACACACACACGCACGCACGCATGCACGCACGCACGCACGCACACACGCACGCACGCACACCTATATGTCTAACATTATTCATAACATAATAGCATAAACGCTGACACTGTGAAAGCAGATATCGTCTTTTATTTTTTGTTTTGTCCTCTTTTCTCTTACAATTATTTAAGAGGTATAGACTGCACAAACATTGCATTGAGAAGGCAGATACATGTATTCTGGTTGTGGACATGAGTCAAAAGCGACCCAAACCTCAAAGGTCAAACTGGTAATTATCACTGAATAGCATGTGTCCATCAAATGTTTGCTATAAAGCTCTCAAGACGCCAAGTTATAACGATAGGGAAGCAGCTATATGTTATAACAGGGTAAAGCCCTAAGTTGAATGAGTTAAGGTGTCAGAAACGAACAAAAGCAAGGTATAAAGACCACCTTATCACTGTTCCTGTTTTATTACATCGAGGATTAAATGTACCCAGCGGTAAACTGATTTTAATTCGATAGCTACGAGAACCTGTATGTGACAGCACATTCCAATGAATTACAACGAACCACGGTGCCTGCCATTGTCAAGGAGGAAGTGGTGTGGTCACGTTTCAAGATTCACAGTCGATGCTAAGACTATCCTGTAGGTGGACAAAGAAGAGGTTGACTGAAGAGAAAGGGGAGAGGACACCGTCAGAAAATAGATAAAGCATGGAACGACATACAAATTGCTCTGTAAACGAACACATCCGCTGTTTATATTATTCAACAATGATTATGGAGGAGCTAAAGCATTCGTTGAAGCTAATACTTCGGAAACGCTTTTTTGTGTTGGATTGTTGATTTGAAATTTCAGTTTGCTTAGTTATTCTTCTGAGCATCGGCTGATCACTTCCAGTGCTACTTGTCTATTTTGACCTAGAATTTCTGTTGTGGACACATTGAGGGTTCGTAGAGCATGACCAGAGGTCGAACGACTGCTATAACAACGAAGACCACAAGAAGAATAACAAGATTGCGAGAACAATGGTTGAACACATTTTCACTTCACTGAGTGCTGAAAAATAATTGTATGTGACACTGGTGCAATGTTCCTTAATCACTTCACGTCTGAAATTGCTACCCGTCTGTTAAGAAAGGGCATGCGCCGAAACTCAGATTCTCAAGGAGTAAGTCTGGATCGATCTCCCCTCTCATTCCTATATCACTCCCCTTTTTGAAATTCTCGGTGTCCCAAACGACAAAGCATATCAATCAAAGCTCATTGCACCATGTTCCAAACGAGAGTACGCCCCAGGCTGTTTCAAAACCAGTCCCTGATGAACGAATAGGGTCATAGTCCAGAAACGCTCTATGGAGTGATACAGGAACGTGTGTGGCGCCTTACGTTACAGCTGGCCGCAAGCTAACAGCAATGCACACTCCTTGGCAGGTGTAGCCTACTCCTTTCCAACCGCCGCGCGCATGGAACGTGTTGTCCATCACAGGGCCAGTTACAGCTAGCGTTTGTTAAGGTGCAGACCCCATCTTGCAATAATGGACTTGAGCAGTGATAGCGCGGACCATCGACTTTAAGTGTCTGTGGTGCAGACTGAAACGGTGAGCCAGTTCTTACTGAACGTGAGAAAAGTAGACAATATTTCAGTATGCATTCATTCATTGGTGAAGGGAAGGTGCATTGCTGTGTTTAATGACAAAAATCTTATTTTCTTTCTAAATGTCCTTTCTTTGCGGTGGATTCCGTACTCAGTGCATTCATTATTGTGATTACTTGAGAAAAGTGCCGAAAAAACAAACAAACCGCCAAGTGCTCCATTTGGGACTTCTGTGAGGACATGGCTCTGCTGTGAGATAGGGCACCCACGAACGTGCCCAAAATGTTTTCTTTCCGGGATTTAAAAAAAAAAAACACTTTTTTCTCTTTTCAAGTTTTCATGCACATACTTACACCATTTCACAAATGAAAAAATAAGAAAAAAAATTAAACTAGATTCGGAACAGAAGAAAAGAAAACTTAGAAAAAAATCAACATAAACAAATCGAAAAACACGAGTACACACACACACACACACACACACACACACACACACACACACACACACACACACACACACACATACGCACACACACAGAATATGGATACTTCCAGCCATTATTGCATATTGATGGAACATGCCCAGACTTACCTTCCCTGTGTGACAGGAAGGTGGAAATGGGCAAGTGCCCATAGTACTCCATCGCATGCTCCTGAATCACTCACCCGAGAGTGCTTTTGGGGAGGTAGCTCTCGGTCAGGTTCAGAATCACCCTGTCTCCTCCCCTACCAACCCACTAAATTTAGGTGCAATGTGCTGAGATTGATACGTTTTGTCGTTTGGGACAATTTGAGGATTTTTATAGTGGAGTGATTCGGGAACGAAGAGGAAAATCAGTGTGAATTTACTCCCCAGGGGTTGAGTTTGGGTGCGTACCCTTTCTCAGTCGCCGGGGAGGGGGGGGGGGGGGGGGGGAGGGGGTGATTTGAGGCGTGGGGTGATTAAGGAACATTACACGAGGTTTGGATATCTGTTTATTCGGAAAGAATATGAAACCTTCTCATGCACTGTGTGTGTGTGTGTGTGTGTGTGTGTGTGTGTGTGTGTGTGTGCGTGCGTGTGTGCGTGCGCACGTGCGCGCGCGTGTCTGTATATATGTGTGTGTGTGTGTGCGTGTGTGTGTGTGTGTGTGTGTGTGTGTGTGTGTGTGTGTGTGTGTGTGTGTGCATTCGTATGGATGCTCACTCATATCCTGACTATGCAATAATATTTGTAGAGCCTGAAAACACCAACGTTAACGAAAAGACTAAAAATAAATGGACCAACCACCTAGCCACAAACAAAAGCACTCACGACACTATTACTACAACTATTGCTGCTGCTGCTGCTGCTGCTGCTGCTACTATTACTACTACTACTACTACTACTACTACTACTACTACTACTACTAACTACTGACACAATCAGCCAAATCTTTTGGACCTAACACGAGGACACAGAAGAACACAAGCATGCAATTTTGTATACGCAAAATATGTTGATTGCATTGATCATAATTAACAAGAAACAAAAGTTCATCGAAGAAGGATCATATCCATCCGTTGATCACGTTGATCACAGCAACAAGAAACGAAACGTTATTGAAGTACGATTCATCCGTGGACCAACCGAGGTGACAATTTTGTCCAATCGATTTTTTGGCAATTTGATGGAAAAGCGGTGGTGACATTAATACATTTCAAGCCAATTAATGCAAGGGTATTTTGACGTGCGCAGGATACACTACGGACAGTTTCCCTTATGAAGACGAAGAGAGGAGAGAGAGAGAGAGAGAGAGAGAGAGAGAGAGAGAGAGAGAGAGAGAAGAGAGAGAGAGAGAGAGACAGACAGACAGAGAGAGAGAGAGAGAGAGAGGGAGTGGTGGGTGGGTGGGTGGGTGGGTAGGTGGGTGCGTGGGTGGGTGGGGCGTAAATTGTGTGAGGTGAAAGTAAATAGGGAAAGATTGGGCAGAATAAAAGTATGATTAGGGAACGAAACATGGAAAACTGCAAACGAATAAATTATAGAGAAAGAACATTCAGTAAATAACAACAGCAGGAACAACAAATAATAAAAAAAAAAAGTTCTCCAGCAACACCCTGAGGAACTCCCTCTGGGACGAAACGTCGCGTTCATTTTTCCATGGAAGAATTATTCTTTCTCAATTTTTTTTCCTGACAGGCCTGTGATATCTAAGTGCCATCCTCTCACGTCCCGTCTGTTGAAAACCCCGTGGACCGTACATCGGAAAGGTCATGTACTCAGTCTTGCGAAGATAGTGGGGAAACTGAGAGAAACAGCACTTTGAAAGAACGTCTTGCAGTTGATGATTATTATATTCGCTCTATTATGAGTGTTGTGGATGATCATTACATGTGATAATTATCATTTTAAGTTCTATGGTCAATGCTGCATGCGGAGAATCGTCGTTTCACACTGCAAAGATGCATGAATACAAAAGTGTGGCTGTTCCAAGTCACAATAATCACACTGATACGCTTGAGTCCAACAGTTAATTTCTCCTATTGGACTGGTGACTCGTTGTGATGCCATTCAGCTCCTATCGCTCAATATCATCACAGTTTGTTTTATAACTTCCATTGATGATATCCATTTATCAGTATTCCCTATGGTTTCTGGTTCTCAGTTCTGAGATTACTACTCACTTCTCTGTAGCCCTGAAAGGATATGTGTTCAAACCAGTATTTCTGGTTGTTACAACATGGTCCATAGTTTCTACTGGCAGCCATCATATCACCTGTATTCAAGGCCCCTGTTTCATACATTTTCACTGTGTTTTCTGGGGGCAGTCAGTAGTGAGAATCACCACACTTCTTGCTTTCTTGATCGCTGTTGAGAATTGTCGTAGTAGATTTTACTCTCAATACTCCGACAGATGATATCCATCACAGCGATTTCTATAGCATCCACAGACAAAAAAAGTGGCTCTCTCGATGACGTTATCCACTTCAGGATGATATTTCATACTGATTTGCTGTGGCTGCTTCTGATAAAATTAACTCTGTGGCACCCTCTGCAAAGAGCAATCGCACAGTTTGGCTTCTTCTGACGGTACTTGCTATACCTCTTTCCAAGGCTTTCACCGATGTCAACTATCATATTGTCATCGATGGCCCACAAAGGGTACATGATTTTTTGTTGTTATCAGTTTGAATTTTTTGAAACTCTGTTCAATATATTTATCAAAATAATAGATAAGGGGAGACACAGTGTAAAAAACAGTCATGAAAATAAACAACATACCACTCATACTGACAAGTCAGGGTACGTGATTTCTGCTGTCTGAATTTTATGGCTCCCGATGGCATTATTTTGTTCCTACTGGCTGCATTAAATGGTTCCATCTGAGTCCATTACATGGCTCCATCGACAGCTCTGGAGGTTTCCTGCTGACAGCGGCACGCAACTCCTAATGACTGTCATATGGCTCCCTCTGACTGCGTTACAGGTTACCGTGACAGTTACATGGCTTTTTTTTAAAGGTACGTTACATGAGTCCATTTGAATGTGTGATGTGGCTCCTACTGTGTGTGCTACATTGCTCACACTGACTGCGTTACATAGTTCTTAATGACTGTTTCACATATGTTCCATTGAGTGAGGTGTACAGCTTCTTCTGATTTTGCATTGCATGGTTCCAGGTAACTGCCTTATATACCTTCTACTGATGGTGTTACGAAGCTCCTGCAGACTGCGGTGTACAGCTCCTGCCTTACATGGCTCACCTGATTGCATCATACACCTTTCTTCCAGTGACTGTGTCACAGGGCTCGTGCTAACTGTGCATTTTGTTTCCCTTTGACGGCGTTGCGTAGCTCCAACTGACTGCGTTGCGTGGCCACTACTGGCAGCGTTACATGGCTACCACTGACTGCGTTGCGTGGCCACTACTGGCAGCGTTGACATGGCTACCACTGACTGCGTTGCGTGGCCACTACTGACAGCGTTACATGACCTTACTAACTTACACTACAAGCCAACCATTCACGTCCTTACACTGTCCCTTCTGAATGAGCTATGCAGCTCATACTGGTTTCGTTATACTACTCCCACTTATTGCGTAATTTGGCTCTCACTGCTCTGCACGAACTCTACCAAGTGCGTTACGTAGTTTCTACTGATATGATGGATGTTTTCCAAAAGCTACCGCTGTCGATTGTAATCACAGGGGCTGTTTTGGTCTCTTAAGGACAAGAAGCATCAAACTCCTTTCCTTGACTCCCACTGGATCACTTCTTCCAGTCACAGTTAACCCTAGGACCTAGAGTTAACATACTACATTTAGTGACTCACGCCTCTCACAGTTATGTATCTGTGTATTGTGTCATTTGGACGAAGCATGTAAAAACGTTCAAACATAGGTAAGTAGTCTAACATTCTTTAACATCAAAATCTTCTTTAGTATCTGCACATCAAATTGTGGTTCTGAGGTTGCAAAAGTCTTCCTTACTTGATAAAGGAATCTCTCTCTCTTCTCTGTCTGTCTGTCTGTCTGTCTGTCTGTCTGTCTGTCTCTTTCTCTTCTCTCTCTCTCTGTATGCGTGAATGTGTGTGCGCGCGCGCGCGTGTGTGTGTGTATGTGTTGTGAGTGCTTGCGCGTACACGTGCGTGCGTTGGTACGTGCGTGAGTGCGCGCGCGCGCGTGTTTGTGAATGATGTACTTTATTTACATAAAAAAAAAAAAAAACAGCTACATATTCGGACCTGGGAAATTCGTTTAATACTTGTTAATAGAACTGACAAACTACAAGTCAGTGCTGAGCGATTTCAAATGTTTCCCATAAGTTTGCAAGAGAACTGGAACAAGTGAAGGAGGTGGGAAGTCATGCATGGGTATGAAACAGACAGTGGGCATTAAGACTCGGATCAAGTGCAGCTCCCACAGAAGGACCCTCGCTGAATCTCATTAGGGGACGCCACTGTGAATCTGTTGGTGGCGCACAAAGACAGCCCACTGGTAGCATTGCAGAGGATTCTGGATGGAGACACCACCACGAAGACTGTTGAAAACACGGGTTTTGACTGAAAAATGCACTGAAACTCTCTCTCTCTCTCTCTCTCTCTCTCTCTCTCTCTCTCTCTCTCTCTCTCTCTCTCTCTCTCTCTCCTCCTGCTGATGCGCGTGCGTGTTTTGAGAGTGGAGGGATGGGGAGAAGGGAGAGCGGGGTCATTATTGAAATGTCAGTGGCTCTCGTTTTTCATGGAAGAAAAATGCTTGGTGAATGTGTTTTAATGCTATGTCACATGTTGTTTATTCATCAAGGCGTTTAATTCAATATAATATAGCACGGAAAAAGTACGAACGGAGTAAGCAAAAACAACATTGCAAGATCAAGCAGTGCAGGTCATCATCTCGTGTTGCAGGAAATAAGACACCGGAAGATGCATCTTAATGTCAGTCAGTTTTTCATCCGTTTGATTATTCGTATAACATTGCTGTACTTCAGGATCTTTGAATCAAATTACGACTGAGAAATTAAAACCTTACATCACGCTGGCTTTATTTGTCACGCATTCAGGCACAATAACAACCCTATCCTCCCTCTCCACCCAAACACAGACACAGACACACACACGAACACAGACACAGACACAGACACAGACACACACTCTCACACACACTCACAACACACACACACACACACACACACACCACCCACACCACACACACACACGCACCACACACGCACCACACTCGCCGCACGCGCGCACGCACGCACGCACGCACGCACAAAACACACACACACACACACATACACACATAGCAGATTTTAGACACGTGCTGTACGCAGTCACAGCACAGAGTACCTTTGCTGTAATTATCTAATCAACAGCTATGCCATGAGACGTCACATTTGATATTCTTTGGAACATAAATAAAAATAAATTGAAATTAAAATGACCGAA
>CM065714.1:63258055-63280555 GCA_033310375.1 Conus canariensis | reverse complement strand
CCTTTTGCCTCCGATTTTAAAATTGACTGGGTTCCAAAAGTTTGAAATAACAAGCAGAAGACAATTGCAATACATAAATATTTACTATGAAATACTTTACCAAAATATGGACAACAATTTGTCTCAACAATACCAAAATGTAATGTATTATGGACAGAAGTGTTTCTTATATATACTGAGAACTTTACCATAAAATTGATGGTAAAAACTCGGGGTAACTATGCAAATCCTGTATTTTATAATCGTGGAGTGCAAATAGGAAAGACGCCTATTGTAGATCAAACATGGATCAGTAACAGATGTGTAGAATGGCAACTTCCTGCTTAAAAGTCGACATTGATTTCATGCAAAAAAAAGAAGGAAAAATAAAAAAGCAAAACTGTAATGTCAGTGTAGATTTTGCTTCTTTCTGCGGTTTTAAATTAACAATATCCAAGAATATGCGAAAGCCAAACATAATAGTTAACAACAATAAACGTATGGACACACCATTTGTTTCCCCAAAGCTAAATACTGCATTTAAAGGCCCAAAATGGTTCTGTAAGTATCGCTAATAACACTCTCTGTCAAATGCACAAAATGGGGTGAACAACTACTTGTTAACAGGGCTTGATTCTTTTTATTCTAACAAGATTTCTGATGTAAAAATGAAATGCTTTAAATTAAGAATAATGCACAGATGCCTAGGGAAACGCTGTAATACAAAGAGATACGCTTCTTGCATTGTGTACTCTGTTATTTTTACAAGACAACAAAGGATATATAAGTCAAATATCGTAGCAATGTATAGTAATTCAAAGTTTGGAGCTTATTGACGAAGCTTAATGAGAAGTGTCTGAATGCTTTAATTTTTTTTTTTTTTGGGGGGGGGGGGGGGGGAGAAAAACAAAATAGAACAAAAAACGTCAGTGGCCATTCTTGGATGCCATGAAAATATACACATTGACCCCTCTTTTCATTTTATTCCATTATTAGCTGATCAATGTGTGTATCAATATACACTAAACGAAAATATGCCAGAGATGCAAGGTTTTGTTGACAACTTGAAATACCGATTAAAAAAAAAAGAAATTGGAGAGTTCAGGCCCACAATGATTTTATGTGCATTGTAATTGTTCTTAAATGGATTGCATACCATACCTTGTTCATGTGTTCAAGAGAAAACGAGTAATTTGTGTTCAATTATCATATTGCAGATCTATCATACCTGTCTATGATTACAGAAATCGTTCATGTTCAAACCCAGTGTAAACCTTTCCCACCAAGGTCATCATCATTATGTGTTTGTTGTGACACCCTCATTATGTCGATGACACAAGGCCTTATAAAACTTGCTGTCTCTTCTATTTTCCTGCCTGTCTCTTAGCTGCCTAACCTGTCTGTCTTAAATCATTTACTAATTTTGTTTTTCCGCACACATTATCTCTTAATGCCTTTCTTAGTTTTCCATATTTCTCGTAAAATTATTATCATATACTTATAAAATATGTCTAGATATTTACATGTTTGCTTCAATTCTCCGTAGAGAATTAAAAAAAAAGGGAGTTTTGAAGTATTTTCAAAATGATGTACATTTTCCTAATAGTCGATTTAGAAAATTAAAAACCAACATTTCTTGGAGTAGATTTTCGAAAAAAATAAAGTTTTCAACAGTTGGAAAAATCAAGAAAAAAAAGTCGCCGTAGCACATTCTTGTTTCGCTTAAATGGAGGGATTAAGAGCTATAACGGACTGTATAAAACTTTGCAATCTTTTCGGAAGTTTTAACGTTCTTAAAAATTCATTTGAAAATCTATCCGTGTGTGTGTGTGTGTGGAGAGAGAGAGAGAGAGAGAGAGAGACAGACAGACAGGCAGAGAAAGACAGAGAAACACACACAGACAGAGAGAGAGAGAGATGTGTGTGTGTGTGCGTGCGTGCGTGTAAGATGCCAAACTTTATGAGCACGTTCGATTCGTTTTTCCCCGCCACAATGAAATGAACGACGTCAGTCCCGCATGCAATTCGTCCAGTTACTCTCACGCACGGTGTAATTGTTTGGCACAGAATGGTCGAGACTGCACGCACTTTTTGGGAACGCATGAAAAAAAATCTTGTTCTCTCTGACTTCTATCCCATAAACACAACTATCTTGGAAATTCAAAGAAGCTTGATTGTTAAACTTGATTTTTTTCTTTCATCTCATCTTTGACTTACACAAAGTCAGTCTCCGTCTGTCTCTCTCCACACACACACACATATATATATATATATATATCTATATATATCGCTGAACAATTAAGTAGTGGGGGAAAACAAGTGCAGGCTAACAATTCTTCAGTCATTATAGTAATGACTTGGCAAAGATTTGAAATTTTAGAAGAGAAAAAAAAAAAAAATTGAAGATGAAGAAAATGGGGGGGGGGGGGGGGGGGGGGGAATATATTAAAAATATGAGAAACCCTTCACTAGCCACCTGAGGGAACCATCGCAATCCCTCTCGAAGGCACATCTATTTGTATTGCCTGCTCCTAGGCCTTTCGTCCGCTGGATCGGACTCATCAGGGAGACACGGCTGATTGTGTCTGTGCTCTTGGTGTCAAATAGAGACACACCACAGTCCATAATTCTGTGGTGTTGTCACCACCAAGGGTTCAAAAGAGAATGCAACAGCACCCCCGAAGCAGCCAGCGAAGGGTAGCAAAATGGAACAAAACGAAAGTGTGGAGAGGAAAAAAGTTGCTGAAAGACTAAAAGCATTATGCACACAGTATAAGATGTAGGGGACAATCTTTGAGCCTATGCTTGAGGATCCATTCAAGGATACAAGGGAGATCAAAAGATGTGGAACAGTCTGAGTGGTCAGCTCTGCTGTTCAATAACCCAAGCATTGTAAGTGGCTAAGAATTGTACAGAACAACCTTTACTTGGATCTCCTAAGAGATGCAATCTCCCACTGATTGACCAAACAATATAATGCTGAACAATTAAGTAGTGTGGGAAAACAAGTGCAGGCTAACAATTCTTCAGTCATTATAGTAATGACTTGGCAAAGATTTGAAATTTTAGAAGAGAAAAAAAAAAAAAAAATTGAAGATGAAGAAAATGGGGGGGAATATATTAAAAATATGAGAAACCCTTCACTAGCCACCTGAGGGAACCATCGCAATCCCTCTCGAAGGCACATCTACTTGTATTGCCTGCTCCTAGGCCTTTCGTCCGCTGGATCGGACTCATCAGGGAGACACGGCTGATTGTGTATGTGCTCTTGGTGTCAAATAGAGACACACCACCGATATATATATATATATATATATATATATATCGGTGTGTGCTATCGCAGCACTGACAGACCACAGAAAGCCATCAGTATTAGGCTGTCATGAGGCAACCCATCAGTGGAGACTCTGCCTGACTCATGTCGACGGAATCTGACAGTGCCAATTTACCCATGGTACCTCTTGCAGGCGACTTACACCGCTAACGATAACAATTACAGCAGTAAAGCCATCGAGAATCGACGTCTTCCTTCGGAGGGCGCTACCACGTCCATTGAGACCATGGGCAAGTTGTAGCAGTTTCTCACTGCACATCCGGTATGTTCAGGACAGCAGTGAGTTGGCGTGTATAAGGGAAACTTCCTTCCGTCTCTTAGAACATCGGCTTTTTGACAATGTAGTCGAAACATGCTTAATTGTGACATGCCTAGGCGATGAGGTGAGGGTCGAGGAAGAAGACGGGGTGAGGGGGGAGGGAGGCTGGGGAGGAGAGGGGATGAGGGAAGAGGAACAGGTGGTGGGGTGTCTTGCTGTTCCATTCTTGATTGCACGGTTTAGAGGGCGACAAAGACCTTTTCTTCCATACATTTCCAAAGGAGGACATTATGAATGGAGAGACTCACTTAGGAGGAACTCCAGGCTAGTATGTGGTCTGCCTAAGATGGCTTAGTCGTACTAGAGTCAGTACTATTAGCCAATAGGAGCAGGCTTCTTCTACTGACCATTAAGGACGCGGCTTTGGACGCGGCTTTGCATAGATACTGAGCGACTCTTCGGCGTCTGTTATCACAATTACAGGATATCCCAAGTAGATTTTAAACAATCTAGATTCAGCCCATCCTACACATCACTCGCATTGGAGTCCTGTTTAGCCCACACAGACCCACGATTTGCTCTGTTATTTAACATAATCGTGTTTTAAGTACCCTGCTATGAGCGTTTATTTGCAGTCTGGCTCCTGATCAGCAACGCTGCAGTCTCTTTCAGTCTTCTTGTCGTTACTTACCGTTGGTAATAATCACACAAGACAAATGACACCAGGAAGAACACCGTCTATTTATCAATAGCGTAATGAGAAAAAGAAATCTTTTGAATTGCAAAAAAAAAAAAAAAAAAAAAAAAAAAAAAAAAAAAAAAATCAACTCCTGTCAGAAAGACGATCGATACACTCCATACCACGAACATCACGACCGAAAATGTGTTCCCCATATCTGCCGACAGAGTCCTGTCCGCAAGTTCGCAAAAGGCCCAGTGAACTGTGTTTGCTACAGTTGGATGTCCCCACTACTGCGGTTCATGGTTCAGAGACACTCGCCATGAATTTGCCAACAGTGGCCCGTGCTGGTCACGGGCATGGACTTCAACAAGAATTAAAAGCCGTCATCACCATGGCAGCAGGCCACGAACGGCCTTATATTTTCAGACTACTCCGACAGTCAGAGGGAATAAGGATTATTGATGTGATGCAATATCCTGATCTGAGACTACAAGACCGGTTTGTACTTCTGAGAATCATTCAGGCCCGTGGATACACACACCTACAGTGTCGGTCAGGAAAGTCGAGCGACTCTCAGAGAGGAATGCTTTTTGTGGATGAGACTTCAGCGTGTAGAAGAAGAAGAAGAAGAAGAAGAAGAAGAAGATGAATAAGAAATTCTGCTTCATTTGAATACATTTCATGGTTCGAAATAAAAAGTACGAAAAAGTTACAATGCACAAAGGCTTGAATTATGACAGTTAATTAGTACATACTTGCGTTGAAAAGCTAATTAGTAAATACTTGCGTTGAAAAGTTCAGTATAATGCCAATGAGACTAAACAAATGTCAGAAGACGGGCATCAAATCAGAGTATTTACTGTGTTTCTTTTCTATACCAGCAGATGTGTTCAGCTGCGAGATTAGCTAAATCCTTTAAACTTTTTTTGCTATTTGTAGAACCTGGAAGGGCTTCTTACTAGTTGTTCCATGCTCTTTTCCAACATCCAAAGAGGGAAAGAAGAGAAGGAAAGCCGTGCAGAAGGGGCGACAGGAAAAGTGTATATGAACAAATAGAGAAGAAGTGGAATTCGGATGACACTCTCAACCCTATGTCGGCGTTCATATGATGGGTTTGAAAACATGTAAAAATGAAAAAGAGAATAAAGAAATAACGAAGGAAGAAAAAAAAGAGAAAGGACAGAACGGTTGGAAAGAACGAAGAAGAAAACGGATAAAGAAAACAACGATAAGTAAAAAAAATAAATGAATGAAAAAGGAAAAGACCAAATACAAGTTTAACGTCACAGAAATTGAAAATTGATGGAGTTGCATTGTAAAGATGTTTGTTGTTGCCGTTTGCTTCATCATCTTTTGCTGTATTTATGCATTTAGTTATTTTTTTATTTATGTATTTTGATGAGCAATTGAAATGTCTGACAATACGCCATAAGAGGAAGGTTACAGTTAAAAAGAAATCCGCAAATAATTCGAGAAGCGATTGAACAAAAAGGCTGACGTGCATACTCAAAAATTCAGACGCGCGCACACGTAATTACGATCTCAGATGTACACACAAGTGGCATACGTGCGACAATACACACGTGCACGAAGCAAGTGTACATAAATGCATTCACACCAAACACGACAAAAACAAACATGATGGAAACATTAAAAAAAAAATCATAAACAGCATTTATATTACACTTTCTCACTCCACTCTTCCTCTCTCTGTCTTCGCCCATATCGCTCTGTCCCCCTTCCCTTCCTCTCTCTCTCTCTCTCTCTCTCTCTCTCTCTCTCTTCTCTGCTACACACACACACACTCCTCTCTCTCTCTCTGACTACACACACACACACACACACACACTCTCTCTCTCTCTCTCTCTCTCTCTCTCGCCCTCTTTTGATCATCAGTGTGTCTGTCTCCTTCCGCCTTTCTCTCTCTCTCTCCTCTCTCTCTCTCTCTCTCTCTCTCTCTCTCTCTCTCTCTCTCTTTTGTGTGTGTGCTTGAAAGCATTTGAAGTTGATACACTGCCAGTGGATTCACGATTACACGCGTTTTAGAAATCACGTACATATCAATATATGGAACAATTTGGATGCTTCGAAAATGTTGTTTCTCCTACTTGTTTGATTTGTTTCCCCTTCTAATGCTCTTCTTTGGTTTTTTTTCCTATTTCTTTTGAGGGCATCATTATATATATATATATATATATATATATATATATATATATATATATATATATATAAACCAACTGTCATACCTATTTTTCAATCTGCGATGACAGAATTCTGACTTGACTTCTTGACCTGTCTCCCCCAACTCACCCCTCCACCCATACACACACTTACAGCTATAGTAGTGGCATGGAGCTCTGGCTACGCACTCAAGGTCTGGCCTGCGCGTTGCCGTGTACTCTATGTGTCAGCTAAATCTCGTCAGTAAACTTTTTTCCTCGACGTTGTCTTACCTGTTTATCCACTTTTCGTTAAAGCAACTATGATACCTGCACGTTGTCACCTCATGGCCTAGCAGAAGGGGAGCGGTGTATCGGTCCACAGGGTTTGAAACTCATTGGTCAAGCCGAAACTGAACCTGTAAAATTCCTTTCACAGTTATGTTGTGTATACGTATGTGTACGCAAATATAAGTGAAAACTGTTACAATTTAATTGATTTGTAAAACAAATCTTGAAAGGAATTAAACGGAGAACATAAATTGAGGTAAACTTATCACAAACGTCACGCCTCATTCCGGTCTTCTCTGTCTTTCGACATGCTCTCTTTGTCTGTGGCTCACAGTTTTCACGTGCGTTTCAGTTTTAGACCTGATGCGCGAGTGTTGGCTGAAGCATTTTCTTGTCTGTCAGAACGGCACATCATGATTTGTTTAAAGATCAGTCCACCTCATTCAGTCTCTCGGGAAATCATTATTGACCAGCGGTATTTGATGACTGGACGGGTGAGGACAGAGGTAATGGGGTGTAGGATTTCCTTTACGATCTTCTTGTAATGCAGCTTTTGAGGTTGTCGTTTTTCCTCTAAGGATAAAGCAAGTTAAAGCGAGAGTCCGTTATACACATTAAGAGGGAACTGCAAATCTGAAAGCAGGGATATCGTATTTATTTCTCCTCAGTATCTGACGGGAGAAAAGATTCCTGATACAGAAACATGGTCAAAGAGGAGCTCACGATTTGAGACCGTTGGTTATGAAATGTATGTCTGCAAAAGTGTCGTTTGCTTTTCGTTAGAAAGATTTCCTTTCGGTCCCGTCCTTTCTTAAATACAAAAACCAGTGTAGTAAAAATTCACGATCTATATCAATACTTTGGCTTTTTAAAGAGAATGTTTGCTGTCTTCAGTATTGCACAACATGGCGCTAATCTTCCACAGAAGACTTTTTGAAGAATGGCATAACATCATGTGGAGAAATTACATCCCATCACCCTTCTTCGGAAGACTAAGCCTCGTAGGGCGATGATGATGGAGGACACATATTAACACAACATGCATCCTGTGCTGTGATAATGGTTTGAGTGTAGACCGCTGAGCACAGGGGAGGATAATATTCCCCAAACTGGATGGAAGAAGAACTCCGGGAGGTGTGTGTGTGTGTGTGTGTGTGTGGGTGGGGGGGGTGGGGGGGGTGGGCTATGGTACAGGGAAGGGAAGGGGGATGCCACTCCTTTATGGGCATTTGTCTTCATTTTGCTCTGAGTTAAATCTTCCACAAACTCGACTTTTATGGTCGGGGCTGAGGGGTGGGAATGGGGAATGAGGAAATGCTGCGGTGGCGATGGTGATGGGATTCTTCTTGTTATCAATTTATCTATTTTTTATTTTCGACAGTTATGAATGAAACTGATCGCAGACAGAACATGGTGTAGATCCACTGATATGCATGTTTTCCCTTTCTGATCGACTACCCCTACCTCTTATGAGTCTGGCCCTTTCCTGAGCCATTGTGGTACGCTTTAGGAGACCCTGTCCGCCAGGTGTAAGAGTAACATCACTTGCAGACTCGCCCGACACGAGATTTGTTATTATTTTGTGTGACGCACAAAAAGAGTCTGCCCTCATATGAGTGTTATGTGCTAAACCGTAATTTCATAGTCATTTACACACCAAACTGATAACCGAAATTGAAATTCACATTGTTCAACAAAGAACACAGATTAACTAACGAGGGGTTATGCTTGGTTCGCTAGTGATAAGCTTACCATCAAACCTTGTTTTGTTGTCGCTGTTCATTTGCTCGGTGACTGGATATAAGTGTGCATTGTTTCTTAAGTGATTTTGTTGCCATATCAATCAGCTGATCAAAAAAAAAAAAAAAAAAAAAAAATCAAGCCTCCGCGTCACTCGTAACTTAGCGATGTTCCAAAAGGAGAGACAAACTGACAAAAACGAACAAAACCCCCCACAAAACCCCGAAAACCTGTGTGTGTGTGCTCCAGTAATGTGTTCACGTCCCAAGCTAAGCTTCTGCCGCCACTGTACAGTCCCTGGGAAGATTCCCGACCAGCGCAGCCACGCCTTCATCAATCGTACTCATCAACAGGAAGGAACCTGTCTGGCTGTGAAAAGTTTGCTGAAGAAGTAAAACGAACTGCTCCAGAGAAGGAGAACAGGCAACCTTCTCTGGGAGTCCGTTCCACTCTGGAATTGGGAAGGGCAGGAAACGTTTCTGCGACAGAGCGTCCTTTAGGAGGGACTGCTATAGAAGTCAGGGGAGATTATCTTCGGTTTCGTTTCTGCAAATGGATGAGGCTATAATCGAGCTGCTACAAGGTAGTCAGCGTGGATAATTTTCTTTGGTGTGTGTGTGTGTGTGTGTGTGTGTGTGTGTGTGTGCGGCGTGCTGCGTGCGTGCGTGCGTGCGTGCGTGCGTGCGTGTGGGGTGTGGTGTGTGTGTGTGTGTGTGAGAAGTGTGTGTGCGTCGTGGTGTGTTGTGTGTGTTGCACGCGCGTGCGCGTTTGCTCCAAAAGAAATCATATATTTTACTTCGCTGATGAATTTGCGCAGAGAGTACAGTATCCGTAACGCAAGCAGGAACACTCGGATCATATTTCACAAAAGCAAAGTCAGTATATTTGGTGTATGAAAAAATGTTCATGAGCATGTTCCGCGTGAATATGCCAGCGCGTTGCACTATTCTAATGTCACGTGACCTGTCAAGACACGGATTTCCACCTTTCACCCATACTCGGATTAACAGTTAAGCTGGGGTTCCCCACTTTTCAACCACTTGAGAGTGAAGACCACCTTATTCATTCACGCACGCAATATCCGGCAGACAAATACTAATTATGAGCTAAGTGACAGATATGTGTCTCTTTACCACTCATTGCACTCCCCTTTTTCTGACTCTCTTCAGGAAACCTCGTTGCTTCAGAACCATATTTCAGTACAGTGTCTGGAAATGACAATCTCAACAGCAATGTCAAATAAATGAAAATTGTTATGTCTTAATACTTTCTGACAAGAATCCGAGCTGTGACTATGAATTTTGGTTTATTTAGCAATAACGTGTTGTTATAAACCACGAATCATGCTGATATATAAAGAATGATGTAACCCGGCATCTTAAAGACAACCATCTTCGCAACATTATCAATAATCTCCTGGTTGCAACTTCCCGTCTGTAGTTCATACTGTTGCAAGTTAGCAAAACATTACCAGGACATGCTAAAAGAAATGAAAAGGACTATGGTCAGTCGAGAGATTTTCTCCTTTTCTTAAAAAGATTTTTTTTTCCACTGCCGACTGCAATTTTAGATGTACGAGCGAATTCAGTATGAACGCCACTGTGATGTGAAGATAGAAAACCCGGTTTTGAACAGTCTGAGTTTTGAGTCGTATGCTTCTTTAAAAAGCACACACACACACACACACACACACACACACACACACACACACATTCTGTACATTTGCTGCCCCAGGTTTGAAAAAAAATCCTTATCTATCCTACGTTTATGCACGAGCTTCTCGTTTTCAAACATCGGATTGATTGGAGCTTAATGGCATGGTATGCCCCCTTCACACTGTTACGTTTTCTGGTCTTTCTACAACAGAACTACCTGGATCTCTGATGGAAAGAAGCTCTCGGGGCACAAAAGAGAGAAGACATCTTGAGAGGCGAGGGTTCAGAACAGAAATGATTCCTTCTAGCATTACGTAGTTGGTGTGTGAACAGATAGTGTGCTCCGCGTGTATCCTTAGCAAATCACATATTCCGCATGGATGTACGCCTTTGGGGACGGTCAGCAGTGTTGGTCTGCACTGAAGGGTCTTCAGTAAATTAGCAGTAGTCACGTTAGGGTATGACATTGTCCGTCTTTCAAGATACTGAGAGAAATGACACTGGGTATTTGAGTGCATGACAGGCGGAGTGCCTTTTCATAGTAGTAAGTTGTTTAAGTTTTGATTCGACAATTACTGGACTATGTCCATATTGTGCCGTTTTTTTGTGCCGTTTTTTTTTTCCAGACTGACAGTTAAGGTTTTGTGGAAGAAAGTTCTTAAAGCATTTCTTGCATGTTTAAAAAGACCAGACAAAAAAAAAAACAAACAAAAAAAACCCTGCTATGTAAGAAACTGACTCTGACGATGTGACAGCCTGATATCCCCCTTACACCCGATCCCCCCTCCGTTCTCTCGCTTTCCCGTGATAGCTGTGCTATGAACAATGTGAACTGAATTGACTGCTGACATTTTGGCATCGGTCGCGGTAGTCGAGGGTCTAGGATATCTTTTGTTTCACAGGATATCTTGCAATTCACGGAATCTCTGGAAGAAACAGTCAGTGGAAATGTCTGTAAATTTTGCGTGGAGGTCTGTGGGTGTTTTTTTTTTTTTCTCTATTTTTTTCCCTCCATAGGTGATGGTGAGGCTGTCATTTAGAAAAGGATACTGATGTTGCAATAACTTTTTCACCAGAAAATTGTCTGCTTTTTATATAATGTCATTAGTTTATCATTGTGGAAGAGACTTTGTTATTTGCCAAACCATGTTTTTTTTTCCTAGAAATGAGTAGCACTATACCACTATTGTTTCTTTAGTTTGGCGAAAAAGGAATACTTACCAATTACCCTTGCCGATAACATACTTCACACACTTAAAAGGTTTCCTGATTTCATACATCAGGGGTTGGACTGATTACAGATGATGTTTTTGAGTAATGTTTCCGCTTCATGATGAAAACAAATGTGTGTACGGACCGGTCGCGCTAGGTGCGGATACTTACCAAGTGTGCGAGTAATGTGTCCACTTCTTCATGACAACAGGTTTGTGAACAAATGAATCTTTTGACAAAAGCGTCATGACGAAATAAAAGCGAAGCGGGCTGTGTCCATTCTTTCATTGTCTGGAAGCCGTGCCAGAGGATAGAGATCGCGCCATGGGCTGGAACCAAATGTCCATCAATTCCGGAAACGGTTTCTTAAGGTCCATTCGTATCACACACTAGAGGTTTACACAGTGCAGACAAAACATTTTACATATCTGGTACGAATGTTCCGAACACAAGTGTGTCACAATAATACAGTGGAACGTTTGAAAAATAGATTCACGTTTTTGTTATGTAGAAGTTCGACTGGGGGAGTTGGCATCTCTATAATCCGTTTGAATTTTATAATCCGAAAAGTATCGAACAACTTCAACTTCTTTGTTCGTTCTTATTGCCAACGATCACATAGATTGCTTGTGGACTTTTCTGATCAAATCGAACTATTTGGACACTTTACGTTCATCAGTCAAATCTGTAACATTTCATGTATTGCAGCATAAACACGTTCCGTGAGTTGTGCCTACAGGAAAGTTCCGATTAATATATACTTTTTCTTAAACGGAAAATACAATGATTAAATTTCTGCTATGAATCCAACATCGAAGAATTTGCAAGCTAGATTTTGTATTTTAAGTGGCACAGTCGACAATCCTGTGTTTACATACATGTGCATGTGTGGGCAGAGTCAGATTCAGCAGTGAGTGGATACATATCATCAGACAGGAAAAAAACACACCCCCTCGGATATCAAAGAAACATCATGAGCGAATGGACTGGTTTCATCGAGGAATGGACAGAGACCATGGAAGAGTGGCCAGAAATACTCAAAATGTGGACGGACGTCATCAGAAAATGGACAGATTTTATCCGAAAGTGGAAAGGGGGCATCCGCGACCAGAAGGACATCATGCAAGAGTGGAAGATCAAAATCAAACAGTGGACAACCCTCAACAAAGAATGGTCAGACGCAGTCCTACAATGGACACAGATCATTAATGAGTGGAGAGACGATATCAAAGAATGGACGATTATTATTGAAAACTCCAAGAGCAGCACCAAAGAGCGGGCGGCAACTACTACTACGGAGTGGAACAATGTGTTTATAGAATGGACGGACATCATAAGAGAGTGGACAGATCTCATCAAACAATTGAAGGACCACATTAGGGAATGGCCGGGCATCATAATGGAGTGGGATCACTTCATCCTAAAACTGGCCAATCAACATTGAAAAAAAATGGAAAGACTTCTTCATTAAAGTTGTCAGATATCACTACAGAGTGGAAAATCAAATGTTCATCACGGAAGTGATATGACGTCATCACAGAGAGGACAGCTTTTGTGGTAAAGTGATCAGACATCAAAGAGTTGAAATACTTCATCATTAAAGTGATCAGACATCATCAGAGAGTGGAAATACTTCATTCTTACAGGGATCAGAAATTATCGTATAGTGGAAAGACCTGCACCATGAAAGTTAAGACATGACCAAAGAATCGAAAGTCTTCATCTTTAGTGATCGGACATTACCATAAAGTAGAGAGACAGAAAGACTTTAAAGTGATCACACATCATCATCTAGTGAAAAGACTTTATCATTATAGTGATCAAACATCGTTACGAAGTGGAAAGACTTCATTATCAAAGTGATCAGAATATCACAGAGTGGAAAGACTTCATCGTGAAAGTGATCAGACATAATCAGAGAATGAAAAGACTTCATAAGTATAGCGGCCAGACATCATCGTAGTGTGCGGGTGGGGGAGGGGGGGTTCATCATTATATTAAGAGACATCTTTCAAGGATGGACAGACGTCTTGATCAAAGTGGCCATACATCATCAAAGTGTGGGAAGACTTCACTATTGAAATAGCCATACATCATCAAAGTGTGGGAAGACTTCACTATTGAAGTGGCCAGACATCATCAAAGTGTGGAAAGAGTTCATTATTGAAGTGGCCATACATCATCAAAGTGTGGGAAGACTTCACTATGAAAGGTGGCCATACATCATCAAAGTGTGGGAAGACTTCACTATTGAAGTGGCCATACATCATCAAAGTGTGGAAAGACTTCACTATTGAAGTGGCCAGACATCATCAAAGTGTGGAAAGAGTTCACTATTGAAGTGGCCATATATAATCAAAGTGTGGAAAGACTTCACTATTGAAGTGGCCAGACATCATCAAAGTGTGGGAAGAATTCGGAATTAAGTAGCTAGTCACCACCACAAAGTGATAAAAACGCATCATTAAAGTGGCCAGAAATGTATCATTGTAGTGGCCAGACAACACACAGTGGCAGAAATGCATCATTGTAGTGGCCAGACAACACACAGTGGAAGAAATGCATCATTAAAGTGGCCAGACAACACACAGTGGAAGAAATGCATCATTGTAGTGGCCAGACAACACAGTGGAAGAAATGCATCATTAAAGTGGCCAGACAACACACAGTGGGAGAAATGCATCATTGTAGTGGCCAGACAACACACAGTGGAAGAAATACATCATTAGAGTGGCCAGACAACACACAGTGGAAGAAATGCATCATTGTAGTGGTCAGACAACACGCAGTGGAAGAAATACATCATTAAAGTGGCCAGACAACACACAGTGGAAGAAATGCATCATTGTAGTGGCCAGACAACACAGTGGAAGAAATGCATCATTAAAGTGGCCAGACAACACACAGTGGGAGAAATGCATCATTGTAGTGGCCAGACAACACACAGTGGAAGAAATACATCATTAGAGTGGCCAGACAACACACAGTAGAAGAAATGCATCATTGTAGTGGTCAGACAACACGCAGTGGAAGAAATACATCATTAAAGTGGCCAGACAACACACAGTGGGAGAAATGCATCATTAAAGCTGCAAGACAACACACAGTGGGAGAGAAGCATCATTACAACGGCCAGACAACACACAGTGGCAAAAATGCATCATCACAGTGGCCAGACAACACACAGTGGTAGAAATACATCATTAAAGTGGACAGACAACACACAGTGGCAGAAATGCATCATTGTAGTGGCCAGACAACACACAGTGGGAGAAATGCATCATTAAAGCTGCAAGACAACACACAGCGGACGAAATGCATCATTGTAGTGGCCAGACAACACACAGTGGGAGAAATGCATCATTAAAGTGGCCAGACAACACACAGTGGCAGAAATGCATCATTGTAGTGGCCAGACAACACACAGTGGGAGAAATGCATCATTAAAGTGACCAGACAACACACAGTGGTAGAAACGCATCATTAAAGTGGCCAGACAACACACAGTGGGAGAAATGCATCATTAAAGTGGACAGACAACACACAGTGGTAGAAACGCATCATTAAAGTGGCCAGACAACACACAGTGGGAGAAATGCATCATTGTAGTGGCCAGACAACACACAGTGGGAGAAATGCATCATTGTAGTGGCCAGACAACACACAGTGGGAGAAATGCATCATTAAAGTGGCCAGACAACACACAGTGGGAGAAATGCATCATTAAAGTGGCCAGACAACACACAGTGGGAGTAATGCATCATTGTAGTGGCCAGACAACACACAGTGGGAGAAATGCATCATTAAAGTGGCCAGACAACACACAGTGGGAGAAATGCATCATTAAAGTGGCCAGACAACACACAGCGGGAGAAATGCATCATTAAAGTGGCCAGACAACATACAGCGGGAGAAATGCATCATTTAAGTTGCAAGAGAACACACAGTGAGAGAAAAGCATCATTAGAACGGCCAGACAACACACAGTGGCAAAAATGCATCATCACAGAGGCCAGACAACACACAGTGGCAGAAATGCATCATTACAGTGTGGCCAGACAACACACAGTGGGAGAAATGCATCATGAAAATGGCCCGACATCATCACAGAATGGGAGCAATGCATCATTATTAAAGTAGATGAATGTCAGCATAAAATGTAGGCGCTTCATCATGTAAGTGACCAGACATGACCCATACAGTGAAAAGACCTCAGTAAAGCGGGGAAAATACCAGAAACTACACAGACAACGCTGGAGAATAGACTGAGCGGATGTGAATTACCCTAGAATCCACAAACTCTACAAGCAAAACAGATGGACCCCAGTGAATAGACAGACATAGACAATCGTGGATCCATGCAGAGAACAGCTGGCAGGACACTTAAAAAAAAAATTAAATGTAGACGAATTGAAAGATTTGAAACGCATGTTATTAACCGCAAGGCGGCAAAGCGTAACCTTATTTGACAGTTTTTGTTTTAACTCCAACAGCTTTAATGACGCCGCGAGCCTGATGTTGAACGATGGAAATGGTGAAACGTTTATTATGAGAGCAACCAAACAGACGAGTTTTACTTATTGTCATTGACATGCCTGGTTTTTTTTTTTTTGACATTTCTTAGAAAAAAGATTCCCATTGATTTCGACCGAGAGAGAGAGAGAGGAGAGAGAGAGAGAGAGAGAGAGAGAGAGAGAGAGAGAAGAGAGAGAGAGACGGAGGGAGGGAGAGAGAGAGGGAGGGAGAGAGAGAGGGAGGGAGAGAGAGAGAGTAAGAGAGGGAGGGAGAGAGAGAGAGAGAGAGAGAGAGAGAGAGGGAGGAGAGAGAGTAAGAGAGAGAGAGAGAGAGAGAGAGAGAGAGAGAGAGAGAGAGAGAGAGAGAGAGGAGTGGGGGGTGAGGGGAGGAGCTATCCCACTCTATCGGACTCTGCAAACTTCTCAAGCACTGCTAGATGTACTCTCGATATAATTATGTGAAACTATATCTACATTGAAATGCGTGCAGTCCGTGCATGTTATGCTTATGTGTTGTTTTTGTTGTTGTTTTAACTGGTAGCGTTTATATGATCACGTCTCCCGCACCTTCCCTCTTTTCTAGTCAACCTTCTGTGTTTTTGTATTTTAGTCCATTGCTGATAAAAAAAACCTTACATTCTGTTGGTGTGTGTGTGTGTGTGTGTGTGTGTGTGTGTGTGTGTGTGTGTGTGTGTGTGTGTGAGTGAGAGAGAGAGAGAGAGAGAGAGAGAGAGAGAGAAGAGAGATACACACACACAGAGACACACACACAAAGTGAGACCACAGATAAATAGGAATTAAGACTGTCTACAGAAAGGCCACGCCATTAGAGAAAAGAAAAAAAAAGTGAGTTACAAATACCAAATGTGGAGCACAAAACCAGACTGACAAATTCACAATGAAATCCAAACAGACCCACACACATCTCCCCTAAGGTAATCTACTGAATCCACAGAAAAGAACAGGAGACTGACAGCGCCATCAATAGTGTGTAGTCTGGCCAATGCTCTCCATGGAAGTCTGCGCAGCTGGACCAGCCGGAGCCGGGGCTGAAATTCAGTTTTCGTTTTTCTTCCTGGAACGGATCCGATCTTGGCGAATTGGCAAAATCAGTTCTTTGTCTACGTCTGTCTGCCGCCTGGCCTTCCCTTCCTTCTCTCTCTCTCTCTCTCTCTCTCTCTCTCCTCTCTCTCTCTCTCTCTCTCTCTCTCTCTCTTATATCCTTTGTTCTCAGTCACCTTTGGATTTCGACATACCTCGGTGAACTGCTCTCTTATCTTTCTGCTGTTCGAATTGAAAAGAATTCATGTATCATATCTCTATCCACAATGAAATGATATAGATGACACGAAACTTAAGCATTCTAACCATCTCCCATGCTAAGGACAACATGCATGATCTTTTCTCAGCACTGTGTTATGAAGCTTAATTATATGTATCAGAAAACGGATATTAAAAGACGACACAACAACACGAGATTCTCAATCTGATAGCCGGCACTTCTTTTCTGTCCTCTATCAAATCGTGTTTGGGGAATGCTACCATCTTGTCTTCCCATCTCATGTCCATAACCTTGAATCTGTCCATGAACCAACACATTGTTAACACTCAGACTGTTAGAACTCAACAGTTCCATTCACCGATGCCATGCTGCACATGCAACCAAAACGTTAATTAGCATGTGCATTTTGTCAGTTCTCATATATTGTAATTAACTTATCGCCGCTGATTGAAAAAAAAAGACCAACTCAGAGCTCCTCGACAAGTATGAAATCTACCACCAGTGGTATTTTCAAAGCACATAAATCGAATCACTTCATGCCTCTCCTTAAAAAAAACTGCATTGACTTTCTGTTAAAGAATGAAATACAAGATTCCTTGCCTCTGTCTCCATCTGAGTTCTGGAACCTCACCTCAGCATTTCTCCGAGCACACACACACACACACACACACACACACACACACACACACACACACACACACACACACACTGGATAAGCATTCTGTTCTTATGCCGTCTGAGCATGGAACTCTTTGCTTTTCAAGATTCGTTACAGTCAATCACTCCCATTCTCTAAAACATACCTCACAGCATATCTTTTTGGACAGTATTTCATACAAAGCGTTCCAATCTACGCTTCTGCCATTAATGTTTGCTTTTGTCTACCACGTAAAGCGCGCGCGCGCGCTCGCGCGCGCGCACGCGTGCGTGTGTGTGTGTGTGAGAGCGCGCCCGCGCGCGCTGAGGTATTACTCAACCTTTGCCACAACCCGCACACTAAGATAACTGGTGCAGCGTTCATCAATGCAATGCCTCTGCAACTTCGTGGTTTGTCCGGAACCAGCGTTCAGTGATTAACCAACGGTTGCAATCTTTAAGCAATGATTCCATAAAAAAATAAGTGTTCATCAGTCTTCTATGTAGACGTCAAACAAGCAAACAAAATTTGTGTACAATACGTTACATCAGCAGTATAACATTAGGTCGTCACGTCTTCTCTGTATATGTATATATATACACCATTAAACTATCATACTCATGCATGCCCAACCTCAAAAACATGATTGACTCATCTAACAAAATGAAAAGCAAGATAAAAGAGAAGGTGCCGAAAGGACATCTTGCAACTGCACTAAAAAAGAACAGTGCCCCCTAAGCAATAAATGTCTTCACAGCAACATTGTATACCAAGCTACGGTAACATCAGAAAATGAAAAAGAAACATATATAGGGATTACTGAAAACACTTTCAAAACCAGATACGCAAACCACAAACAGTCATTCAAAAATGAAAAATACAAAAACCAAACAGAGCTGAGTAAATACATTTGGAGACTCAAAGATAAAAAAATAGACTACAACATATCATGGAAAATCATAAAAAGAGCAACACCATACAACAATATCTCAAAAAGATGCAATCTATGCTCCACAGAAAAATGGTTAATATTATGCAAACCACACTTAGCAACTCTGAACACAAAAGTAGAAATTGTAAACAATTGCAGGCACAAGTGGAAATCTTTGCTGGCACATTCCATCTGAACAGGCCCCAATAAGAACCACAGGCCGCACGTGCAGCAAATGAGATCCGCCTGCACACACAGAGTTGAAATCAAGTCCCGCACGCCATAAAAGATCGTTGGCGTGCCCCAAAAGACATCCTGAAGATAGCAACGCTAGAAACAAGCTTGTAGATTTTAATACTTCATTTTTTAAAAATATTTTTTAACAGATGTTGCTCCCCAAGGGGTTGAGCACCTTCAGATTTTTTAAGGACTTTTTTATATTGTTCAATATATATATTATATAATATATATTATATAATATATAATATATATATATATATATTAAAAAACTTTATCTAGAATAAGGACTGTTAATTTGCCTGCCTACCACTCTCGCTTACCCCCGTCTATTGTTGATCCTCCCTCCCTTTCTCTCTATCCACTCCATTCCATTGGCCTTTTTTTAGGATGGGTTTTTGTCAAGATATCAGCCTCCTCCAGTTGTTAGTTTTCATATGTCACATACGAGAGAGAGAGAGAGAGAGAGAGAGAGAGAGAGAGAGAGAGAGAGAGAGAGAGAGAAAACGAGGGCTCAGAACTCATAACACAGAACGCTTTTATTCCATCAAAGATTGAGATTTTAGGCAGTGCCTATTCTTCCAAACTGTCCTTGCTAAGCTGAATTATGCAATGAGATTTAGAGGCAACGAAATGAAAAAGAGACCGAAAAAAAAAGAAAAAAGAAAAGAAAAGGAAAAAAAGGAAAAAGGAGATAAAAGAAAACAAACAAAACAAAAAAAGAAAAAGAAATATCACACAGGATTAGAGAGTACATGATTCACACACACACACACACACACACACACACACAACACACACACAAACACACACACACACACACACACACACACAACACAACACACGTAAGCAAAGGTTGACAAAAGCATGCATATATAAGCTATTATAAGATGCAGACAACAACAAAAGCAAAATAGGATTGGGGATGGGGACGTAAGACAGGGGAGGAGGGGGGGGGGGTGGTAGTGTGGAGCAGCGGTTAGGAATGGAAATATAAAAGGGTGGTTAGATAAACAGTACAATATGGCAATGTTTGCTGTGTGTTTGTGATTGCTGGTGGAGTTCGCGACCAGATGAGGACAATGATGGTGATGGCATCGGCATGAAACAAAATACAGTATTCTAAGAGAATTTTTATCAGTGAGTAATGACAGTTCATGGTACAACTTATTGACATAACTAGTACGGTAACAATGTACACATCCGTACTTGCTGATGATATAAGTAATTGCTGCAGAACACTTCTATAAGACAGTGTAGTCTACGTAGCAAAAAGTCTGTGAAATATTTCGAAGTTCTTTTTTGAAGGTGTGTAGTGATCGGCACAATTTTAGGTTTGGTGGAAGAGAGTTCCAAATGGCTGAACCTGAAAATGCAAAACTAGTTTTGAACATGTCGATCCGAGTACGTGGTAGAATATAATTGTTAGACCCATATCGACATGTGGTGTCAGTACGTAAATATCTGAGGAATTGTGGGGCCAGATAATTGTGTACTTTATACATAAGTACAGCTTTGTTGAAATCTATTTGTGTTTGCAGCGGCAGTTTATTTAATTGAGCCTGCTTTTCGGAGATTGATAAAGAAGAATCTGGCAGTATTATCATTGAATCTAGTTTTCTATGGTGAAGTTTTGCTTCACATTCCCAGACTACAGATGCATAGTTGATGTGAGAGAGACAGTGAGCATAGAAAAACATTTTTCGAGCGTTTGTATCTATGTAAGGTATCAGTTGTCTAAGCATGAAGAAATTGCGAGCCAGCTTGTTAACGACAGATTCAATGTGGGATTGCCACTTCAGTTCCTCGTCCACCATCATTCCCATGACTCGGTGCTTTTGCACTTGTTCTATGGCGTTGCCATCTAAAGTGAGACTCAGACTCAGAGTTTCTGTTTGCTGTTTCTGTCTAGAAGTGATTGACATGCTTTTTGTCTTCTTAGGATGAACCATCAAGGAATGATAGTTACACCATTCCCAGACATCGTTAAAACCTTGCTGCAGAGCGTTTCGGACTGTCGATAAGTCCACTGCGCTGGAATGAAGGGAAGCGTCATCAGCAAAATGGTCACTCAAGACACTCGGATGTGAAATCGATAATGGGAGATCATTTATAAACAAACAGAATAGAAGCGGTCCTAGAACAGAACCTTGGGGCACTCTAAAATTTTTGTAACCTTTATGGATGCGAAATTGCCATTATTAAAGACAAACAGTGTTCTGTTGGTCAGACATGATTCAAAGAATCAAGAGAGAGAGAGAGAGAGAGAGAGAGAGAGAGAGAGGAGAGAGAGAGAGAGAGAGAGAGAGAGAGAGAGAGAGAGAATCAGTCATGATGACTTCCACGTTGAACACGATGGATGTGATGCATGTAATGGCATTCTCAGGATAACGTTTTAGTGCGACACTGAGCAGACAAATTCCTTGCTGCTCGTTTGCAGATCAGATGACTTTGCCGATCAAATTAATTGAAAATCACAGAGGATGAAAACTTAAAACATAATAATCAAGTTAACATGATTGAAAACGTCCAATCCTTCATTCCTTGCATGTCCTCTTTGAGTCTTTCTCTGTTTGATTGTTTGTTTGATTGATTTTGATGCCCTTGTGTGTGTGTGTGTGTGTGTGTGTGTGTGTGTGTGTGTGTGTGTGTGTGTGTGTGTGTGTGTGTGTGGTGCGTGCGTGCGTGCGTGCGTGCGTGTGTGTGTGTGTGTGTGTTGCGCATGCGCGAGCGCGCGCGCGTGAGTGTGTGTGTGTGTGTGTGTGTGTGTGTGTGTGTGTGTGTGTGTGTGTTTCCTCCCACCCCCACTTTATTTGTCCCTTTGTCTCTCTGTCTGCTGTCTGTCTGTCTGTCTGTCTGTCTGTCTGTCTGTCTGTCTGTCGTCTCTCTCTCTCTCTCTCTCTCTCTCTCTCTCTCTCTGTGGCACCTAAAGCCTGGCGCTGACAGTGTGTGCTCAGAGTCTGTCTCTTCTATTTCCTGGTGCCGCCACTGTGTACCCAGGGACTGCCTCCTCCATCCCTCAAACAGACCCTGCTCATGTGGTGCCACGTGAATCTTACGCCGGTCCACACCCCGTGGACTACCTCAACATGAAAGCTCCAACTGCTTTGTACTGAATGTTTACGCATGTCTGATTGAAAGTGCGTGCGTGCGTGCGTGCGTGCGTGCGTGCGTGCGCGCGCGCGCGTGTGTGTGTGTTTGATCGCGTGCTCGTGTGCACATGTACATTAATGTGAGAAAATGAGTACTCTCGCGCACCTTGTACTAAATTCATATACTCCAGTATGGAAGGAATGACATCACAATACGAATTTCTTAGAATCAAAATCTCGCCATGCATTCAGTGGGATGTCGAAATTGTGAAAGTACCGACAGTTCCACGAACAGTGTTCTGGCACACGGCCTGGATGTGCTGACCGACTTCAACAAAGAGGTGAGTGCTCTGTGGTCCTAAATGGAAAGTCTGGAATCACGCAGCTGTGTTTCATCGATTGAGGGATGCGTCTGTGAGAAAAAAAAATTGTTGAAATTCCCCAACCAACACTGCAACTGTATGCGCCGCTCAGGCCAAGCTGAAGCTGTGATATA